>CAIGQW010054073.1:6014384-6039565 GCA_903798125.1 Danio choprae | reverse complement strand
AGATAGATAGATAGATAGATAGATAGATAGATAGATAGATAGATAGAAATTGTGAAAATAATAGTGTAATGCCTCTAATCTATCAAATAGCATCAATTAAACAAATGATTTAGTTCAATGTTCAAACATGTCTGTGCCATTATATAGAAGCTTACCTCAAACTCAGTCATAATTATGTGAGTTTTGTAAAACGACAGGTTAACATCAACTATTTTATACAATTATATGATGATCATGAATCAGATATGAAAGCATTGAAAATACAGAAGCAGATTTATTCATTTATGATGGAGGAAACATGACAAAACTTCCATCAATCACAATTCTGTACTGTAGTTAAGTTTAAGTTAAAGATTGAAACCCAGTCATTTCATCATTTTATCTCAATCGCTTATTTTTTTCCACTCAGAAACATGAAAAAGAACTGCTGAATACGGGAATCATATATCTTTTTTAAATATTAGCATAATCATGATAAGATAGAAAGGAATTTTTTAGAAGCAGCTCACTAGGAAATCAATGTCAACAGCACTTGATTGGAAAAAAAGTTATTATTATTATTATTATTATTATTATTATTATTATTATTATTAATGCTGTTATTATTAATGTTGTTGTTGTTTGGGAAACATGCATCTCATATTTGGAGGAATGTGCCAAATAACAAATAAAATCAAGTCTTATTTATAATACAAAATGGGATATATCATTAAATATAATTTTAAGATATGTATTTATTTGTTTATTTTGATAGTAGGAATCAATAGAAATGTATTGTAGTTATACCCTTTAAAAAGACAGAAAAAGATGAGTCCTTTCTAGAGAACTCGCAGAATCGAATTGCTTTAAAAGTCCCAAAGAGGCTTGTTTTGAAGAACCTTAAGTGCACAACTTCCTAAAAGCTGTTCCCAGACCTGTGCAGACTGGCGCATCTTTCATCAGCAGGGGATAATAACCAAGACCGGTGCGAGTCGGCGTCCCCCCGGAGAGCCCACACTGATTGATTCAGGAAAATGTTTAAACAGATGATACCTGAGGGGACGCAAATAAATTGTGGTGTGGGTTCTTATTTGTGGAAGGGATCAATACCATTCGAAATGAGTTTGGGACCCTGTGTGCCTTGTCTAGTGGTTTAATATAGAGGAGGTGAAGTGTCTGCATGGAAGTCGGACAGACAAAGGGAGAGAGAGAGAAAGTGCACTCACACCCATCCTAAAGGGCACCAATCAAATCTGTGTTTTACAGCAAGTCAATCATCACCCGCGCTTTTATTTGAGACCGTAAGCTGCAGCAACTTATTTGAAGTTGGGATATCAAAACTTTGTTCTTCTCTTAGGTGCGATTTATGAAAAAAAAAAACACACACAAAAAAAAGCCTGCATTTTTTTTTTACTCCCACGAGAGTATGCCTGAAATCGTGCATTTGTGTGTGTTTTTTGTTGAAAGATAGGACAGCAATGGATCAGATTACATCTCGCTGAAGTGGACCGGCTGTTTTTATTTGCCTTTGTAAACAGCTAACATCTGCTATCTGTGTGCCCGGTTGAGACTTTTTTTCCCCGTGTAATGTCTCTTTTCTGTATCTCACGGCAAGGTAGCTCTGTATTTTTCAAGTCATTGAGAGAGAAAGAAGGTAAATCATTAAGAATTAACAACAGTATTTCATTGATAATAAATAAATAAATAAAATTACTTATATGATGTGCTTAATTAAATTAAGAACATATATGTGTATAGAAGTAGCTAGATTAAGATATTTATTTCAATCAAGTGTTATTAAAAATGAAAGGCATTAAATCAGTGCTACAGATGGAATATTTGAGTAAATAAAGGAATAGATTATTATTTTTCTCTATATATTTTACAAGCTATTCTTATATTGCAGTGTTCAGTTCCTTTTTTTAAATAATTGTTTCTTTGCGTGCAAACACACACAGTGATGTATTTTCTTGTATGTTCACTATCTCATGTTTATTTATGTATAAAGCAAATGTATTGGCCGTAATAGCAGCTCGATAGATTTTTTTTGCAAAAAACTAAACAAAAACAAAAACAAAGGAGGCTTTTGAGCTTCAATAGCCGTAATGTCATTGTCAGAATTTTATTGTCAGTATGTTTGTGTTAATTTCATTACTTTACTGTTGTCTAAATGTTTTTCTCCTTTTCTTTTTTTCTTTTTACATAGGTAAATTTTTATCAACACATCATTCTGACTATTAAACGCAGCCTAAGAGCAAATGCAGAAGAAAAGAAGTGAGTACTAATTTCCTTCGAAACCATGCAGACATACTTATTTCTGTCCTTTTTTTTATTGCTGCCGTTGCTTAGTATTTATTTCCGAGGCCACTTTCATGGTCTGATGTAATGTACTTGTCACAGACGGGGGGGAAGGGAAAGTATTGATTTTTCATATCCAGTTGCTGTCCTTTCCTCATGTCAAAAACAAGCCACATTTTAGCTGAAAAGTTAGTGTCAAACTGTGCGACTTAGTTTGTCTTCAGTGCTTATAGTGCGCTCCAGGGCTGTTCCCTCTCTCTCACACGTTCAGACATGATGAGTATCAATAATTCATGGGGACTCGTGCTGACCCTGCCTGTAGTGACCTCTGTCATGTCCTGCCTGCTGCTACTTTATAAATAAACATCTGTTCACGCCGGGCTTTCGACTGTCGCTCATACAGGATATGTGTGAGTGTGTGCGTATGCATACAGAAGTGTCTCTTTTGGAAGCCCACCATATTCCCTGAACTGCAGACTTTTGTTTCAGCTAAGCACAAATCAAAGTGACTCAATTCTTGAATTGTTTTTGATCTTTTGAAATAAATAGGTCTGATGTCAAGATATTCTAAGCTTGAATGTCTCAAGACATATTGCACATTGAGCATTACACTATTCAACTTGGAATCTCACGCTCGTATGCATATTTGTGCTTGTTTAGTTATTTTCTAGTCTGAAGTGTTCTTTCGTAGTCTTAAATGACACACAATGTCATTTGTGCAGTCTGATGCAAATGAACACGTGGCCAGAGTAGCATTTAAGCTCATAGCCAATCAGCTGTAATTAGTTGAGTTCATTACAGAAAGCTTTCCCCCCCTATAAAACAGCAGTTTTTAATTGTAATTTTAATTAAGTGTAATCTACAATTTGGGGGAGGG
This sequence comes from Danio choprae, assembly GCA_903798125.1. NCBI lineage: Eukaryota > Metazoa > Chordata > Actinopteri > Cypriniformes > Danionidae > Danio > Danio choprae. The sequence continues at coordinate 6,036,411 of CAIGQW010054073.1, read as the reverse complement.
GGGGTACTTTTAACCTTAAGTACACACACCTGCAACACATCAGAAAAAAGCACTATGCCAATAATAAAAACTGTTCATTAAACCTGAGCATATTCTCACCAGTGATCTGTGTTGGTATTTGTGTTCATCATTTTCTTAAGCTTAATTTTAATTGCTTAACAGCAAAGTACAAAGTACAAAAAGTACACGGAAAAAAAGTGTTGAAGTTTGCATGTGTGCAATACACAGAGCAGTTTGTTTGGTATCTTCTTCAGTTGAACTTTGCACAGTGCTTCGTCAGTCTAAGAGGGTTTATAATCTAATGTTCATTTAGCAATAATTCTACCAAGATATAAAATTTAATCAAATGCATAGAAAGCAATCAATAAGTTAAACACAAAAAAATGAATAGAAATACTCCAACAACATCTACAGTATATCCACGTTTTGTTTAGACCACTACACACCACAGTTCTTTAAAAGCGTGTAAAATATCCATACATCCCCATTGTTCTGTGAGCAGTGTTAATCAAACCTCATAAATCACGTGCACGGGCACTTACAACATTAAGCATGCAGAGTCAGTCACCCTTGTGCAATCAATGGCAATTAAACCTATACTTTTTATGACTTTTTTTTTTTTTTACTTTCACTACAAAGGAGTAATTGCTTTTTACAGTTTTTTAGTCACTAACTGTATTTTTTTTCTGTGGATCGCTAGTCATGAGGGATTCCCAAAACTTTTTTTTTTTTAGAAGGGTCCACATTAGAGCTGCACAATATATAGTTTCAGCATCGGTATTGCAGTGTGCGCATTTGCAATAGTCATAGCGCAGGATCTGCAATGTTGAGTTGGAATTATATAGTTTAGAATTATATATGTTATACTGGGATAATATAGCCACAGTTACTGCAGAGTTACTGCATGTTTTTAAGCCCTAAGAGAGTTTAAAGCATTCAGACTCATCTAAGTTGAATAGAAAATCATTTTATTCAACTGTTTAAACAGTTAAGTATTTGCAGTCTTGTTTTATGTTTGATTTTGTTTTTTTTATTTGTTTTTTTTACATTTCTGTACCTGTATACGATTTGACTATACCCCGAAAACCATAAAGCACTTTTTATTTTACTTTTATATTTGCTCTGTTGCATTTGTTTATTCCATGCATGATTTGTTCTCCTACAAAACCATGCCAATCGAAAATAAATGAACTGTTTTCAAATATATCTATTCAATTTGTCTAATAAAATGTTATTTATATCGCAATAAATATTGCAGAAATACAAAACATTGCAATGTCACATGTTTCTAATACTGTGTAGCCCCAGTTTTTGTTTGTCTGTCTGTCTGTCTGTCTGATCATCAGGTATCCCCTTATACATGTTTAAATTGTATAGAGGACAGTCAGCAGTGACTAAAAAACGAGACTCACCACTGGACTGTTTTTTTAATTAGAAATTCTGTGTCAGCGCTCTCTCTGGCCTACATTTTTTGCGGAGCATTTTCCCTTGTATTTTTAGTCATGATAATTTGATGTGTAAATTTAGTGTGATTAATTTTTAAAATGCAATTACTCATGCCCCCTGACCCGTATGTAAAATCTGAATTAAAGAGATTTATTAAAGTACCATATTCGCGCTAGTATGCTGTGCTTTGGTAAAGTTAGAAAAAGGCTTTAACCTTGATTTTTTTTTTCTCTTATACTTGCTTTGGACTTTCTCTTTCTTTCATCACTCTCATAAGCTGCCTCCAGAACTAATGTTATGTTCATGTCTTTTCATCCACTCAGTTTATCCACAGACAGGGTTTCATTTACATCCACTGTTTCATTCTGTCTTTAGCACTGGATTATTTTTTTGCTGTTAAGTCTTTCAGAAAATTAGATTTAAAAAAAAAGGTTGCTTAAGCTTCGGTTAATGTTTTGCTATTTTTTTGTGTAATTTTTATGATATATTCAGTCAGTGAATGAACTAATAAATGTTATTTCAGAATGGTTAGCAGGATTATTAAATGTGTGTTTTTCTTTTTTTTATCTAATCTAAAACATCCTTTATATTTCTGAGGGAAAACATACTTAACTATTATATTAAGCAACATCTATACAGAAATTTAAAAGTAAATATAAAATGCAATTTATATATATATATATATATATATATATATATATATATATATATATATTGGGAGATTTATTTGAAAACACCCATTTATTGTTTAAGTATGTTTTGCAGGCGTAATGTATGTCTTTTAAGTATACCCAAGCATTTGTTTGTTTACACTTTATTTATTAACAATTAACATATTTCAATGTAGTCTAGTATGTCTTCAGCAATAACGCATTTAAAATTATTATTATTATTTATTATTAATATTATTATTATTATTATTATCATCATCATCATCAATGTTTAGTAATACTACATCCACACCCATCCAAGCAGCCTGAATGAAATACTTATTTTCTGGTTTCTTCAGCTTCTCTCCACCATAATTATCCTGGCAGCTCCATAACACCATTTCAAATTTGTTTGTTTTGATAGTCAGTGAAACAATTGCAGATGGGTCTGGATGGTTGTTCTTCCAAACTCATTTTCTCTCTATTTTTGCCACTTTCTCTCATTTTGATTGAGGCAGCCTCCACCTCTTTTAGTCACGCAAATATAGTGAATCCAATGGATTAGGATGAGGCAGCTGGGCTTCCACGTGTGTGACCGGCTACCTGAATTGAGACATCTGCTTTGGAGACAGTTTGATGAGAGATGAAACACACAGCAATAGGTAGTGCTTTTCATTTAATCTTAGAGCTCTCACGCAGGAAAGCATGTTGCTTTTTGCTTTTGTTGTATATTTTTAACAGAATATAGTCTTAAAACTTGATTGATTTTTAGTGAAGTATTAGTATTCAGAGTTTACTTTGGCATACAGCTGTCTGTGTGTGTGTGTGTGTGTGTGTGTGTGTGTGTGTGTGTGTGTGTGTGTGTGTGTGTGTGTGTGTGTGTGTGTGTGTGTGTGTGTGTGTGTGTGTGAGTGTACATTTGCAAAGTCCTTTTCTTCACACAGTGCTGACGCTGCACTTCTGTGTTGGTAGAGAGTTTATTGTTGCAGACTATCGAATAGAGACACACATTTTTAGGGAAAGAGAATTGCTCCTCTCTTCCCCTGAGAGGAGTGAGAAATACACAGAGATGGCCAGAAGGAGTACGAAGCCAAATATAATAGACCCGGCTGGCAGTTTCTTCTCAGGACTTCAGTTAAGCATGCTAAACATGTTTCCAAAAAGGACACGTGTTTCTGTTAGGCTGACCGCTTTAATAAAGATAGCTTGCAAACCCTAAAAGCCACCTCAATCATGACACTTTCCACACACATTTGTCTCCTGTTAAAACACTGTGTTGGGGGTTGAGACACAATATGTTCTGAATCTCTTGCTGACAGTCACATATAGTTTTATTAGCGATAGGAGGGCAGGCGCTGGCATGTGAACACTTTCATCTCCCATCCAAAAACACCTTCAGCCCCTTTAAATGATGTGCGCTGTCAGCAGCCTATTGATTTTATATTGCAGATATGAAGTCTTCAGGTGTTCAAGGTTGACAAGGACGACTGCGAGCTGCCAAGTCCAATATTAGTCAGCGTATCATCAAAGGCCGCCCTGCCTCATCAGCCAATCACGGAGCTTTTTCAAGAGGCACTTTGCAGGAGTGAAATGAAATTCATGGCTGGAAGTTTCACATTTTAGTTCAGGGCAAATTACATTCCCAGGAAATTTAGAGGGAGAGAGAAGCGATACTCGTTAAAGGCACTCAAGCTGGTGAAAACTATTTTTAGTGCGAGCTTATAAAATCACTATTTACACTATGCCAATGATTAAGTGGGAAAAATTGAAAAGCTCCAGGAAAATGACTGGTTTGCTGAGGACGGTTTGGAGTGGCACATGTGAAAAGGTGAAACAAATATCGTCCTTGACACGGCACGCACAATCATTCCTATAAAGAATGTGTCACATGGAAGAAGCATTTCTAGCGCTGACATTTGCACAGGCTTACGATTTTGTCATGCTGCTTTTGCTTTTCTTTTTTTTTCATGGATTTTCAATTTATGGCTTTTCTGAGATTGGAAGAAATTGAAAAACAAACACAGTGCCTCCACTAAAGAGGGGTTAGGTTTTGATCACTCATCCCACGTGCTTTTCATTATATAGTACTGAAGTGTGCTTGAATGCATGCTGTTTTTGTATAGACCTATTAAAAAGAGCCACTGTAACTGCGAGAAATGTATAGAAGTGGAAAAAAGAAACATAAACAAGAAGTTGTGCACAACATCGTCTTTGTTGCGAACGCAAAGTCAACGAATGTCAGGGCCCATCTGAGTGACTCCTACACTTGCCTTTGTTTGAATATCCTGGTGTTTTTTTTTTCTGTAGAACAGTGAATGAACACATGGGTGCATGTTCGACAAGATGTAATGAGTCCTGTGTGTGTGACACGGAAAGAAAGGCGCAACAAACAGGCAAAGTGGGTTTGTTAGCAGACAGGTTTTGTCACAGGGTGGGTGCTGACAGAGTGTCGGGGTTGCGTGGCTGAATTGACGATGGTGACGCATCATTAGCTTAGTGGGGTGAAATAATAGCATGCATCGCTGTTCCTTCAGCTTTGTTTAGCGTAGCGTCCTAGCCTCCCGGGATGCAACATGGAAAAATAGGTGTTTCTCTCTCTACCGAGCGAATGTTTGCAGCCCTAACAAGACACCCAGGAATAGGAGTTTTATACGCAGCACAAGCCAAGCACATTCCAGGGGCCCGGAGAGCCTCAGCGGCTCCTACTTGCTCCCCTGACACCAAGATTGATGCTCCAGTTACTTTGCTACACTTGAAACCTTCTACAGGAACAGCTGTCCCTATATGAGCTTTATTTGCTTAAAACTAGTTCAAAAACACAAATGTGACCGTAAATCATTTAAATAGGCTTAAAATTCTGCCAAACAAGTTTTCTTGACATTCATTTGCTTCGGTCATGGTGAAATGATCCGTTATAGTGCCACAAGATATGAAAATAGACTTAAGCGGTACTATACTGGCAGCGTAATGCCTGCGCAAAAGACTTGTATTCATCGGCTCTTTCTTTTTTATACTGTATATATTTAATTCACAACACAGGCTTAGTGAAAATTTGTGGCAATGTTTTTTGGGGGTCGGGGAGGGGTGTTTTTTGCATGTTTTGTGCATCTCGAACCTAAGTGATAGTGTTACTATAGCTAAAGCTAATGTGAAATGAATTACAAATGGGATTTGTGTTTTAACTTGCTTATGGTCTAGTGCTCTTGATCTAAAGTGTTCCAGGTAAGCAGTTTATTTTTTTTTTTTGTCTATAATATAAAATTTTATATTAGTCAACAGACCTACTGCATAATAGTCTTTACTGATGGTGTTAGAAAAAAGAACATACATCGCACTTTATTCAGTGTCTATGTAACGCACATTGACCTTCTAAATGGTAATTTACACATATATGGCATGAAATAAACCTAGCAGGTGATTATGGGGTTGCCTGAAAAACACAATGAAACCAATTAATGTGTAAACTAAAATAATGTTAATGTCATATATATGTAAAATGGGTTTTGAAGTAAAAGCTTTGGAGAATGTTTTCAAGACTTAGAACTCATTATGAAATCTATTTGTGAAATCACATTTTTTTTTTTAAATTACTTGGAAGCCCTATTCAATTGTTATTCCCATAATAATAATAATAATAATAATAATAATAGTAGTAGTAGTAGTAGTAGTAGTAGTAGTAGTAGTAGTAGTAGTAGTAGTAGCCGTTGTCGTCGTATTTATTTAGTTATTTACAGTGTCATGCCATCGGAGATCATTTACACATTAATAAAAACTACTTAGTTTTGCTGTTGCACCTGCATAATACTGATGTCATGAAGTCATATGTTTTAATAATAAATGGTGGTAAAAGTGATAAAACATGTTTAACAGCCTGTAGTGTTCATTCACTTCTGCTGCAGTTAATTAAATTTATAGGTAGTTTTTTATTCCCTTCTTTCCGGAAAATTTGGGTGGAGTCACATATTTACATTGAGCCTAGGTTGTCAATTTGATGTGTTGTTTTTTTTTTATAATATACTGGAAATAATGATAACACTGATTTAGATTTTTTATTGATAGACTCTCTTTGCTCACAAATTTTGGAATTCTTTATAGTTTGCTCACAAATGCTTTATGCACTTTAATGGACTTACTTAGAGAAGCAGTTTGAACGGTGTGCCTTGAGTTGAGAGCTAATCTGTAAAAGAGTGAGTGTGTGTTGACTGTCTCTGTCAGCTGAGGGATGATTCCACTTCAGCTGTAGAGGAGGAATCTCCATATCTCCATCTTTGTGACATCGCTGGTTCAACATCAGTCACGTCTGTGTAGCGCAAGCACTCACTGACAGATACACGCCATGACACAAATCATATATATTTTTTATGATTTCCTTCTCCAATTTTTTGTGAATTCATTAAAGTTTCCCCACTGTGAAGCTGTATTCCCTAACCACAACATTTAGACATTTTCTGGAAAAATTTTGGAGCTAAGATTCATAAAATGATGAGAAGAACAGACATATATTAAGATGCACAGACATAGATACTCTTTCTACCTTCCAGACTTTATTTCGATGCCTGGATTGTACTGGTGGAGCGAGGTGGCAGAGCCTCAAATTACGCCAGAAAACGTCAATCTGCTGGATCATCTGTAAGCTAGAGCTCAACAAGATGGGGAATTGCATTGTGAAATTGCAATCAGCACTATTTGGCAGTTTGCACCATAACCTTGTTTGCCTAATTCCTTATTCATACCATGTGAATTCCCTTCTCAGGATCTCACACACTTGTGCAGTCACTAAGGCCCCATTTACCTCATTGCTAAATTGCCCTTTTACATCACGGACTGATTGGATAGCTGCTGAAAACATTATATGCAACCAAGATGCATTAATGATACACTTGAAACTGATTGTTCAAGCCTCAAGGGAGGTGGTCTGAGACACATTATTGACAAGTTAGTCAAGAGGAAATTTTCTGCAGGCAGTGTCAATGTCAGCAACATCTCAATACCTCTCCATTAATTCCATATATCTGCTTGCAAGACATACACAGTTGACATAACAAGCTTCACTTATACTTAGCCATCCTCCTACATTTTCCCCCTGTCACTGTAAATATTTTGCCAGCTAAATGAAATTCTATGCTGGGCAGAATTCAGAAAGGAATTTTAAAAAGGTAGGCATTTTATGATGAATTAACCTAAATGGTTGATTGCTAGAAACAAGATTTTTATTTATTGATTTACATTAACATATAAAAATGTACCTTTAAGGAATTTAAACATTGGTTGCTTTAACTCTTATCATTTTAAAAGATTTGTTCAGCTCCCTGCAAACATGTAATTGTCTAAAGTTGTTTCTTGTCATAATAGGACATTTAAGATCATGGAGAACATAAAGAGTTGGATATTTGTATTGTAATGTATAGACAATTTAATATGTAATGCAAAAGGATTAATTAAGAGCAAATACTAATAAATATGATTAAACTAGGAGGAGGAGGAGATTGGCAACACTGACTACGTTTACATGGACATCAGTAATCAAATTATTTGCCCTAATCTAAATAAGACAATAATATGGTTAAGGTGTTTATATGAGTTGCTTTTTGAATGTTCCTTTCATGATCCCTTTTTACATGTTATAGCACATAATTTGATTAACGACGTTGCATCACCACACTGTCCACATTTCCTCTGGAGTTTCATGTAATTTCAGGTGTTTCATTTTTTATTTGTCAACTTTAACTGCAGTTTGACAGGCAGCACGGTGGCGCAGTGGGTGGCAAAATTGCCTCACAGCAAGCAGTCAGTTGGCGTTTCTGTGTGGAGTTTGCATGTTCTCCCCGTGTTCGCGTGGGTTTCTTCCGGGTGCTCCGGTTTCCCCCACAAGTCCAAAGACATGCAGTATAGGTGAATTGGGTAAGCTAAATTGTCCGTAGTGTATGAGTGTGAATGGGTGTGTACAAATGTTTCCCAGTGAAAATATATGCTGGATAAGTTGGCGATTCATTCCGCTGTGGTGACCTCAGATTAATAAAGGGACTAAGCCGAAAACAAAATTAATGAATGAATGAACTGCAGTTTGACACTTTTACTTTCATTCAGGAACATTTCATGCATGCCCCATGACAATCGAGATATTGGATGTGATCATGAACTGCTGGAAGAGTGTTGTTTTAAAAGAATTGGATACTGCACGCCGTATAGGAAAAAAACCTCCGCATTTTGCTATGCAGGTGTCAGTGGTCCTTCACTGGTAGGTGCAGAGAATAGTGTCAAACAGCTGTGTGTGTATAGACTACCCTGTCGCAAAATGCGGCGAAAATCTTACGCGACGGTAATAGTTTGATTAAGGTGTCTGTAGTGCACTTCAATAATGCGACTAAAATCTGCATACTCCAGATGTCTTAATTCGATTTCTGTTTAGTTCGAATATGACCTTAATCAAATTAAATTAATCAAAAATCACTGTTTATGTGGTAGAATCTTAATCAGAGTACAGTCGTGGCTAAAAGTTTTGAGAATGACATGAAAAGTTGCTGCTTACGTTTTTATAATAGCAATTTGCATATACTCCAGAATGTTATGAAGAGTGATCAGATTAATTGCATAGTTCTTCTATGCCATGCAAATTAACTTAATCCTGAAAAACCTAATCCTTTCCACTGCATTTCATTGCTGTCACTAAAGGACCTGCTGAGATCATTTCAGTAATCGTCTTGTTAACTCAGGTGAGAATGTTGACGAGCACAAGGCTGGAGATCATTATGTCAGGCTGATTGGGTTAAAATGGCAGACTTGACATGTTAAAAGGAGGGTGATGCTTAAAATCATTGTTCTTTCTATTGTTAACCATGGTGACCTGCAAAGATACGCTTGCATCCATCATTGCATTGCAAAAAAAAGTCACAGTGAGGCGAAGACTTTTGGAAGATGGCCTGGTGTCAAGAAGGCAGCAAAAAAAACACTTCTCTAAAAAAAAAAAAAAAAGAAAAAAAAAAAAAAACATCAGGGACAGATTGATCTTCTGCAAAAAGTATGGTGAATGGACTGCTGAGGACTGGGGCAAAGTCATATTCTCAGATGAAGCCCCTTTCCAATTGTTTGGGGCATCTGGAAAAAAGGCTTGTCCAGAGAAGAAAAGGTGAGTGCTACCATCAGTCCTGTGTCATGCCAACAGTAAAGCATCCTGAGACCATTCATGTGTGGGGTTGCTTGTCATCCAAGGGAGTGGGCTCACTCACAATTTTGCCCAAAAACACAGCCATGAATAAAGAATGGTACCAAAACACCCTCAAACAGCAACTTCTTCCAACAATCCAACAACAGTTTGGTGAAGAACAATGCATTTTCCAGCGCGATGGAGCACCATGCCATAAAGCAAAAGTGATATCTAAGTGGCTCAGGGACCAAAACGTTGAAATTTTGGGTCCATGGCCTGGAAACTCCACAGATCTCTTAATCCCTTTGAGAACTTGTGGTAAATCCTCAAGAGGCGGGTGGACAAACAAATACCCACTAATTCTGACAAACTCCAAGAAGTGATTATGAAAGAATGGGTTGTTATCAGTTAGGATTTGGCCCAGAGGTTGATTGAGAGCAGGCCCAGTCGAATTGCAGAGGTCCTGAAAAATAAGGGCCAACACTGCAAATACTGACTCTTTGCATAAATGTCATGTAATTGTTGATAAAAGCCTTTGAAACGTATGAAGTGCTTGTAATTATATTTCAGTACATCACTGAAACAACTGAAACAGAAATCTAAAAGCAGTTTAGCAGCAAATTTGTGAAAACTAATATTTGTGTCATTCTCAAAACTTTTGGCCACGACTGTGGTGTCTTAATCGTATTAAAATCGGATTATTGGTGTTCATGTAAACATACTCACTGTGGACAATCTTTTGACTGTTCTTTGGAACCATGTTTAATTTAAAACTTGGAAAGGTGCACATTTTTTACTTTTGATTTTTTTGGTTGTAATGTAACAAATGAAAAGTAAATTGTTGCACTAAAACTTCATGGTTTCATGCATCATATCCACAATGCCGAACCATTATGGAAATGACAGAGAAGGAAAATCTAAGAACCCACAACTACATACAGGATTAAATACAAAGTGAAGTTCTATTGTATGTTGGCATAATAATCTCACTCCACATGTTCTCTGTGTATCTTTCTACAATCTCTCTCTTTCTCTACTTTTGTCCATTTGCATGGCAAGCCGATGCATTTGGGCTGCAGGTGACATAATTGACCCCCCCAGTGTTTTGAGGGGGGGTTAAAATAACATCATGGCACAGTGTGGATCTCGATGGGTCATCCTGTGTGCCGGTGAATAACAGCCTGTCTGCTGATTGATGCTTACAGAACCGTGTTATGATGAATAGGTTGGCTAAGTGAGCCATTTTCGCAAATAAGAAGTTTATTTTCAACCATTGACCTTGCCTTGTTGAATAATGCATGGCCTGGCAGGCTGATGTATTCGAATTTGTGACAAGCTACTGAGAGGAGTTAATTTGTATTACACTCAAAATGCCTGCATTGTATTTAGTAGTCCAGTGATGTGCCATCATCTGGAAATAAAGCTTTGACACCTCCAGTCATTACAACCAACGTATACCAATAATTACTCCCCCTCTCCTCCCTCACGGCCGTAGCTTTCAACTGTCGGTTTTTCTATGGTTTTGAGCGGTTTATTCACATAAGTCAGCCTTTGAAATCGACGGTGTGTTTAAACATCAAATCATTAGCCATATCAGAGCTACACGCTGGTCTCCAAGGCTTTGCTGTATAGTAACCATGGCAGCGTCCAGCCTCCTTGAGAAGATTCCCCATTGGTTCTTATTCAAATCCTGTCCCAGCATGCATCTCTTAAGAGCTCCGCGGAGCAAACGGAGGTATGATTAGCTCTCTGTGTGCTAGCGATGGAAGCACAAGTTTGAGACAATTACTCCGCTCAACTTCCCCATAAGTCTTTTTCTCTGGCTTCTAGCACACTGTGCCCTTCACAGATTTTGATTAATGGCTATCAGCAGCCAAAGCAGAGGAAATTACGGTATGCCAAATTTGTACAGTGCCACTTATTTGTGCTGTGTTTTGCAATGAGGCAGGTAGTAGTTTAAACTTTCCAGCTGCTCCTTTTTGTGTTTTGTGTTGGCTGTTTTGAAAATCGCATGATTATTATAGATGATTGTAAAGATGGAAAAAACTTTAGTAACTTTGAACTTTTTGATGTGTACAATCACATCAGTGTGATTAGTCTAGACTGGTTCATGGAGTGTATGATCATGCTGGTGTGATTAGAAATAGTTTATCACATGATTAGCTGCTAAATACAAAATAAATGTTCTTACACATTTTTGAAAATTGAATTATCACATATTTCAAAATATACGTGTGGTGTATGTGAATATTTGCCGAAAGATGTAACCAAATGAATAAATTATATATTTATAAGTGAGACAGGTTAAACTGTATAATGAGTCACCATTAAAATATGATGCATTCTAAATAAATCACATTAAAAAAAACAGAGTCAACTACAGAATTTAAAGGGATAGTTTCCTTAAAAGTTAAATTCTATCATCATTTGCTCACCATTCACTTGTTCAAAGCCTATTTATTTTTCTGTCTGTTGAACACAAAATAAAATACAATTCAATCCTGGTAGCTGAAACTCATTAACTTCCATGATATTTTGTTTTCATGCTATGGAAGTGAATGGGTGGAAGCAAAAATCATTCAAGCAGCAGAAAACATCACTAAACCATCTTATAATTAATTTATTCGTTTTCTTTTCGGCTTAGTCTTTTTATTAATCTGGGGTCGCCACAGCAGAATGAACCGCCAACTTATCCAGCATATGTTTTACGCAGGGGATGCCCTTCCACCTGCAACCCATCACTGGGAAACATTCATACACTCTCATTCACACACATACACTGACCAATTTATCTTACCCAATTCACCTATAGTGCATGTCTTTGGACTTGTGGGGGGAACACGAGGAGAACATGCAAACTCCACACAGAAATGCCAACTGACCCAGCCGAGGCTCGAACCAGCGACCTTCTTGCTGTGAGGCGAAATCGCTACCCACTACGCCACCATGCCACTCCACCATCATATAATAATAAAATGCAAAAATAAATAAATAAAAACGTACTGAACTGTCTTAAAACCAAGCTAAACCATATTTTGTTGTGTAGTAACACCCCAAATAAATTATATAGCATTATCTATCTTTTTTGTAATTCTTAGACATTTAAAATGTTGACTCCCAATCTCAAAGCTTATCTTAAACATTTTAAGTTAAAAAATCACAACTCTGTATTCATTCTTTCCTTGTTTCAAATTCAGTTAAAATGCAGTAATTCATGCAAATATCCCCAATTTACTTTTGAATGGAACAATAACACACCTGTTTGTAACTAAAGGATATGCACACACAAAAAAAGTCAGCCCACGCTCCACACTTGTTTGTGCATCACTGTTCAAACTGGTTCAAGATCCACACTGTGCAGTTCAATTATGCAGCACAGTTTTGTGACTTTGCATGAGCAACACAAAACTGCAGCACATAATCAAAAAGAGTTGGATTATTTTATATTAACAAATGATCCAAATAGAAAAATAAAAGAAAAACAAGACTATTAACTCGCACCCTAGAGGCCTCTGTGTTCTGTGTTAACAGCAGAATACAAGTAAGGCGGAAGATCACACAGTAGATGTTATGGAGAAAAGAGGATGGAAACAAAGAACCAGGTCTGAGATGGTATCAAGCAAGGTGACACGGCCAGGCTGTGGGTCGCGTCAGGGCTGTTTGAGTACTGCGTTCAAATTGGGTCACAAAGTCTTCTGAAGAAAGTGTAGTTTGCAGAGGAAAGAGAACTGAAATGATCATTTTGCAATAGAAACGCTAAATGTATGAGGCGCACACTTTTCTTCTTGGAATACTAAAGCAAAGACAAAGGAAAGCCAAAGACTTACACCTGTAGAGAATGAAAAAAATAATTTGGACCTTGCCAGAGAAGATGCTTTGTGAAGCCTGACAGAGATTGTAGAAGTGATGGGCAATTTGTATTACAAGGGTATGGGTCATATGATCAGCATGTCAAAGTCCTCACTGTCCTCTGAATGGGCTTTAGCCCTGCACAAATGAGTTCAACTACTCTATGGACAGTAGGGGAGAGAGACAATGTACCATTAATGACACATGGAAATGAATTAGTGCGCCAGAGAAAAAAAAAAAAGGAGTAAGGGCAGAGAAAATAATTAAAATAATTTGCCTGTTTAAATGGGCAGAAGGGAATTTAAAGCAGAAATAAAAAGAGGCTGTGAAATAATGAAAAGCGTGACGCTCAGGCTAAGACGAGCAACATGAGGTGGCCACAAAAAGGTAAGAGGATGACAAACGGAGAAAGCGGTAGAGAAAATTGCAAACAGAAAGCTTTGTGTTTGAAGAGACCTTTGCTACCTGTTGCAAATTCTTCCATCTTGAAGAGATGTTGAAATCCAGGAGAAGAGTGAAAGGCTGCGGGTCACTTAGCAAAAGAAGGGCTGAAGTAAGAACACTATTAATAGTTTAAGACTGAGACACAGAAGGAAAAGCAAAGTGGGAGGGAATGCAAACTGAAGTAGAGAGTAATGGGACAGGGTCTGAAGTGGATGTGAACCTGTTTCTCTTCTCTACTTTATTCCTCCTCAAACTCTACCCTCAGCTGACAGCAGCCGAACACAGCAAGCTTTCATCAGGCATGATTCAAATTGAGCAGCCTCCCTCCGAGAGTGGCCATTCTTAATGCTTACTGTCCTTATGCTCAATATCTGATGGAAAATAGCCCACACACTAGAATAAAGGAGAGAGAGAGAGATAGAGAAAGATATTCACGGTCTGTTTCTGTTTGAGTATTGATTTTGTCCTTTTCCAACTTCCCTTGAACACATCAGGGTCCTTTTAAGCAAAGAAAAACACAAATGTCAGAGGGTTAGAAAGGAAAGGAGAAGTGGGGGAGAGAGGGATAGCATGCAAGCGTGGAAAGTGTACATGTCGGGCTTGTAATTACAACAACGTGACATGTAATCAATGTGGATTAGAATGCATCGTCCGCATTAGCTGTGGAGCGTGCATCTATTATGAGCTTTAATCAAAAAGTGACAAATGAAAGGACGAAAAGCAACAGGCAAAACTGCAGCCTGGTATTTATGAAGATAGCTTATGGAATTGCATTCGCCCTTGCATGTGTCTCACACTTTCAATGTGTTATTGTCAGATGACTGAAAAATAAATGGAAGTTTTCTGCACTCTAATAGTCAACTACACGTTAGTTAGTTGGTTGACTTAAATTGTATCAGTTCGTTTAGTCAAAGATTTCATCTTTTTTTTTTTTATGAACATGATATGGTGAAGTCAATCACGTTTTCTGTGAAAGACAGATCATTAATGGCTGGTCTGTTTTTAACAGTACATCCAGCAGGACATACAAACACTTGTATATTATTCAGTGACTAGCTGTTTTATATGGTCATTCAATCTAATAACTTTAAAAGTGCACTGTTTAAGTGTCTGTGCAGAGTGTGGAAGCTGAGCAGTAGTGTGCTGGGTTCACTGCATGACAGATGGAGGTGCCGCTATACAATCCGTTGCTCTTAAAAATGCAGATATCCTAATAATAATACATCTTTCAAAGCTTTAAGGACTCTAGTTTATTTGTCTGCTTTCACAGTAACAACAAAATATTCCACTGTTGTAAAAAAATATATAATAATTTGGGCATGTAAAAAACAGCACTATGTTTAACTTTACCTTGCTTTACATACATAAAAATATAGCATTATCTATGCCTACTTCATAGCATTATCTATTGGGGGCAAAATTCCTACTTTCAAATGAACCTGAGCAAATATTCTCAGATTATGTAATCCATATGAAACATATAATGTCCAGTACTGCAGAGATGACTTATGACTGAGTCAGTGTCTTTGACTTCATCTCTTAAGACAGTAAACAAAGAAAGCACTAGTTTACCAATAACTTATTAAATTGTTAATGCAGCCTATATGGGTCTTTCCCTTGCACATTCACAATTGTTATGTCTGCCGATGTGCTCTGACAAGCATTATGCATGCATTTGAGCACTTATTCGGTTGTGTAGGCAATTAAAGGCTCATTGTTATGATTTAAATTGTTTATTAATAAATGTTTGATACGTTTTCTTTTTTTTACATTAACTCATTGTTAATAAAATCTAAATTTACTTAATATATTAAACCTGTTCACATAAACTAGGTATTTAACACATTTAACAGAACACTCATCAAATCAGATTTGAATTAAAAACCTATTGTTTTGTGTGCTGAAAAATTGTTTATAAAAACTGACATACTTTTTAAAGAGTGCAAGTATATTGGATCAATGCATTGCGTGTTAATGTAACACATTTACAAGGGTTAAAACAGCAACAAAAAATAAGGGAGCAGAAAAGCAAACTTATTATTATTTATATATTTATAACCTATTATATTATTTATATATTTTATTAAACCTTTTTTCAACAGGACAGCATATGGAAGGAGCTGAACAATGCATTAAATAATAATAGATGCTTAACATGTAATTTATGCAAATATATTGTCCTTGCAAATATTACATGTTAACAAAGCCAAAATATTAACGGGATTAATGAGGGATTCAAAATATTTAATATCAAAATATTGATCAAACAATTTTGCTAGTATTTTTGGTCATATTGCACACAATGAATGAATGAATGAAGTTAATGCAAGTTTGTTCCATTTTAGTTCTAGTTACTCCAAATTTGATAATGCATTCGATTTGTTGCAGCAATTAACAATCGACAACCCCTTTTCCAAATGCATTGTTGTTAGCCGGTGCTTTGAAATCTTGTCAACTGCTTTATTTATTTAATTGTATTATTATTTGTTTATTAATTTATTTATTTGACTATTTGTTGTCGCACACATTTAAAAACTTTTAGGCTCTTGACTTGTGGCTCTTTGTGGTCCAGTGCCATAAAGCAAGGCTCAGCTTCTAAAAGCAAATCGCTGACGTGCATTGCGCTCAGCTAGCAGTAATAACTACCACTGAGATCACCAAGGCAACTGTTGCCAGCGTTCCATACCTTGTTCGTCATCAAAGTTCTTTCATGGACAGATAAAAAAAGAAAAAGAAAAGAAAAAACAGTGAGATAGTTAATGGATGGTTGAACTCACTAAGCCAGTCTGGGGCAAACTGACCTTTTTTAATGACAAAAGAAAAACACAATAGATGCGGAAGACTATTAAAAGAGAAAGGTAAACTTTTAGGAAAGATCAAGACGACATTTTGATTAAATAGTGAAGGAAGAGTGTAGATGCTGGTGGGTCTTCACAGGGAGATGCTGGCATATGCACATTTTCCCCTTCATCTGTCTCTGTCGCTCTCCTCTTACTGATGGCCTTGTGGTATCCATCTCTCCCCTGCTATCCATCTTGAGAGAAACAGGATGTCACAAGCACCATCTGTGGACCATGCTATTTTTTTTGTTCTCTATTCTTTTCTTTCCCCTCTATTTTTGGCGGAGCGGAGGTGTTTGTGATTAGCCCCGTCTACCTGGCTAATTAAAAGGGCCGGCAAGCTGACTTGAAGATGGAGGAAGCACCAGTGTCACTTCCTGATTATGTAGCCGCTTTTGAAAAGAACAAAATGTGTCAGGGTTCCTCTGAAGCTCCTACACACAGGTATTTCTCCCCCTTTACTGAACAGGTGGCAGATGCGCTGCTATTACTGTATGTACAGTAGCACTAGGGTGGTTTAGAGGAACTACATGCTGTTAAGTGATTATAGCAGTGAGTATTGTGAGTACTAAGGGAGTATTGATTTATTTATTATTATTTTCAGTAAAGTAAGCTGAGACTGAAACCCCAGCATAAAGGACAAATAGTCAGCGTGTTAAGTAATAAATTTACTAAATGTATGTCTTTATATAGTACATTGAACTGTGTAAACAAGGCACAGTGCATACTTATGAAGAAACTTTCAGTAAGAGACTTTCAGATTATGAATGTCATATAAATGTTTTTTTTTACCTCACTGAAAAAAGACTTAATTAAACAAGATTATTTTTTTAAATACTAATACTAAATCAAATACTAAATACTAATTAACTAACTTATTTTTTTATTTATAGTTCCTACTTACCTAGTAAGTGTCCTGGCTTTGTTGTTTTTGAAAAGAACTGCACAGGTTTATCTACTTTCAAATGAACCTGCACTCATCTGATGTTCCTTTAATTCAATTAAAAATAGATGATCAGGCTGGCAGATGGGGTTGTTATAAGATCATTTAAGGAAAGATAGAACTCCTTATTAGTTTTGTTGTGAAAAGGGTCTAACATTGATCTTGGGGGTACCCCAGTGTTTTAATGGGATGATTCAGACACTGATATTTTCCATGAAACCGTGGTTGTGTCTATGAAATGCTGTACGACTCAAACAAACAGAGAGCACTTTAAATGATGCCCAGTTTTGAAAGGGTTGATAGTCCTGATGTTCACTTTGTCAGAAACTCCATTATACTGTAAGTAGTTTGAGAGTGATTGAGAGGAAGAAAGAGGAGGAGGTTGTTGTTGTTGTTTTTTTTTACTTGAGAAAAAAGACAGGAGACAAGTTCCAAATCCACATGGTCAGTGTGCAAACATATTAACAGGTTTATACACACACTACCTCAGCTTTAATGCTCAAACTTCCTTGTACAGTATATATTAGTTATGCCGTTCTCAATTTATATTCAATATGCACTTTACTCAACTGTGATATCTTTTGTGTTATTGCGTTTAGATGCTGGCCAAATGATGCTGTAGATTATTCAGGGTCTTGCGACATTCATTCGAGGACTGGGTGCTTAATCAAAGCTGATTTTCATGCACATTTTGTCAGTAAAGCCGGTTCTGGTAGAACTCTAGCAGTACATTTAGATGGAGCAGAGTTTACAACACAGAATTCTCTCATAAGGTATTCGAATTAGATATATTCAGTCAATAATGACATTGAGATAATCGTCCTGTGATAATGGCAGCTGCTTTGCTTCTATGTCTATGAACTACAACTCTCTGTAGTAAATGCTGCATATGAAATTATCACATATACTGTCTTTGTTTTTCACAACTTGGAGGCTTTGAAATAATTTCTTATGTGAGATGATTCCGTAGTCATGTATTTATTACATATGCTGAATCAGTGAAAGCAGTTAAATCTTCTGTTTATTCAGCAACCGCTATGGAGTTTCTTTGTGTTTCTTCGGGTATTTGGGGTTTCTGAGAGAGTGCCCTCTGGTCTACAGATTTACTGCTGATCACACTATGCTTCCCTGACAAGATGTGCATGATAATCGTAGCTTTGCTCAATCGAGATTTAATTTTGACTAATCACCCTGTCTTAATTTATTCCATCCAAAAGCAGTTCAGATAAACATAAATGCGCAAACGATCTGTAACAAATATTAGATTTTCCTCATAACCATATTAAAAATGTAAGGAAACCGTTACGACTAACCACTGAGAGCGGAACAGCCTCATTATACACATCAGGCATGTCACTTTACATGCCTCCGTTCACAGTTATGTTTATTTATCACCTCTGATATTCACACGTGGATCTGTGCTTTTCCCCATGACACTTGGATCATAAACACAAACGCAAACACATCCATATACCAGCGCCCCCTGCTAACACTGTCCGCGTTTCAACAGCCATGTAATATCTTTTGCTCATGCTTCAATCATCCATAACGTTAGCAGCGGGAGCTATTTTAAAGGCCTTTCTCTTGTGGTATGCAACCCCATCAAAAAGAAGAGCGCAAACAGAAGAAACGAAAGGCTGTATGACAGAACAGAAGTTTTGAACAGAAAGCTCTTTCTGATCAAAGTCACAATCTAGAACTCTTGAAAGAAGCCACACAAACATCTCTCTCATTTGCCGACCCTTGCTTTCCTAGATGAGCTAAGCTAACATAGTTAAAGTAATAGACTCTTCTCAGAAATAGTTTTTTCTGACTCTGTCTTGTAGCTAAGGGCCTGAGAAATGTTATTAAAGATGTCAGTTTTGTTTAAGGGGGAAAGGCAAGCTTAGAGAGGGCAAGAGGCACATTGCTGTGAGGATGTCCCTGTCAGATTAAACCTGACCTGTTCTCTGACAAGCTTTCATCTTGGTCAGGGCATACTTTCAATAGGGAGCAACGGGGGATGTGCCATTGATGTGCTTCAGGGGAATTAAATAGAAATGTTGTCTAGAAGAAGTTCTAAAGTTGCAGTCTATCACCCATAGGAAAATGTGGATTTGATTTGAGAGATTTCAGTCCATCAATTGAAATTCTGTTCACTCAAATCCCTTATTTCAGATAAATAAATACATTTAAAATAAATAAATAAACAAATAAATTAATTAATGTGTAACTTGATTTATTTTTAAAAGTTTTATGAAGAGATGTAGATTTGAAGTTTTATGTTTTAATTTATTATTATTGTTTTATTTATTTTTTAATACATACAATCATTGATCAGTGAGCATTTTTTACAGCATTCAGATTTGGTTAGAGAATAATCTCATTGGTTGCAAGCAAGCATGACTGAGCGTCACAGGCACTTTTGAGTTTCTGCAACAGCCAATGAGGTTTGTTCTTGTGCGTTAAACTTCTTTTTATTTGCTAATCAATATTTGAAATATTTTAATCTCCATCATATAAAGTGATCATGTCTGACTTTTCAGTAAATGTATCGGTTGATTGATCTCTTTACTCATCAAGCATTTAAGTCTGTTGCAAAAATATGTTTCAAATATCTGCTTATTATTTTTGTATAATGCACATAATAATAATAATAATAATAATAATAATAATAATAATAATAATAATGCATATATAGTTGCATAATGAAACTTTTTAAATTATTCAGGATTATGCATTTTTGCTTTTTGCATTCACTAATTTTGTTTATATTATACTTTTTCGAAATTACACATTCTGACGTTACACTTTTTTTCTTTTTATTAATATATTTATTTGTAATCATTATTGTTCGTGTTGAATTCTGTGCCTTACATTCCTACCTGGTCTGCTTCCCGCTAATTGGGAACTCCTCTGGCTTGACGAAACATCACGAAGCACTGCCTTCTCGTTTACTTGCAAAATAAAATGTCTCCAATGCCAAATCATCCCAGCTCTGTGTGAAAGCAAATATGGACATAAACGCATTAAACACACATTTGCCCACACAAAGGGCAGCCTGAAGCAATCAACCCTGGCTCTGCAGTATCAAAGATGCAGTCCCGTGTCCATAATAAAACACACAGGGCCAATTAGTCTGTTGTCCCTGAAAACTTATGTCATTTTTTCCCTGCTCTGAGTCGATCAGATCAAACATGTTGTCCATCATCAAAAACTAGCAGTGTCGTGTTTTCTGGAAAAATAAAATGTTTATATATGTTTCAGTGCCTATAACTACAGTAGGCAAAAAAGCCCCTGTAGTGCGATGAAACAATGTTATTTATTTATTATATATTTTAAAAACTGTGGCACAGTGGGTAGCACGATCGCCTCACAGCAAGAAGGTCGCTGGTTCGAGCCTTGGCTGGGTCAGTTGGCATTTCTATCTGGAATTTGCATGGGTGCTCCGGTGTCCCTCACAAGTCCAAAGACATGCGCTATAGGTGAATTGGGTAAGCTAAATTGTCCGTAGTGTATGTGTGTGAATGATTGTGTATGGATGTTTCCCAGTGATGGGTTGCGGATGGAAGGGCATCCGCTGCATAAAACATATGCTGGATAAGTTGGTGGTTCATTCCGCTGTGGCAACCCCAGATTACTAAAGTGACTAAGCCGAAATGAAAATATATGAATGAATATTTAAAAAACACGCCTCTGCTACTTTTGGACGATTTCATTGCACAAAAAAACTCACAACATAAGAAATAAATAGAATGCTTTGTGTGAGAAACAGTATTAGAATGTTCTGTAGGTTTTACTTAATTACTTTGATATTCACTCAAAGGATAATTGTAAACACAACATGTACTAATATTTGTTGCATACACCCACCGGCCACTTTATTAGGTACACCTAACTAGTACCAGGCTGTGGCGTTGACACAATGCTCAATTGGTACTAATGGGCCCAAAGTATGCCAAGAAAATATCCCCCACACCACTGCACCACCACCACCACCAGCCTGAATCATTGATACAAGGCAGGATGGATCCATGCTTTCATGGTGTTGATGCCAAATTTTGATCCTATCATCCGAATGTCGCAGCAGAAATTGAGACTCATCAGACCAGTCAACATTTTTTCAATCTTTTATTGTCCAATTTTGGTGAGCCTGTGTGAATTGTAGCCTCAGTTTCCTGTTCTTAGCTGACAAGAGTAACACCCGGTGTGGTGGTCTGCTGCTGTAGCCCATCAGCCTCAAGGTTCGATGTGTTGTGTTTTCAGAAATGCTCTTCTGCATACCTTGGTTGTAACAAGTGGTTATTTGAGTTACTGTTGCCTTTCTATCAGCTGGAACCAGTCTGGCCATTGTCCTCTGACCTCTGGCATCAACAAGGCATCAACCCTAGAAATGGTTGTGCATTAAAATCTCAGTATCAACAGTTTCTGAAATACTCACTTAAATCACCTTTCTTCCCCATTTTGATGCTCGATTTGAACTGCAACAGATCGTCTTGACCATGTCTACATGCCTAAATGCATTGAGTTGCTGCCATGTGATTGGCAGCTGGACATGTGTACCTAATAAAGTGGCCGTATATAAAGTGAGTGTATTTGACAAATACAAATTATCATACAGATAAATAATATTTGTATTTCAAGTTTGTTTTAGTTAGCACATCTTTGTAAGCAGCAGTTACATATATGTATGTGTGTGTGTGTGTGTGTGTGTGTGTGTGTGTGTGTGTGT
>CAIGQW010054073.1:5963421-5998718 GCA_903798125.1 Danio choprae | reverse complement strand
TTTTCCCCTTTGTTTTTTTCCCTTTGCTGTCTATCTGGTTGAATGTCTGTCTATCTTTCTATTAGCTTATGAAAATTCATACAAGTGAGACACTGATTCACCAAAATGTGAATTGTTTGGAATCATGGTTAATTTAGCTAAAATGACATAGTTTAGCTACTTTGTGCCTACTATTTTCTGCCTTTGAGATGTATTCTGTGGTTGTGGGATTATTTTTTTTGAATGTCATCCTTATACATTTATACTGAGCAAGTTATCGCCCTTTATCCCTCTATATATCTGTCATATCTTTGGTGTAGCTTTAGTTGAGTTATGTATATTTCTGTTTGCATTGATGCAGCTCAGCTCGGGTCTTTACTTGGTAGTGTAGTTGTGGTCTCATATAGTGTGTTGTATCGTGATTTAGCTCTAGAGTAGATGCCAGTGATTGCTGAGACAGGCTTTCTCTCTCTTATCTCCAAAAACACTGAGTTGTTTGTGCTTTACAGCTCAACAGGAGGTCCGCCCAAACCCCTCACGCTATCTCCAAAACCGCGCATTGTCCAGATCCCCGTCTCCATAGGGAACTAATGCTCCTCACTCTCAGCTCCTTCTGTCATACACACACTCTCCTGCAAATGAGAAGAGGATATGCAAAACTGTGTCACTCAGCAAATAGCTCTCAATTAGTCCCCGATTAGGTGAATCCATGAATGATAATCAGGCCTTCAAAAAAGTGTGCTATATAGGCAGTATCAAAGCTTGTGTCCAGCCTTTCGTTTGGGACTAAAACATTCACTTAGGAGGCTGTCAGGTTTGTTTGAAGGCTGCGTGTAGTTTGGGTGAACAGAAATTGCTTTTCTTCTGCCTGCATTGTGATACAATATTGCATGTTTTTTTTTTTCACCCTACATAACATTTATTTAGCAGTTTATTCCTTGCATTTTACAGACAAACAATGTCATATGAACTAGTCTTATTCACTCATTGAAATGGCATCTGCCTCAGAAATATAAAACATTTTGTTTCTCGTATTTTCATTTTGGTGGCTTAATGTGAAGCGTATTCCACATATGAGGTCGGGAGAACAACAAAAACCTTAATCATTTAAGATCAGCCTCCTTCTGACAGCCAATTTTCAACTGAGGTTAAAGTTGTTGGAATATACAGAGTTACAACTGAGTTTTTCTGTGATGGTTCATATTTATTGGATTTGAATCCTTCATGTAACTTTCTGTACCTCATCGAGGGTTACTTTATCTATGTCAAAATTTGATTTGGAAAATGTTTTATGTTATAAATATCACTGTTATGGATGGAGCATTTTACAAAATTGACTAGCTGCACCAGGGTATTTGGAGCTTATATGTGTGTTTTAAAAGGAAGCTTCTTGAGCTTTAAGAGGCTGCCTTTGTTCAAAATGCAACACGACTTATATTTAAAAAATAAATAAATAAAATTAAGTATAATGTCTGCACAATATTTTATTATTATTATTATTATTATTATTATTATTATTATTATTATTATTATTATTATTATTGTTGTTGTTGTTGTTGTTGTTGTTGTTTACTTAATTGCATTCAGAACTTAACTAGTGTTAACTTTGGACTTTGAGTGAACTTACTGAACTAAGTGACTAACTTACTGACTTAAGTGTCATTCACAGTCTGTCTTGTTAGAACTACATTACAATACTCTCTAATAAGCTGAAGAGACCTTTGCCTATAAAGAGAATGTGTGCCATGAACCCACAGTGTGAGACATGACATCCATTCCCTTCCTTTCCCTTCGCTTTTTTTTTTTTTTTCTTTTCCTGGTCTTCAAAGCCAAAAACATCTCCTCTCTTTCCTTCCAGGTTGATTTGCTGATTCCTGGCCTTGATACTCTGATGTCTGCTGGCCCTTGACCTTCATCCATGGATTAGTTCCTTTTACACTTAAGGCAGATCTGACTGACCAGATGGTATCCCTATGTGTGACTTCTTGCGGGTCAGGTGAGTGGTGGCCTTGTTTGAAATGACATTTAGTTACTTCATTTGGCCAGGAATGTTAGACAGATTAACCTCAGTAACCGGAGATCATGAATGGTTTGTAATGTTACGCATGTATCACAGATAAAAAGTGTGCTGAATAAAAATAGCTCTATTTAGAAATTTGTGCTGTATTTGCAGTTGGCTGGAACATTAACAATTAAAATGTTCAAATTCGACATGGTTTTCTTTGTAACGTAAAGCCAAAAACTGGCAAACCTATGCGAGACTCCATATTGTGTTTGTGTTAGTGTGTCAGTGTGTACAAGACATATTTTCATCCATCCCTCCAAGGCTTAACGGCATCATCCAATCAACGACAGGCGCTGCTTAGATGAACCAATCAGCATGCAATTCGTTCTATGGAATCAAAGGCACAGCACTCCTATGATATTAAAATGTCTCCCGTCTTTGTTCATACCAAGCCAAACCAAGAGAGTGAAAAGAGGAGGGTGAGGGGAGAATAAAAAAACACTCCACCCCAAAAAACGAAAAAAAAACAAAAAAAAAAAAAAACTTTTTTGTATTCTTCCCCATATGTCTCTGCGGGTGGGCACGCAATGACTCCCCGCTTCTTGCTTTGAAATCTCTGCCACTTCAGCTGCCTCCTTGAGCTTTTGTCAGCTTGAGACGCTGAACCTCAATGAAGTAGGGCATCTAGAGTACAGTCTACAATTCTTGCTGCCGCCATCTTGGCCCCTGTCATTTCCTGTACTTGTTTGTCCCAGTTTCCAGTGTTACATTGTTATATATCCAGGTTTTTAACCCACTCCAGTTGTTCATCCTTGCGTGCACAAAACCCCCTTTAAATCTCACTTTGTGTTGCTTTGTTTAAATAATGGAAGTTTCAACATCACTTTTCCCTCAGCCATTGACCTCTCAGGACGTGTCTTTTTTTGTGGTAACAGTACATATTGTTAGGCTTTTCCTTCACTTTTAAAAAGGAAGCACTTTCAGTGGGATTTTGAATTGTTTTCTCTTGATTGAAATGGCCAGAGTTTTTCTTTCTCTTTTTCTGTATGGAGTGGAGATATTATTGGGCAAATTGCACGGCTTTCATGCAGATAAATGGGCGTTCGATAAAAGCAGCAGTGTTTTTTGAAGCGGCCAGAGAGCTGGGCTGCGTTGGGTGATAACTTCATCGCAGCGTGGGGTCAGGGGCAGGAAGAGAAGCCCAGCTGAAAGGGGATTAAGAGGAGCCGGCGAAGAGCTTCGGACTCGGACCACCTGCTGGGGAGCCCAGGCCTGGTCCGCGCCTAATGTTTCTGATCAGCTATGCCATTGTCTGTGTTCCCCTTTTTCTTTCCTCCCCTCACAAGAAAGAATAGGACAGCCTCCCTATTTCACTGAACACAGATTTGGTGTCGGCCCTTTTTTGTTGCCATCAATGCTCCACGTTTTACCTATAAGCTCATGAATCTGTACTGTACTGTTCTGTACTCTTGTTTAGGTGCGACATAATAGAAACATGCAAAAGGAAGTGTTCACCCACAATTTGTGTCACAGTTTTCTACCTTTCATGTAAAAAAACGTGACTTTTCTGCTTCTAGAGCACAGAACAAGTTCCTTTTTTTTTTTCTTTATTTCTTTTCTATGGCTAAAATACAAATAAAAAGACAATAGTAATTGCCTAAATTTTGCTCATATGATGTGCTATATTCTGTAGCCATATGGTTAGCCAAATATGTTATTTAAACGTAACCTTATTAAATCTTGATGAGTTGTAACCCGTAGAAGTAACCTGTTTAAATCTTAAACAAATAATTAGTTTTAATCAAATCATTTTAGTGAATGTTGTTCACTACATTTTTTTAATGATTTCTTCATTCATTTTGACTGGTATTGCTAGTCTGTCATGCCAGTAATGCTTTTAACACCACCTAGAGGGCACTTGACTTTTAAACATAACAATAAATTATCATAAACTGTTTGCACAAACAACCTATTTGATCTTTTGTTGTTGATTTATTTATTTATTTATTTATTTTTTGGTTGGTTTCTTTTTTTGGAGGACACGCTCACATAGTGACTTACTATCTTTTCTATTCTAAGCTTTTAAATTACGTCTTTCATCTGAAAAAAAAAATTAATTCTAAATTATAATATTGTTGGTAAATTTAATATTAATATATTCAGTAGAACCTAAGTGCTAAGTTACTGTTTAAAATCAGGTAATTTGGTTCACACAGACAGACATTTTCTCTGATCCAGCCCTAAACCAAAGAAATTCAGCTTGACACCCCTGGTTACAAATATAAAGTTAGTACAGTGTAACAAGTATTGTCAATGGAGAGTACATGTAAACAACATATGCAAGTAAGTGTACGTAAAATTGTGTGTCTGCAAAGACAGATGAGTGGACATTTGTCCATATATATATATAATATATATATATATAATAGTAAAAATACAGTTTTTTACATGGTTATGTTTGGGTTTGGGAATGGAAATATGATTAGCTCACTATAAAATCCATTACATCAAATGTAAAATCACCATAATGGTCTAAATGTGTGTACGCCTGAGCATCACGTAAAATGTAAGACAAAAGAGAATTTCTTTTGGTTAACTTTCTGTGACCTAATGTAACTCTCTCTTTGTTCTCAAAGGTAACTAATGGAGAATCATGATGAGGGAGCATCCACTCATCAGTGTCTATGGTCATTTTTTATTCATCTTATATATTCACACATTAGCTGCAGGGGCTTCTCAGAATTTTTTATTTTCTCATTTTCTGAGGTGTCCTTTTATCAATGCCAAAGAATATAAAAAGATCATAAAAAATTCATTTATACACACAAAAAAAGCAGCTTTTCCTACAAGCTTTACATGCGTCCGATGTGTTAAACAGACACACCAGTAAAAAAAAATATTTCCCTGCAATCAACATGTCTATGCATAAAATATTTCCCCGCACCATTTTTCATGGCTGTGGGCTGAAACAGCTGTAGTTAGATGCATGAATACTGATAGGGCCAATCGTACAGAGTGCAGTGCAGGTGTGCAGGTGAACGCTCTGTTTGGCAGTTGCCTGACATGTTTCTTCTCTTTAGCATGTGGAGTGCAGACAAGCTCATGAATAACGGGTCTGATGAATGGTCTGAGCAGCCTTAGCACTAACTTTTACAGCACCTGCTTCTGTGTTGCACCCCACAATGAAGTGTGTGTGTGTGTGCGCGCTTGACACAAACTTAGCAGAATAGCTATTGTGTGTGCACTGACAGCTGTGTGCACTGTTTTAGACAAATAATTCATCCAGGCTTGATGAAAAACAGCATCTTTTATGTTTTGCGTTGTGCGATGTGCTGGTCTCCTCATCAGCAACAAACAGCTATGGGGGAAGAAGTGAGAGAAGAGAGAGCATTTGGAAATTCCCATTTTCTTTGGATTTAAAATATATTTATATACATGTGTTTGAGTGAAACATAATTTTTGGTTTTGTTCTGCAAACTACTGATGATGTTTATTCTATACTTAAAATCTAAAATCACAATTAGTTAAAATAGCAAAAAAGATTTCAGTTAGGATTTAAAAATATATACATATGTGTTTGAGTCAAACTATTTATTTATTTTTGTTCTTCAAGCTACTGATGATATTTATTCTACATTTAAAAAGAGGCTGGTCAGACATGTTTGGATGATTTTTTTTATACATGGTATCGGCGTTTTAACTTTGGAATAAATCTAAATGACAATTTTTATTCGAAATGGGGAAGAATTAATATCAGACTTGTGTAGATTTAAACAAATGTTACATTTTACTCCAATACATACCTACATTGTAAAAACTATTCAAATGAATTTTTTTTCTAGTTCTCTCAAGTTAAACTTTGTATTACAAAAACATTTTGAACTTAATTGCTTAACATATTAAAATACATAAAGTAAACTTTTTTATGTCTTTTTGTCAGATATTTTTTAAGTGTTGTAAATCCATAGAAATCAAGAATTTTCAAATAGTTTCTTTTATTTATTTATTGTTGGCCATAGCTGTATTTACGTCATGTTTACTATGATGCAAAATGCTTATTATTTTTCACAAGAAAATCGATCTTTGTTAGATGAAATATACATACATCTCTAATAATCAATGATCCTTCTGTCGGAATATTAGAGTATTATCCTCAGTCTAAAGGCTTCTGGATTATTAATTTGCATGTTTTCACATGTGCTGCCTGTTTGGCCTTCAAACATTTGTCTCTTTTCAACTGCAAACTGAATATATGGAGATACCGGCAGTGTTGCAGAGCATTAGCAGGATGTGACTCCATAAGAAAGGATTCTAAAAGATGGCTGTCCAAGCATATCATAAGAGTTCCCAGGCATTTCTTTAAGTATTTTTAAAGCAGCCAACATCATGTTCTGGAACAATCCCTCTCTTTCTTTCTCTCTCCTCTCGTAACGGCTGTGGTCGGCCGCTCTTGGCCCGTGCCAACTACCAATAACCATATTCCAGGAAAGAGCTCCACATGTTCAATTATATAATTACATCATCTCAGATTTAGACAGATGTCCCATAATACGTTTCAAATGCAATCAGCCGCACTCGTTCCCCACATAATGCATTTGGAGAAGAAAAATGATGTCCGCTGAGCATAAAACAGATCATATTTGTTGTGTTGGTGCTTCTGTTGCGTGCACTATTGATATTGTTATTATTAGCATCACCACAAGCTCCATTTAGTATTTTTGATAGTAACATCAATGTGTTTTTATGGTGACTGCTTAAAATAGGCCCTTTGATTACAGCAGCATATATGCGCCAACCAATAAACATACCCACAGACAACTAATTGCCTAACTAGAGATGTCACATAATAGGACGAGGATTTTAAAATGAAAATCCACAGCGATCAAACTCTCCACCTCGAGTCTTACTGTTATCCTCCACTCTCAGTCCTCGACTTCTCTTTCCCGCTCAAATCCCGACAGTTTTAAAGCATATCTCCTCTCATTGTTCAGCAGACAGCGCTCAAATCCCTTGAGCTTTGGGTCCAGTCCAGAGAACTTAGAATGAGTAATTGTTTACTTTAGAGACAAAGCTGAACTGTAGTTGCAGTTTAGCAGTGGATAAAGAGAAGCGCTTTTTTTATTTGATATCTTTGTCAGCGGTTAAGATGCTGTTTTGGCCACACAAGAGCTATGGGCAGATGTTGTACCAGTAGCATTATTGGCTCAATTATTTGAGAATATTGTTTTCAGTAGATTTTAAAGCTGCACAGTACTGGTTTAATTGCATACATACACACACTCAAAAATAAAAAATAAAGATTTTTGCTGCTTGTTCAAATTACCTATTTAAAATGAGCTAAAACAACACAATTCTTGAGAAACTTTTTTATGTTCAATCCACTTATTTGTTAATAATTAACTTAATCAATTTGTGTTGGGACAACATGAACTTTGTGTGCACATTTACAGTGTATATACATTTATGGAGAACAAATAACAGACTACTTTAAAAAAAAAAAAGATCAGTTTCTCTGGATGTATTAGGTTTGATTAAATTGTTAATGGTTTTATTATTCTATTATTTTTCCCAATTTCAAATTAAAATATTGTCATTTAGAGCTTTTTTCTTTCAGAAAATGACAGTTGGTAAGAGTAACAAATGTTTTCATTTGTTGCAATTGATTTCTTAACTCTTCTAAAATAAAAATAAAATGATTTTGTGCTAAGACCTGTTTATTTTTTAAATCTGTTTATTTTATATTAAAAATCTCTCTCTATATATATTTGTAATTTTACATTGAATTAAAAAGTAATGTCATCAGTAGTTTACGGAATGAAACAATGAAAAACAGAATTTTCAGCTCACTTAATTTTTTTTTTAATTATTTTATGATTAGGTCTATACAGGTTCCATGTGGCTGTGTGAAATGTGGCTTAGCTTATACATATTTATTTTATTTACTTATTTATTTTGGTCTATAAAAGCTGTACAACCAAGCATAAGCACAAACAAAATCATTTAAATAGCATTATTCTTTTAAAGGCCAGTGTTTTGTGCTCCACTGATGACAGATAAGAAGGAATTGAAATATGAATGAGACTTTATTAATATGCACCACCCGGATCAAAACAGCGTCTTGACAGGTTGAAGATAACAACATTGATAAGCAGTTGAATGACCGCTGCATTTTTTTAACATAGTAACAATCATTAAATGGAGTTACTGAATTTTGTGATCAACTCAATGGAATGGAAATGGTGGCAAAATGTTTGAAAGGTGACCTTTACAGATGAGACTCTTAGGACAGACCAGAACAAAGCGTCCGTTCCATTCGTAAATCCTTCTCTATTTGTCACATCTAAAACGTAAAAAAGAGAAAGAAAGACAGAAAAGGCTATTTCATTAAAGATAGATCTTCCAAAGTAAGCGATGGTATATCAGCTCACCTGCACCTCCCATTGAGCATGAATCTGATAACTCCACATGCTAATCATAACATCCGGCCCCTGCTGCGAATATCACCGCTGACCACGGCGTTGACGTCCCACCCCCCCACCCCCCTCTCGCCGCTCTTTTACTACACACACTCCAGTGGTCAATTACACCCTCAAGGCAGCTCTGTAAATACTAATCATTTCCTCATGAAGACAAAAACTGTCCGCTTCGGTTAGCTGTCACTTTGGGTCCACAACTGATCACACGGGTTGTTTCTCTAAAGGTGTTGAGTTATGAAAACCACATGCAAAGCTGTTCCACATGGGACAGAGGGAGTGAGTCACGTTACAGACATGACGGGATGTGAGCCGAACAGCTTGAGTCAGAGAAATGTTGTGTAATGAGATAAGATTGACTTTTTTTTTTAAGAAAAAAAAGTCAGTAAAAACAAACTCTCAGATAAATACAGTGGATCTATAAGAGGCCCAAATATCCTCAGGGAGTGAGCAGATCTCAGTCAATGTTTCGTGAAACTGCCTCGTAAGCAGATGTTGTTTTGTTATAGTGGAACTTAATGTTTCTGGGCATGCTTTACATATGAATGAAGTAGTAAATTAGTTGTTGTTTTTTCTGTTTGCTTAGATATGTGAAACTGTATACATTGTATTGATTTATTATGTTAATAATGTAAACATTAAATAAAATTATTAGAAAGCATTAAATAAATACAAAAAATACAAGATTTTAAATGCGTGTTCTTTCTCATAAGAGTCAGTCAAACTCCCACTTGGTGGTCTTGGACTTGTGGTTGTCTACGTACAGACTGATGCCGGCAGCTAAAGCGGTGCATGGCAGTTATATTAAGAGGGAAAAGATTACAGTGATTTATTATTATTATTTTTTTATCAATTAGATAATAGTGCATAAATGGTCATAATGCCTCAGATTATGTCCCACCTGAAAGCAAAATGTTATATCAGTCTAACACTGAATCTGTATTTTATTATTAAATGAGGCATGGAAAAGTAATCTAATGTTTATGCACAAATATAATATTGTAAAGCGTCCTTTAGAAAATATTAATTTAAATGAGAGATTTGTGGGGGGGTGTACTCATATATGCTGAGCACTGTATGTGAAATTGCCTGCAATGTATTAATTTATTATATAAATAATTTAAAAATACAATTATTGTAAAGCATTAAATAAAGAAATATAATTGACAACTTATTTTATCATTAGAAATACTAATAATCTTTGGTAATCACCTGTAATACTGTATACTGGCAGCTTGGGTTGTCTTATAACTACTGTAAGCACTGTACAATATGTACACAAACATTTAAAAACAACAAATTGAATTTTATTCAATAATTATTTTGTGAGCAAGACATGCTGAAATCTTTTTTACAAATCATAACATATAATGCACTTATTTATTTTTTGATGTTTAATTATTTGGTATGATTACCAAACATTGTGATTTTAATAGGCTTGTTTCTCCTAAAATAAATAAATAAAAATAAATAATTGGTTCAAATTACAAATGGGTTTCATATAGACAGAAACTGAGAGAAATATATACTCTACAGAAACTATACTATACAGTACTATACAGAAAACTATACAGAAACTCTCTTCAAAGAGAGTTTGCTTTATAATCAATGAAGCTCTGATATACCTTGAATTCAGCCACAAGCTCACTGAGTAAAAGCTTGTGTTATAATAAAAAAATGCCTATACAGCACCTAAAATCTTATACAGTTTGTACTTCTTGTTTAAATTAGAACAAACTGTGCTTAAGTCACAAAGCCCTAAAACGCTATTATAGTGACAACAAATATATGCTGTGTTTTATATATAATTTTGTTATATATGTTATATTGAATTGAATATATAGTATGTATTAATAAACACAGTATTTAAAGCACACATAAAATTCATATACATATATATTTTTTTATGTTCTCCACGGTCTCCCTGTGTTTAAGTCCAGATTGCATTGTGTCCCACTTTGCTTTTTTTTCTCTTTACCTACACTTTTATGTCAGCTCCATGTCCTATAAAGTAAAGGCTAAAAGCCCATAAATTAAAAGAAAAAGCAAAAAGACATGGAGAGATTTCTCCGGTGACTTTACATTAGTGTTGTTTGATAGCAGATGAGCGAGTTGTCCCTATTCAGAGTCGAATTCAAATGTACCAGCACCCTAATAATAGGCTTTCAGCGGGTAATATTCATCCTCTGTTAGACATAAGTAGGCCCAATATACGCAGTAAACGAAAGGCTCTTCCTAGCATCTTAAAACTAGGTCGAAAGTCAGCTCTGTCACAGGAGACTGAGAATGGTATTAACATAATGAGACATATCACGTCAGCAGGTGGCAGATTGCATCTTTCATTCGTGGGCATGTAGCTTTGAAAGGTCATCTAGAGCCCCGTCACCAAGAACCTCTCAGGGTTCCTACAAGAAGTCCCATGAAGGCCAGATTTGCGGGTTATAAATCCACTGTTTTATGTCAGATGAGCACCCATGTAGACCTGTTTCAGAGATCCACCATTTAACCAGACAGAAATTGGAATGAAATGGTTTTTGCTTTAAACATGCAAAAAAATATATTGTTTTGATTCGCACAGTTTGTTTGTATACAGTAGCTTTTGACTTGCATACATGGTTTTACACGGATGTTTAACGCTTGATCCCTCCTGAAGGATGTCAAAGCAAGATGCTTGGGTTGCCAGCCCTTTAAATTGTTGGAAATATATCAATTGGTCTGATCTGTTTCATTAAATAATGATATTAATAAAAATATAAATAAAAATAAAAAACAACTAATAACATAAATATACAGATGACCTCCCCTATAATGGTTCACACCATGATCCCATCTTCACAATGCATGATGGTGTCGAGCAGTCTATGTGGAAAAATTCAGATTTAGACTACAGACAGACACTGTACATACTCACAAAACAACTTTCTTGTAAAATAAACAGTAAAATCTTTCATGGCCATTTATTGGTGTAAGGATGCAAATTTGTCACCATTAGTTTTGTAGTCAATAGCCAATCAGAGGTTACTGTAGGTAAGAATACACACATTCTCCCTCAAAACACTGAAAATGTAAGTAGGTTTGATTAATAAAAGATTAAATCAAATTATGTTTGAATTTGGAATTAACATTATTGAAAAAAAGTTGACCCCCAATAATTTTATAGCAGTATAGCAATAATTCTATACTACAATGTGTGTAAACAGAGTGTTAACAGAGGCCAGAGATGGAGCATAGACATAATAACATTTACACGCTTGTGTACTGGCACCACAAGCATCACATGGAGCACCATGGCTGAACACCCATGGAAAAACACCAGATATCCTGCATTTACATTTATTTTCGTTTTGGCTTAGTCCCTTTATTAATCAGGGGTCGCCACAGCAGAATGAACCGCCAACTTATCCAGCATATGTTTTATGCAGCGGATGCCACAACCCATCACTGGGAAACACCCATACACTCTTTCACACATACACTATGGACAATTTAGCTTACCCAATTCACCTATAGTGCATGTCTTTGGACTTGTGGGGGAAGCCAGAGCACCCAGAGGAAACCCACGCAAACACGGGGAGAACATGCAAACTCCACACAGAAATGCCAACTGACCCAGCCAAGGCTCAAACCAGCGACCTTCTTGCTGTGAGGCAACAGCGCTACCCACTGAGCCACCCTCTGCATTAACATATTTACAAATGTTTTATGATTGTATTAAAACACAAAAACGTAGTCAGAAGCACACTATTCCTGATGCTGACACTTATGAAAAAAATCCTAAATATTGAATTGAGTGTGCGTTTATATTAAACCACTTACAGTGTAAGAGGAATCCGTCTTTTCAGAAAAGTTTAATCGGTATTTTCTATTTAGATTATCTCTGTAAATTGCATACAAACTTACCAGTGCAGCTGCTTTGTTTACAGCACAAAACACTGTTATTCATTGGTTCAAAAAGAGCCACCCACTGGAAGAGAATAATCTGCATTTTTTTTCACACTTACACACTGCTTTCATATAAACAGAAGCCAGAGATAGAGCCTAGATGTACTAAGAGACTGTACTGGCAACACAAGTGTCACAAGAAACACCCATAGAAAAAAGAAAAGGATATGTTAATGAATATACATCTGTGAAAAAAATCTAAAATAAGCACCTATTCTTAAGGCACTATGGACTTCATTCATTATACTTGTGCAGTCAGAAGCACACTATTTGTTATAAATAGTGTTATAATTTTAATATTAAAAGAAAATCCTAAATATCAAATTGGGGTGGGAGGTTTTATTAAACCATATACAGTATAAGAGGAATCCCTGTCTTTAGAAACATTTTGTTGGTGTTTTCTATTTAGATTATCTCTGTAAAATAAATAAAAACTTACCAGTGCAGCTGCGTTGTTTACAGCACAAAACTCTGCTATTCCTTGGTTGTTCAAAAAGAGCCACCTACTGGAAGAGAATGAATCTGCATTTTTTTTTCAACTTGTCTAATGTCTATGTGGCATAATGTCACAAAGCTCAAATATCACAAAATCAAATCATTCATTTTTACTTTATATTAAAAAAAACTACAATCTAATATATATATATATATATATTTTTTTTAATATATATATATGTTTTTATTTATTTTTTTTTTATGAAAATAATATTTTTTTAAATATATAGAAAGTAAAAAATCCAATTTGCTCGTAAAAAATCAGAACTGGCCATAAAAAAATCTCAGATTGGTGCATCACTAGCCTTTAACAAAGAAGCTAAACCAGGAGCGTAGTCCCATAGCCGCAGCATCCTCATTGAATTACCGCTCTCTTAGCCTAAAAAGGCCCCTCCGTGGAATGGCATCAGCTGCAATGCGTACCTGATAATGATTAGGCTCTCCTCAAGCAAAATGCTTCCAGCTATCTATTACTGCATAGCACCATATGAGTCGAATCATCACAACGTTTTCCTTTTACACTCTGTGCCAACTCACTTTAATGGGATCCCTTTTTCCACAGCACTGTTGTTTTATTTTGCCGACCTGTTGTTTGTGCTCTAAAATTAAAACCATGGCACGGCATAAGTGCGTTGTAATAATGTGATCTCCATTTTCTTCTTGGCTCCCACCACTTTGCTTTTTTTTGCCTCTTTTAGAAAGCAAGCTTCTCCGCAGGGGAAATTAAACAGAAACTCTATACCCTTCTTTTTAAGTGAATCAAATGTGTGTTCCTTCTCAAAAGTGTCAGTCAAACTCATGCTTGGTGGTCTTGGACTTGTGGTTGTCTACATATAGACTAATGCCGGCAGCTAAAGCGGTGCATGGCAATTATTTTAAGAGGGGAAAGATTACAGTAAATTTTTATCAATTAGGTAATAGTTAATAAATGGTCATAATGCCTCAGTTTATGTCCCACCTAGAAAGCAAAATGTTATTTCAGTCTAACAGTGTTTGAATCTGTATTTTATTATTAAATGAGGCATGGCAAATTGAATCTAATGATTTTTTTTTTTGGTAATGTTTTTTTTTTTTAATCAGCCAAATATAATAATCAGAATAGAGCACATTAGATGTTTGATATCTGTTGAGTTCACGTCCTGTAATGTTAATTTCTCATCAACCACGGAAGTTTGAATCATCAGGTCTTTGTAGAATATTTATTTAGACAGATAACAAACAAGCGTGGGAAAATAATTAAAATATTAAATTAAAGGAAAAACTGTAGTAATGTAATATTAATATTGTTTACAGGACATTTGCATGATGCTTTTCAAGGCCACAGTTTCCCTGAATTTTCTAATTATTCCAGACAGTGTATGTGTGTATATATATATATATATATATATATATATATATTTATTTATTTATTTATTCATTTTTTGTTTATCTGTTTTTTTTTCATATCCAGAAGCAGTCAGTGGTTCAAGCAGTACTGTATCCTATTTCCCACAGATTTATATACTGGATGAGCACTTAGCCTCCAATCTCAATGGCATCACTACTGTACATGAGAAGTGGTTTGTTGTGTCTGCATAAACACAAACAATGCTGTTCCAGACTGTGAACTTGTTTCTTTAGGTCACCGAGTTGAGATGAGATCAGTTTATGATGGTAACTGATGATTTGCGCTTCTACTTCCTGTGTTTAGACTGGCCTCTGGTACACACACAGGATCTTCCACATATACATTATTCACTGTGCTGGCACTTTCTCATCCACCCCATGCCATAACAAGCCCAACATTAGCTGGAGTCCACCCGATGGTTGTGTGTGTGTTATATCTGATTTTCTTTTATCTGGTTTGTATTGTCACAACTTCTCAAGCCTGATCCAGTGCATGTATGTACATGTATTTTGTGAATGTTTGACCTATATCGTTGCTACCAGCTTAGTGTGAATGAATAAACTGACTAATCTTCCAGGAACGCCACTGATACAGTATATTACAAAAACAGCACTTGTCTATATCTATGTTAAAAATATGTCTTTCGCAATTATTGGCAACCCTATTCATTTATATGAGCTAAGGTAACTTTGGTAAATGAAAACTAAATCTCAGACTTAAACTATTTGCGCAAAAAGCAAATAGGTTTGATAGAAATAAAATAAAATATTCATAAAAAAGAAAATAAATATTTAAAATATCAAAACTTACTATCTTTAAAATGAAGAAGTTTAACTAAATTCTTTATAACTTTTGCATTTAAAGGTGCATTTGTATGTTTTGGGGTTCAGTGTCTGTCAAAATATTTTATTTTTATTACTAGGAGGTTCATACAAGAATTCATGCAAACATTAAACTTTGCTTTGGTCAACACTGAATGTGTTTTGCCAGCTTTGCTATACTAATTAATAAAACTAAAACTGAAACTAAATATAGTGTATACTAGGGCTGCACGATTCTGGCTAAAATCAGAATCACTTTTTTTTTTGCTTAAAATCAAGATCATGATTTTCTCATGATTCTGTAGATATAAAATATAGGTTAATATGATTAGGCTATTATTATTGCTATTCAAACATATGGTAAAACAACAACAATAATATTAGGCCTATGTGTAGGTCTACTGTTGGTTAAAATTATAATGTTGTATAGACTGAATTGTGGACTTGAATAGACTTTAAATTTGTCCTGGTCGTTAATGCACAGTAAAGTAATTACATCACAATACAACTATTCATAATTCTGAAGTTGAATTATTATGTTTGAGACGTATGCTTGCAATCTGTCATTGACAAGAGTATTAGCCCATTTTGTTCACTTGTAAAATGAGACATTTGTCATTATCAGAATCCCTCTTCCATTATATTCAACATTTTATAGGCTAGAGTAGTTATACTGATACTGTTACACGTTTATTCTCATGCACAACTTTCTGTGTTCGCTATGAGAAAAAAAAACAAAACATAGCAAATGCTTGTCCTAATCATAACTCTAAAATGCGATGTGATCATTTAAATGATGTGCGCGCTTTCGGTTTCACTTTTACTGCCGAGTGCGGTTCATGTCATGGCTGTCGTCACTTTGACGAAAAAAAAAAAAAACATTTATACAAATCATACTTACCGCACGGCTCACAAACGATCGGTCTCTGCAACAATCTAAACGTTGTTAACAACTGTATTACCTGTTATTCACAGCCTATGCAGGTTCTGTTCAATGAGTCGTTCGCGGACATGCGCGCGTCCTCTCAGTGTCAGCTCACGTGTCATTTCACCGCCGCAAAAACATCATTACATTAAGACAGAAATTACATTTGTATATCTTATAATTACAGTATGTGGCACTTTTTACTCCATTGGGTGGTGTCCACGTTGCTTAGCAATATATGTAAAACTACAAAACAACAATGTAAAACAAAACTTGTGCGACCTCCTTTATGCTTCTCCCGAATTTGAAAATATAATGGGCTGAATTGTAGAGATGATGAATTGAGGAGAAATTTATAGCAAATATAAAAATACCATTCGAAAAATCCAAAACTATAATAACCTTGATATGAGGATATATTTGTGAAATATGTTCCCACTGATATTTAACATTTTAGTGCACCTGGGTGACTAGGAAGAAGACATTGTTCAACCATGACCTTCTGATTCACTGGGCTTTGCATATTGTATGAAGAAACACAAAGGCAAAACTGCCTCATGTCATTCATCACAATTGGTAAAATTGAGGACAGCTGTGCTATGAAGCAAAAGGTTGTTGAGCTTTACAAAATGGGAAATTACTATAATAAAATATAGCAACAAAAAAAGAAAGAAAGTGCCTGCTTCCACCAACAAGGCAATAATTTAAGAAAATCTGGAAATGGGATGTCAACTGGAAGTGTTATGAATCACTGAATCATTCTACTAACACACTGTTAATAGGATGGTTTGAGTGACAAAAAAATCTCAGAATCACAGCTGAGAACTTCAAAAGTGTGTTGGGTCTTGGGGTCAGAAAAGTTTTAACTCTATATTACAATATTGCCAAAATCACTACAAATTGTTTTGACAAAGACAAAAAAAACCTCAACTATCATTAAAAAAAAACAAAAAAACATTTTTATAATAACATTTTTTTCCCCAACCTTTTTAGCTCAGATTTAGAGCACTGTAGCTGTCAGCCATGGAAGTTTTTTATTTTATTTTTTTTTACATTTTATTTTCATTTATTTTTAATGATGTCTCTTCAGTCATAAAGTGTCACTGAAAGTCTCAGCGTAGGAAAAACTTACCCGAACTTGACTGTATTTTTATTAAGCCACATATGGATTGACTCTAAGATGCCGTATTGATTGCTCAGGTTAATGAAGAACTAAGTGTGAGACAGACAGTTGAAAGAGAGCGAGACCTCAATATACAGAAAAGAAGAAAAAAAACAATCAAACAGAAAATCCAATCAAGTTTTAAAGTGCAACAAAACCAGGAATAAGACTCTAGGGGTGAAAAAGAGGAAGCAGAAAAGCTGTGCAGGTCAAAGAGAGAGGCTGGAATCATTGTCCGAGAGTTCCAATATCTCAACAGTAATCTAAGGAGGAGAAAAGAGAGTGAGAATGGATGCATTTCATCAAGTGCCGTCAGGCAACATGTGCCAGGTAGAGCAGGAACAGGTTAAATTAATCAGCTGCTCTTGTTGCTCTGCTCAATTCAGCAGTAGGTACAGCATGGACCCGTATTTGCAGATGGGGTCAGCTATGAAATATGGTGCGATATTGTCAAATTGATGGAGGTCAGAGAATAAAGGGAATGAATTCATCATGGCTTGTGCATGATACATCGAGCAGTGCGACTAAAGCACACAGGGCAGCTGCCTGCATCGCAACAGTGAATGTAGTCGGGAAACACACTATTTTCTTTGCCCACTGCAACCATATTATTAAAAAGCTCAGTTTGGTAAACTGAATAGGCGCACTATTGCACACAGCCTCTTAAAAAAAACCTATGACTGCATACATGAGTGTCTAGATTTCAAATGTGTGTATAGTATAGTCTTGGCACATGAATACAATTGATATTGAAATAATATTATTAATATTTTATATTTGTAATAATAATAGTATTTGGTGTACTGTATATACTACAACAATACAAAAAAAATCATGTTGCAACACTTACACATTGTATACAAAGACTTTTGGTATGGAAGTCCTGATGAAAAAAAAGTACTGTGCTTGAAGAGGGTCTTTGAAAGGTTTCCTACATTATTTATTTGTGTAACAATAAAAAGCAATTTTTAAAATTTCATACACATTTTTATTCCCCTTTTTTCCCTGTGTACTTCAGGTGCTGTGGTAGGGCAACACATAAATGTTTCATTTTGTTGTATGAGCTATATGATATTGAGCTCTGGACAATCAAAAGGGAAGTGGAGACAACATTGTTACTGCATTTTCCACTACTCATGACAACCCTAATGGTCACTAGAACATTAAAAATGACACATTTCAGCATATTCTTCATAAACCTCATTAGTAAAATGAAAACATCAGCTCATTTTGTATGTTTATTTATATACATACTCATTGTAATTTAGACAGCTTGAACTAATTATTATTTAGATAAGATATGTTCTCAGATTTGTATGATAACTCAACTGCGTTATTCAAAATGTTACCTTTTTTCTTCTTTTACTTAAGTTGGCACAAACTTGACTTAATTTTTTGAAAAGATGAGAACTTAGGCTGGATTTATGTTTATTTGTTCAGTCAGAATATTAGCAATCCTGAAAGTCTTCATTTCAAGTTTCACATTACATTTTTGTATTTCCTAATATGTATTCTTAACCAAACAAGAATATCAGTTAAACTTGGATATTCCTGTTCTTTTTACATTTTATTAAATGCAGGGTTTTTTACAGTATTATTACCTGCTATTTCATATAGTAGTGTCATAGACAAAATCAGCTATGCCAAAAAGCATCAACTGTTCAACCACAGAAATAAAGAAATAATAACTTAAATCCCTACCGCTCATGCAGCCAAAGCTGCAACCTTTCCCCTTTGCTAATTACTCCAGTATGTTTTTTCAGGCAGCTACAGATGTTTTCTGTTAGCAGTAGTTTTGTGGAAAAATAATATGAATGTTGTTTTGTACATGCACACAAACACTTTTTCTTTAATCCATGTGTCTACACAGAAGCTTTATGCTACCACCGTCTGCTTCACATCTTATCAAAAAACACCCTTTGATGCATTCACTATATAG
The DNA here is from genome assembly GCA_903798125.1 of Danio choprae. Lineage (NCBI taxonomy): Eukaryota > Metazoa > Chordata > Actinopteri > Cypriniformes > Danionidae > Danio > Danio choprae. The sequence continues at coordinate 5,979,590 of CAIGQW010054073.1, read as the reverse complement.
GTACCTGCACAGTACACTCGATTCTCATTTCTTGCATGCAACTACATTAATATTATTTATACAGCATTGTGTACCCGACATTCAGCAAGCCTCTCTGGCACGTGAACACACGTAGCCCCCCATAGTGAAATAACCAGTGATGTGCATCTGCAGAGCCCAGTGGTCACATGACACATCTGGAGGTTTCCAGTTCTATGCCCTAGTTGGCTGGAGATGAGGGGGACCTCGCAGCCTAGAGAGAGAGAGAAAGGGATGACATTGACTCGTCCTAACACTTCAGTGGCCGTGTGAGGGATGCTCCTGTGGAGGTGGGTGGAGGGGTGGGCGATTTCTCATAGCACCATCCTAGCATGCATACAGTCAAACCAAAATTTATTCAGACACCTTCAATTTTTTTTTCACAACATTTCTCATATTATCACAGTTTATTCACGATAGCTTAGAAAATGGTAATAAAACATGACAAGAACTCTGTGTCAGAACAAATTCATCTTGATCATGTCAGATAACTTTGATAGAATAGCACATAGATTACTATCAAGAAAGTATTCAGATAACTGTTAGTATGACAACATTGACACAACTATTAATACTTTATTGGGCCGCCATTATCCTCAGTGACAGCCAGTAGTCTCCTGACGCTGTCAACCCGATTCATGCAAATCTGATCAATCTTCAGTATTTTTCCAGATTCGCTGCAGAAGCAGTTCCTGTTGGTTTGCAGGCCACTGCATTAGGAATTGGTGGATATACTGTCACACTTTGTTATTGTGCTATTCTCCTTTAAATAAATGAACTATAACATTACAGTTATACCACCCACTAGTGACAAAATAAATAAAATAAACTAGTAAAAAATGTATATAAAAAATGTCAGATTTTTTATTTTTATTTTGGTTTGACTGTGTGCCAAAACTGAGACACTCCCACTCAACCACGCTCCAGACAATGATTAGATGAGGAGCGCATGTGTGTGGAGGAACGGGTGACGCAGATATGCATTAATATGTATTATGGACAATTGGCGTCACTGGTAGGATTCAGGTATCAGCATAGCCGTCACGCGCAGAGCTCAGCGCCTCTGCTTTTAATCTCCTATTCTGGTGCAGTGAGTTGTGCTCGCCAGCTGAGTGTCTGTCAGCGTGCAGGACAAGAGGGAAGTTTTGCATTGGCGGACACTCAGGGACAGGAATGTGGATGGTCTGTACTGTATGTAGTCAAGCATGGAGCGGAGTCAGGGTCTGTCACTGCCAGAATGTACTGCCTACTCGAGGCCGGCCCAGAGGCACTGACCGGGCGGTGGACATCTCTCTCTCTCTCTCTCTCTCTCTCTCTCTCTCTCTCTCTCCTCTCCCTCTCTCTCTCTCTCTCTCTCTCTCCCTCTCTCTCTCACACACACACACACACACACACACACGTGGCCAAGCACCAAATAAATGGGGATTCCAATAGAACGGGAATCTTGCTGCTGCTTTAGTTTAGTAGATTGTGACCTAGAAATGGTTTTGTTTGATCAAGAATGCAGGAAAAAATATTGTTAATAAACATTGACAGTGTGTAAATGTTTTGTTGTATATCTGTTAAACATAGCTGAAATGTATAGATAAATGGATACAAGGCTGTGAGAGTTTTCCAGTTTTCTTTTTTTTTATGTTGTAGTGCCGAACAGATTGCAGATAATTGATTTTGTGTTTAATATTTTTTTTTTATAATTGGTGTTGTGTCTACCCTGGATATATAAAAAAATACCTATATATACTAATGTTATTATGTTAATATTTTTGTTGGTTTATTTGGTTTTGTATTTGGCAAATTTGTAGCCATTCTCTATTCCTCAGTGTGCCGTTATTTCTCAGAAATGATGATGGTGATGCTTAATACATTTTAAATAATATACATATTTATTTTTTTGGTCTATGTACTGTATGTTATGTTATGTTATGTTAATTTAGTTTAAATTCATGATTTGTTTTATTAATTTGATAAATTTTATGTGGCAAATCTGAAGTGATTATTCATGTCTTCATTGTCATATTGTCTTGCAGAACTCGTCATCTTCGTCATCATAACACATTTTGAAACCATTTGGACTGCTTAATTTTTCTGTGGAAACATGAAAACTGTTTTTATTCAGGATTCATTGATGAATAAAAAGTTAAAAATAATAAAATCTTTAAATGAATAATCATAACCTTAGCATAATTTTTGCACCATTATGTCTCCACTGTCAATTCATTGTGTCCCAGCTGAATAAAAGTGTTACAATAAGCATATCAATAAAAATCTTCCTGCTCCCAAACTTTGAAACGGTAGAGTATGCATAAGCATACGCATTTTAAAACATAATTTCTTGTCTCATAGACTAATTAAGATGTCCTGTATAAAATCTGGGGCCTGAAGGGAAACAAGTTGAAAACTCCATGTTTTTGTCAGTGCGCTCACTTCCTCTGTGCAGCAGGTGAATGGATCTGCATCCTGGACTGGGTTTCTCCAATCTGGACCCCCAGGTGTGTGAGTGTATGCACGGCTGCGGGTTGGACCGTGGGCATGTTTTGCTGTGGGTGGAAAATTGGGCTGTATTCGAGGGGGTGTTTGTGTCCTGCAGAGGGAGAAAGGGAAAACGGGAGCGAGAGTGAGAGAGGAAGTGATGAAGGGTGAAAGCAGGGGGAGACGAGACACTTTGATGATGTTAATTTTGGGTTTATCTCACAGATGGTATGAATGATTTCTGTTTGGTTGGAGCTCATCTAGAACACCAGGGGTCCTTTTATCTTTCCTCCTCTTATTTATTTATTTACCTATTTTATCAGCGGACCCCCCACCTCTACCCCACATCTACCCGAACGCCACTACAACACTTTTTGTTTTGATTACCTTGTTAACATTTCATTTCATTGAAAATTTAGTTCCCTTTGTGTTTAGAGAAGAGGCTCCATGTGGATTGATTTTGATAAATGGGAAGTCTGGACTGAAGAGCAAAATAACCATTCTCTTTATTGAAAGAGGCTCCTAATGCAAAGCCTGAACGTAAGTGAAGTTTCCCATGTTGAATTTAGCCTACGGCTGATACCTGTTATAATGGTTCTGAGCAGTCCAACAGAAAGCTCTAATGTTTATGACGTCTAAATGGCTTGTAATTTATGAGTGATGTAAAGATTGCCACTTGCAATTGTATACAGTATATATGTTATATATGTTGTGCATATAGGTGTACTGGTGGTATTTATTTTTAATTTTTTTGTTCTTGTTGTTTTTACAACATGGTAAAATGAAAGGAGCTTGGAGAATTATATATATATATATATATATATATATATGTGTGTTATATTTTAGTAACTATAGATGACATACGTGTATACCCTTTGACATACTATATTCGCACAAATAAAGCCAAGACTGCGATGGATAAATTCGCAATACAAACAGTATTGCAACATGAAAAAGAGAGTTTTCTAAAAATTACAACTTTTATTTCAATTTTTTATTATTAAATAATAATAATAATAATAATAATAAACTTTATGCTATCTCTATTCAGCTTTCCTTTCATTTGTGGGGGAAAAATATAAACATACCGCATCTGAAAGCATGATTAAAAAATCTAGAATATTAAATAAGATTGTAGGTTTTTACAAGCATTTTACGAACAACAGGCCATTCTGTATAAATATGCAAATTTTAGTACATGCTAATTCTGGGCTTGAGTTAATATTTAGTTAAAAATATAATTCATAGAGCATATGCATGGAATTGTATACAGAATGGGATGCAGTTATACAGTGTGGTTTGAGATAGTTGTCTTAATATTGGGACGTATGTTGCTACTTGCTTGCATCACATTTACTGACAAAGAGAATTATTACTACTTGTTTATTTTGTGTATTTGAATACTCAGAACAAACTATGGGGAAAATTAAAACATAAATGATATAAAATGGGCCTGTGGTAATATGGTGATCCTCCACAGAACAATTAAATTATGCATAAAAACTGGAATTACAACTTAAAGTTTCCATCTTACAGTAGTTGTTGCAATTTTAATTTCTGCACAGGAGTGTTATATAGTCACTTATCCTCCAGTGCAAAGGTAAACGGCTCCCTCATGTTCAAAAATATACCACAGCCTTCAGCACAAGCCCTAGATTGTGCCGACATACCACTCCCTTGTACTTTTGTTCTTCTGGGTGTCAGCGGAATTAATAATTCATATCATTTATAGAGTAACTCTGAAATTAATCCTGACTGAAACTTGAGGAGAAGACCTGATTACATTCATTTAGCTCAGCACATTTAAGCCAGGCTTCTTAAACCCGTCAGTGTTGACGTGTGATTCACGAATTACTGCAAAATGTCTAAATAAACGAAGGTGTTTTTTTTTTTTTTTTTTTTTTTTTTTTTTTTTTTTTTTTTTTTTTTACATATTTAAGCAAAACATGTTTGCACTGTTCTGCCTACTAAGTTGCAAACACGCTGTGAACTTAAAAACCAGCAGTCAAAGTCATCTTCAGAATGTATGAAATGTGAAATGAAAGAAATGTTTTTCAGGGCTAATACGAAAATAGAAACCTGCCATAGAAACAAGGATGCGTTGAATTTGCGTGAGTTTGGTAGAGGGTAATTGAGTGCTCTCCTGTCTGCATGAAGTGTGGTGCTGAGCATCTCTTCAGGTGTTTTTAACCGAGAAGATCCCCACTCTGGGTTAAGCTGGGTCAGGCACCAAAACTTGCTAAAATTGCAGCTGCTGCTCCTTTCACTCAAAGTCATGTGCAGTTACTAAGCTTCACAGGACTTTGTGGAAATGTTTGAACTTCACCAATGTAGGCGCACGGAGCAGGTGGAGGAGGTCAGAGGAGGATCGGAGGTTTGCTTTAGTGGCAATGCCAGTTTTAACTTACAAGACTATCAATGCACTCTTTATTCAATTTTGGGATGGAAGCATTTTTTTTTTAAAGTTGTTTCTTTCTTATATGGTTAAATTCTGTCCGTGAAATGAAATGAGATTTAATAGTTTGGTTAATCTAATTGTAAAATATGGAATCTGTATTAAAATACTCAACAAAGTATTTAATGTATGTGCGTTTATTTTTATTATTATTATTATACCGGCCAGAATACTGTAAACACAGGCTCCAACGAGTGATCAGGGCTCCAACGGAAGCAAGTTTTGTTCACTTGTCCTAAACACTCCACAGTCTTTTCTTCTCACACAATAAAATAATTTCAGTTCGGATCTATATTTTATGTCTACACATTTATTTAGTAAATGATCCTGCTGGTCTTTGTTGCAAAATATAACCCTTCGGGCTGATTCGGGCTTACTGAGGTTTATGTTACAATATATATGTTGAATGGGAGGAATGTACTCTATATGGGCTTAAATGGCACTACTGTAGTAATGTGCACCTGCAATGGCTTCATAAATGTGACTGAAAATACTATTAAGTATGTCATAAATAAAGTTGCAAAATGGACATATGCAAAGGAGGTTAGTGTCAGTGGCACACTATAAACAATAATAATAATAATAATAATAATAATAATAATAATAATAATAATAATAATAATAAAACATGGATGGAAGAAACTAAAAACGTTCAATGTATGTTTACTGTAAAATAATTAAAATTAGTTTTTCTGAAATAAGTTTGTTAATTGTCTTATAGTGAAAATATTATGTATTTATATACAACGGGCTTTTTAGTTTTATTACATTTTACTTTTAGTGAGATCAACATGTTTTTGTATGTAACATTAATCAGGAAATGTTTTTTATTTGTATTTAAGTGTTAAATAGTAAGTTCAGTATTTAAAAAAAACACATTAAGTAGCTCAAATAGTTCAGTACATTTTATTCAAGGACATAATTTAACAACATAAAATTGCAGCATGGTACGAAAATGTAATCTGAATATCCCCTTTTCCTTTTTTTTCAAATGATCACAATACAGTAAAGTTTTGTAAGCTGCCATTTTGTTTTAGTTTAAATAAATAAATAAAAAACTAACTGTAAATAATCTCACTTTAATTTCATCCTATGGCACATGCTGTGGTGTCCTCTCCACTCTCATGTTTTCGGTTAAAATGCAGTGATAACTTTTAGTATGCAAAATAACACCACTTCCAAACGCTGTTCTCCTGCTGCTGCTTCTCCGTGAGAATGAACTTCGCATCCCGAATGAAAACGTAAAACAGAGCCAAACCCATGCGCTGCTGCGTACAGTCGCTATCAGCCAGAGACACGATGATGATGACGACGACGAGCTTGTGAAAGTCATTCATCAGGGTTCGGCGTTAGTCATGGATGACCCTTCATTTATCACTGATCCAGTGCTGGATACAGACACATAGCGCACTGATTGGACGCAGCGGGAGGACCGGCAGCGCTTCGCATCCACGCCGCCGAGCAAACACACTTCTTGCTCGAATTATCTGTATACTCTGGCAGTGCTTTCAGGTAGACATGCACGCGCGCACTCCCGGCTTTGTTTGTTTGTAGCTCTGTGACGAAACAACGGCTGCTCGTGGAACTCCGTTGCGCGGCGTATCCGGACGGTGGCGGCTGTTGTTCGGCAGATACACACATGAGCGCCGGGCACATCCATCAACCCCCGGTCAGTCTCCGTTTGCTCCTTGCGTTTGGAGAGGAGATAGAAACATCTGTCTGTCAACATTTGAGTGACTCTCGCGCTCTCCGGACTATCGCTGGGACGGGAGTTGCTGTTTGAAGCGAGCGAGGAGGACTTGTTTTTGTTAGAAACATTATCTCTCTTTTGTCATTCGCCGAAGAAGTTGGTCGTCGTTAAGCGAAGTTTTGTCAATAGGATGCTGAAACACGTCAACAGCAGGTAAGAGCCCCGATGGCCTCAGTTTGCGCGAGCACTCATTTCTACATTTAATACTTTTGCACTTTTATACTAGAGAATTAAAAAAAGGTGCCTCTGGCCTAAATTCTATCTTCTTTTAAAATATTGCGTTGTTTATTAATTAAAATCTATCCTGAATGAAACGGATATATCAAGAAAATGAGTTCGTGGCGCAAATCTCGTTTTAAGTATTTCGTTTAGCATGTAAAAAGGTCATAGTATATAGGCGCACACAGGTTGTAAATGGATCCACGTGCCGTGCGTGTAATCCTCACTGTATTTTAATAAGTGCTCTGACTTTATTAACTCCATCTATTTGACTTCTCAGTCTCTCTTTGCATATTTTAAAATGCGCATGTACAGGCGAAAAGCTTGAAATGATCATAAATGAAATTGAACTTGTCAGATGTTAATTAAGAACTGATTTTTCATGACAAGTTGCTTGTATTTATGATAATGACGTTCAAAATGAACAATGTGCTGTAAGTGTGTGATAAAGAGGGCAGGTCACTTAAAATAAAAAATATTGTGTATATGTAAAATACACACTAAAAATAAATAGTACACAAACGCTACGCTAACAGCACATAGAACTTAAAATAAAAAAATTAACTGGTTTTAAATTCTTCAAAATAAATAAGATTGTTTTTCTAAGTCTGAATATTAAACTAATATACAAATCTATTGATTACAAATGTTGATGTATTGGCACTCTTATAATATCTTAAGTGAACACTGGTATAAAATCCCTCTGCTCGGATTACATGTGTTGAAGCTGTTTGTGAGAGTTTCATACAGACCTACTTTAGAGGGAAACTACTGAGTACAGCATTGACCAATTCACATATTCACACTGTGCTGAAGATGGCATAAGATAGCTGCGTCTCAAGAAAATATATAAAGGTTAACTTGACTGCTCATAGTGATTTTTCTTTGATTGGTGTTCTTCTTTCATGTTTGTTTTAGTTTAATTCCCACCTCTGACTGAATGCCCAATGGTTGATTAACTAGGAAATTTATTCAAATTGTTAGGCGGCGCTCATAAACAAACATTCTCCTATAACTGAGTTTCTGTAGTATGAGACCGCGCATATTCAGAATGTGATTCTAGCTTTTTCTTTTTTCTTTCTTTCTTTTTATATAGAAAGCTTGTTTGTATATGAGAGAGTTTTCTGATCAACTTATTTTTCTTTTAAATTAAAGAAAATAATATGTGATGTTTATGTAATTAGTTTATTTATTTATGTGTTAGTTATGTAACAAATCACAGCATGCACTTTGTTGACTGCAGCACATCGCTATGGTGACTTTATAGGAAATAAGTGTGACGATAATAATGTCTGATCTGCACATCATTTAAACAAACCTCTAAAGCACATCTTGGAAGTGTAGACTATCCAAACACTCAAACTATACTCTGAAGAGCAGTTGGATTAAAACATGTTATCAGTTAGATTTTACTTATGAACACATACCTGAAGGTTGTGTTTCAACAGATAACGAAGCAAGAACCTTGCCGTGCACACACACACACACACACACACACACACACACACACACACACACACTGACTGACTGAAAACAGTGTAGAAGAGAGCATGGCACTGAAGTATCACCATGTACTGTAATTGCACTGAAAGCTGATACTGACGATAGTGATTGGTGAAAGATTCCTGGCCCATCCTAAATGGTCTTTTGTGTAAATGTTAGTGTACAATATCTTCCCCGCTAAAGTCGGTGAATGAAGCAGAGGCATGGCCTCCCACTGAATCCTGCTACTGGCTTCCTATATTTTCATTTTTTCCCCAATATTTACTTGTTTCAGTATCTATAGCTTTAAAAAATCTGACTAGTTTAGACCTTTCATACTGAAGGTTTTGTTGGTGTATTTTATTTTGTTATATTGTTTTTCAAGGACAAATCAGATGCTTTAGTAGAATTATCTCGTTTAGGTCAATAAGGTCAGTTTGATATTGTAAAATGTGACTCAAACTTGTGCATTTGTAGTGTTAGATGTTTGCAGTAATAATATGGGTGTCTTTTGCAAATTAGATATTACTTCGATGTATAATTTTTGTCCAAGTACATGTTTATACATGTTCATAGTTGAATTTTTTATAGACAAAGACACATCACAGGCATGTTTGAAATTTTTTTGCAAAGAGACATAATAGTTATGTAATAAAACAAGGAGAGATTGCGCGTGTGTGCGTGTGCGTGTATGTGTGTGTGTGCGTGTGCGTGTGCGTGTGCGTGTGCGTGTGCGCGCGTGTGTGTGTGTGTGTGTGTGTGTGTGTGTGTGTGTGTGTGTGTGTGTGTGTGTGTGCGCGTGTGTGTGTGCGCGTGTGTGTGTGCGCGTGTGTGTGTGCGTCTGCTCCGAGACCTTTGACTAATCTGAAGTGTAGCTGAAATCAATTTTTGATGTTGCCTTGAACTTGGCCTTTGTTCACTTGAGAGACAGGAAGGGGGGAGAAGAAACGGACAACAGAAAAACTTAAACTGATTTTATTATTTCACATTAAAGTTGGAGTGATTGATAGGAGCACTTTCAAACTCTGAAGTGTCATTTATATCATGACAGAAACAAAAATGTTTTTTCATGGCAGGCCGCGGCATGTGGGGCAGAGAGAGCATGCGCATGTTTGATCTCACGTCAAATAAAAGCAGCAAGAGGGCACCATTTTTTACAGTAATGATGCTAATATTGTCACATATAGTGGCCCCTTTTCCTCGGTAAAGGCCAGTACAGATGTTATTGGCTGGGGGTTGCCATGGTAATGGGATTCACAGAGGCTGGAGTGATTGACAGAACCTGTCCAGTATGGCCAGATGTTTTATCATCTCCTTGTTGCTTCTGCTATCACACCTGCTTAAAAGTCAGCATACATATCATTTCATTATTCAAAGCCCAATTAGTCAGTGTCTTCACTTTAATCATTCCCTGTCAATGGGAGGCATGACAGCTAATTGCAGAAACATTTATTTTCATATAATTTCATTTTCAAGACAATAACACACTAACATGATTAATAATTGTCAGGAGCACAGTGATTGGGAACAGATAAATAGGCATTGTTGTTTTGACACTGTTTGTGTGCATGTTTATGGATGCGACTACACGTATCTTCACATTTCCTACTTAATATTATGGTACTGATTCACTTGCTTGTTAAATTGCAGTGCATGAACAATTGGCAGTCGAAAATGCATAGTGTACACACACACACACACACACACACACACACACACACACACACACATACACACACACACATACAACAACGGGGCCTGAATGGCGTGTAACATTTGGAGTAGGCTCATTGCTACCCAGCCATGCTTAAAGAGAAAGACTCTGCCGGCAACCCAACACCAGCTCAAAGCTCACTGACTTGAGTGCACATGCCAAACGACAGCCGTAGAAGCGCAGGCCTCGTGCCTCTTACGACGTTCCTTTGTGTGTGGGTGACATAGGTGCATTTCTGGAGAGAAGAGGTGAGGAAGCAAATAATGTTTGTGACTTTTGACTTGCATGACCGGATGGTACGTTATGCACGACCTATGCAAGGCTTAATTAAAACGTCACACTGCAAACGAGATGATGTCGCGGAGCTAAAATGAACGTATTGATGTGCCGCTTAATTGACACTTTGAGCGATGCACTTTCACTCGTCTGTTAGCAGTCCGAGTGTGCTAATATTTCAGAGAAGAAAGGAACTGTGTGTGTGTTTAAGACCCATCCCCTTGACCTGGACTCTTTAATGCAAAGCCTTTTCTTTTAAGTCTGTCACTCTGATTTATGCTCAACTCCTCAATGCATTGAGAACGCTGAGAATACTTCAAATAGGATTATACACAGGCACACACACGGACACACAGTCTGGTTTGGATCCACTCTTTAGAGACAGGCGAAGCTGTAAATGGTAAAATAAATTGCGAACTGTCTAATAATGCTGTTAGAAGCAACAAAACAAATCCATTCCCATGGAAGCTACTAAAGAATTGTTGGACAGTGTGACGTTACTGTACTGGACACCTTTTGTTATTGTCCTCTCCCAAAAGATAACGTTGACTTGCTTAGCACAGTGTTCAATAGATGATGCTTGCTGGGAATTTGAGAAGAGTGGCACAACTACCAGGAATTTAGAGTTTTCAGTTGGTGTGTTTGTTTCAGAAGTGCTGGACAACAAGGGAAGCCATCTTTTTTTCAGCATTCAGTAGGGTTTTGTGTCTGTGTGTCTTTAGGTCGCTGTACTTGGCTGATCAGTTTATTTTCAGAGGGGTGAAATCTGCTCGCAGCCTTGTAGAAATTCTTTTTTTCTCCCCTCTTTTAAAGCGAAGAGTGGCAAATGACCTCTCCCTGTGAGCCGCTATGAAAAATTCATGGTCTCCTCCCTCTTCGAGCCATTATGTCAACATCTAAAAATACTTTATTTCACACTGGCGCCTCTGTGATGGTCAATGATAAACAAACTGCAAAACCCCCCATCTCGAGCTGGCAACACTTTTGGGATTGGCAAATAAATAAATTTCCAGTTGCATCAAGAAAGTTGGATGGATCTGGTGTGTGACATGCAAGCGTATGTCTTTTTAGTGAAATATGCAGTGCGACCACTGCGGAAGACAAAGATTGTGTGAATTCTGTCGAGTGTGAAATAGGGAAATAACCAGCAGCTTTTAAGTTGGCTCTACCTCCAACATTAAATCTGTTGTTTGTTTGTTTTTGTTCTTATTATTCTTTTTTTTTTATCTAACATATCTTGTGAAAATTTCATCAGATTTGTATGTGACAACAGTTATTATACGAGGGGGCTTGGAGTTATTATGCTGTGCTATAGGATTTGCTGCAGAGTGCCCTCTGCCAACTGTCGAATACTGTGTGCCAAAAAAATGTATGATAGTAAAGGAAGAATGAGTAGTCAATGGCACTTGATTCATTGAAGCGTTTGTGCCTTTTTAAGGGATTTCAGATATTATTTAAAGGATAGTGAAGTGAGACGGGAGAATAAGGATCAGAACATGACATAAACTGGGGTCGAATCCAGATTTCTGATGTTTTTGCTGTGTGTTTGGCTCAAACGTTACTGTTTTTAGAGCACATGTATGCAATTAATATGCCTATACCACATACTGAAAGTTACCAGAACACCTGTGATTTTAGTTAACTGTGGATCAAATATTAAAGAACCTGTCTGTTTTGACAGGAATGTTAGATCCGTTCCTCATATTTCTTTACGTTATTACAGCTGTTTCTTAGATGATCTCATATTGAAGTAACTCCAAATTATGCACATGCTACCGTTCAAAAGTCTGTGGTCAGTATGTTTGTATTGAAGCGCTGAATTGGACAAAAAATAAATGAAGCGCTGTAATTTATGACAATTTAAAGTATTTACAAGACTCTTTTAAGACTATTTTAAAGTCTCTTCTGTGCAACAAGACTAGATATATAAATGCATATTTTTTTATATTTTGTTGAAAAGATTATATTTTTATGTCTAGAAAGTTGAACTTCTATTTCAAATAAATACTTTTTCTAAATTGTTACGCAATAATTTTATTTCAATAAATAAATAATTCCATAATTTAAAAAATGGGACTAACCCAGAACTTATGAAGTCCAATGTGTTCTGGCTTTTTTTTTTTCTCTCAAAGTTAGAATTCCTTCCTGGTGCTCTTGTCCTCTCAAATGACTCAATGTGTGTGTCCTAGTAGCTTACTCTCTTTATATGTACTCTACCTCTGCGACCTTCGCGGGGCGCTGATTTGGGATTGGCTGATGGCATACCTGCCGTCAGATACATTTATAGGGTAGCACAGGTCAGTCATCAGTTTGTCCGTACCTTCAGGCACCCACCTTACGACGCTTCACCTTTTAAGTTCTCACGCACTTCACTCCACTGCAGCTGGCACAGCATGAGGACATCCCATCACAGACAGTCTGCTTCTTCAATGACCTCTTAACACCCTGATCCATTGGACTCAAGAGACAGGTATGCTTTGTACTCCATTTTAGGCAATTTATCATGATTGTATGATCTTTAAAAATAAATATGTCACACCTTTAGACCGTCCAGATTATATTTGAAATGCTTTTGTTCAGGGGATGCACTGGCATTTTTTTTAGCTCAGTGATAATTTACCAAGCAATAAATGATTGAAGGAAAAATACATATTTGAGCAAGTCAGCGGTCATAGTTCACCAAGCGCCAGATGCTGTGATATTTTATACTTCATTGTTCCCATTTTGTTCTCATGTGTCCTCCAGTATCTTGTTGGGCATCCATATTTTATGAGAGCCGCAGTAAATAAAATGGAGGCCGCTGTGTATAAGTGTGTGAGGATGTTTGAGGGAGGGATGTAAACATGAACCGTGCTCTCCTGTGGCGGACGATGGGTTCGTGCAAAGGTCTTTCTGGTTCTTCGTGAGGCCATCAGTCTTCTCTTTTGTCACTGATACAGCCAGTCCAAAAAAAAAACCCTTCAGCTCCTTTCAGCTTTTTGGAGAGGATTCAGCATTCCTGCGGGCGCAGCTTTGTGACCAGCATGACCAGCCCCACGTAACCTTTTAAGTCCAGCTGCAGCGTTCCACGGCAGATATGTTCATTAAAGAGAGGAGCAAGGCTTTTGTCTCCCGTGTCAGCAGAGACTGTGAGCAAGCAGAGTTTTTATTCAAATAAACGCCCACTTGATCTCACAGCGGCTCAGGTGGATAGGTTGCGCTGGTGTTAATGTTTTTTTAATTTAATTTATTTATTTTTTACACATAAACATTGGCCATTTCAGGGGCTAAATTATAACAATTTTATATCAAAAATATGAAATAAAATGCAATTTTTTCCCTCATTCTCCTTTCAACTGGACCATTTCTTTTGTAGACGCTGGAGAAATTTATCTTGCAATATGTTGCCTGAAAGTGTTCAGTGCTCCGCAATTTACCATATAATTTATAAGCCCTTTTTTGCTTTTTTGGTGAGCGCTAGCTCTAGGAATTGAAACAGAACAGTCCTCTTGATAGCTTTCTTTGGATTAAGATCACGTAGGTGGAGAGGCCAAGATGAGGGATTCGTCTTTCTAATGGCTGTGATGAAATTTTTTGCCACTATAATTTATGTGTTTCAACATAACTTTGAGCACTTACTTTTGGAATGTACTAACCCCCTTTTCCCATTAGTTTCAGCTTTACAGGAAGGCCCATTCAATATTGCTTTAAATACCATACGAAAACCACCAAATTATAGAATTATATTTTCCCATAAGTGAGCAGGTAAAAGGGGTTGTCATATATAATTCATGCTGAATGATTTCTGTAAAAAAAGGCATTTGAATTAATGCGAAGGTTCACTGCTTGCACTGTGCGCTCCAGAACATGGCAGGTAGAGTCTCCGACCAATCAGATTCTTTGCTCTTCAATAAGAGAGAGAGATAGCAGGAGGGGGTGAGAGACACATGAAAGACGTAATGAAGGTTAGTGAAATGGAGAGCAATACATCTTGCACATTGAGCTCGCTACTTGTTAAAGCGACAGGGCCTAACCAGAAAGGAATTTGCTTGATGGATGAATTTTACCCGTCTAATGGATACAAGCACTTGAAAAATGAAAACATCGATCCATTGCCCAAGTTTTTCCATCCCTCTAATGAGAATGGGTGTTGCGAAAGATTTTGAGAGGGTAGCAGGGACAGTCTTTTGCCCGATGATTCGGAGCACATGTATCTCAGGTTTCAGTCACAGCTGAACTGCCGCTCGCTCTATTGTATATATTACAGGAGAAAGAGAGGACGCTCGATTTGTCTCTCTATTGATGTGCAAATTCAGAATGGGTTAGATATTTCCTCTGTCATTTTCGCCTGAGTGTTCTTTGAACCCCGTTAGCCCCCATTCATAGCCGAACAAAAAATATGTTTTTCTGCTTGTTGCTATGGACACAACAGTTTACTTGTATTTGCAAACCTGTAGAAATCCCCTTGTTGCTTTTGAATTTGTAGAAAAGTTAGAATTTGTGTTTTTGTTGTCGCTAGATCTGTGAACTGGTGGGGTTGCGACCCAAAAAGGACCTGCGGGTCTGTGTCAGAAGTGACTCTGACAAAAGTAGGTAACGAGTAAGTACATACAGTAAATAAATAATACACCTGTGAAATCAAAGGCAATGAGAAAATCTAGTTTATTTAAATAGCACATTTTTCACATCTTAATTCAAAGTATTTTACATAAAGAGGATAAAAAAGTACCATAACATAATTATAACAGAAGCATAACAATCAAATGAACAACCAAAGCAAAGAATAAAAAAAAGATTAAAATTATAGTAAAATGTAATATCTATTGAAACAGTTACAGGAATCATAAAAACAGGAAGATTCGTGGCATATAGTGCAATCAGTCTGATGAAAGCACAGCTAAACAGATGTGTTTTAAGTCTAGATTTGAAAGCTCCTACTGTTGAAGCACATGTGATCTTCTCTGGAAACTGGTTCCAGCTGCGGGCGGCGTAATGGCTAAAAGCAGACTCACCTTGTTCTGAGTGAAGCTTTGGTATTTTGAACTGATTTATCATAATTATTTGAGTTATCTTTTAGTTTGATTTTCTATGAGCATATTTGTGAAGTATTGATTTCCTTGGTCATTGAGTAATTTATAAAAGTTAAAATTACTTTACAATTTATTCTTAAAAATTACTGGAAGTCAGTATAAATACATGAGGACTGGTGTGATGTGCTCTGATTTCTGACTGGAAACAAAATTCCTGTGATTTATTCTCATTATTATTATTATTATTATTATTATTATTATTTATTTATTTATTTATTATTATTATAATTTTTTTTTTATAACATGATAACATTCTGATTTAGTTATTCATTCGTTATTACTATGGAATCTGAGATCTCACTGCTGAATCACCTTATTCCAATATAGATTTTTTTTTAAAGTCAAAAGATTTTGAACTCATTTTTATTCTAAAATAATAACAATAATCATAATAATCATAATAATAATAATAATATGCATAATTGTAATATCCGGCTTGTCTTGTCACATTTACTTAAGTGTTTTAACTTCAAGACGTTAGAAAAAAATCCAGTTGTGGTAGCATCACTGAATATTAATGTTGGTTGTTTCGCATTTGTGTCTTAAAACTATTATTTTACATATTATTAGCTTCGTTAAGCAATATTTATTTTGATTGTTTACAGAACAAACTATTATGTTGAAAACAAATCTCTCCGTTAAACAGAAATTTGGGGAAAAAAATAAACAGCAGGCCTAATAATTCTTACTTCAACTGTGTGTATATATATATATATA
>CAIGQW010054073.1:5944640-5957243 GCA_903798125.1 Danio choprae | reverse complement strand
TCTCTCTCTCTCTCTCTCTCTCTCTCTCTCTCTCTCTCTCTCTCTCTCTTCACAAAAGGAATTGAGCAACTCCTTTGGTTAAAAACCACAAGCAGCATGATATGATATATGTTGTTGTCTGTCGTGCTGTGGAAGAGTCCCACGGCACTTTAAAATAATGTTGACATCAACATTTCTGCATTTGTTCTCAATTTAGTTTCCTCTCCCCCACCCCCCTTCCCCTTTCTCTTTTTCCTTTCTTTATCCCAAGTGAGCACATTGACATTTTGAACAAAATCAGGCCTGCCACCGGGCCTACTATGGTAGTAATTAAGGGGAGGGTCTGTCATATCAGCGTTCTGGTTCAGTCCTAAAAGAGTCACCACTTATCCTAATCTGTGGTAACAAAACTTGCAAAGTACACTCTTACGCTGCTGCTATCTGAACGCATTGAGTTTAGCTTTTGTTCTTATGCTCGCCTCTTATTAACCAAACATTCCCTGTGAATTTAAAAACAGAAGCTGTTCCAAATCCTAGTGAGCTGCCTCCATGCCCTCTTCCTACAGCCTAGACAGTATCTTGATGGTCTTGGAAGCTCGTAAGTGACAGATTTAGAACGCTCAAAATAGGCAGCCACAAATAGACTGGACTCGTAGTTGATTTCAAGTGTTTAATGGTAGAATGTCACTAACAGCAGTACTGTATACTGTTTAATGCAAGGAATGAAAATGATGCATAAATATACACACTATACTGTACTTGAAGGAATTAGTTGTTAACATGGATGCATTAAAATTTTCAAAATGACACGAGGCATTGATATGAATGCCATTTGTTGTAAATACATATTTGTGGTAATGTTTCAAATGATTTCAAATTTAAATGTCCTTTTGAACCTGCTATTCATCAAGGAATCCTGATCAAAAAGTATCACCGTTTTCACAAAATTATATGGAGCTTATTAACTTCTTTCATCATTTATAATTAAAAGAGATTCTAGAGGTATTTTGTACATCAAATCAGGAAATTAGAATGATTGAAGGATCATGTGAAACTGAGCAGTGGATTAAGGGCTTCTAAAAATTCAGTGTTGTCAATACAGGATTAAATTATCTTTTAAGAAAACTTTTATTTTTATAGAAAAAATATATATATATTTCCTCAGTTTTTACAGTTTTTTTATATTTAGCATTTTTGAGTATAACAGACTTTTACATTTTTTATTTTAA
Organism: Danio choprae; assembly: GCA_903798125.1. Lineage (NCBI taxonomy): Eukaryota > Metazoa > Chordata > Actinopteri > Cypriniformes > Danionidae > Danio > Danio choprae. The sequence continues at coordinate 5,956,035 of CAIGQW010054073.1, read as the reverse complement.
ACATAATAAACAATATTCTGCCAATAATTCTCAATTATTTGTCTATTGCGGAATAATACATTATTTCAGCAACATTTTAAGCACATTGGTCTTGCATTGTATCTTGAATTTATTTATTTTAAGCAATGCCATTTAGATTTTTAAAAAGGTGTTCTAGTGGACTGAATATATAATTTACTGAATTTCTGACAGTTGCATTAAAATGCTGTAGGCAGCTCACTCACTTTTTGGAATACCGAATGAACAGAACTCATCTTATCACCTGTTGAATGAAGAACACAGATAACACCGCTCAGCCCTGTAGAATGTAGCGGCTGCAAATAATTCATGTTTTTTTTTTAATGTGCATAACAGATCAGATGCTTTGAAACTGTTAGATTTCCACTCCGGTCAGGTCATTATTGCAACCCCCGTCCTTTCACTTCCTGCTCATTCCCTATCCCTGCCAAGCCCCTCAAATGGATGTACTCCATTATCAAAATTCAATTTTTGCCTCCATCGCTGTGGTCCTCGCGTAGCAGTGCGGGCTGTTCAACCAATCCTCCTCTCTGCTTGTCTCATCAGCATCTGCTGCAGGAGGGCAAATAGTCTTAATTGTGTTTGGTGAGAAGCGACCAGCACATGACTAATGAGCCCTACAACTCCGCAGAGAAGCATCTCCAGCCCTCTGATGACTTTTCACCACACGGACTGCAGGGTTTGGGTCAGACGTTCTGTGCTTGGGTAACCGTCTCTCTGTGTACTTAGGGTCTGATGAGCAAATGCGATTACAGAATGGCGGGCAAATTGACCCCCTCTACTTCTCGACGGTTAAGAGGAAATGGACTGAGACTGTGTAGGTGTGTTTGTTCCTCGTGTTGATTATATCTTTTCTTGGAATATCAGTTTACTCTGTACAGATTCTATAGAAAATCATTCACGGTGAAGTTTTAAACACTGAAGATTTACAAAAAAAGATAGCGTGTTTTGTTTTTATTTGTAGGCCGGATTTATGGATGAATGGACAAATAACTATGACACTAATACCAACAGTAGATGGCAGTAAGTCACTTTCTTAATGGGTGATTTGCTGAAACAATGGCTCAAATGATTCATTTCAAAACCGATTAATTCAGGAATGAAACACCCCAGTGTTGCTCTGAGATGCACAATTCGTTTGCTTTGTCCTTTTTTGAAATACTTTTTTTATTGGTAAAAGAGTAGAAACCAGTATATAACAAAAATACACATTTCTAAAATAACTCCCCGACTAGAAACTTAAAAAAAAAAATCACTGTCTTAGAAAAAACGTAGAAAACTAGCTTAGAAAAATTACTTTAAAAATCTATCTTTAAAAACTATCTGAACATATAAAAATGTCAGCTCACAAGCTGACATTTGAGATTTTTTTTCACCAAATTGAGTGACATACTTGATAATGTCAGTACAAACATTTTAAAAATAACAATTTTATAGTACAATATCAAATAACATTCATTCATTCCTTTCTTTTTGGCTTAGTCCCTTTATTAATCTGAGGTCGCCACAGCGGAATGAACCGCCAACTTATCCAGCACATGTTTTATGCAGCGGATGCCCTTCCAGCTGCAACTGAACACTGGGAAACACACACACATTCTTGCATGCACTCACATAAACTACGGTCAATTTAGCTTATTCAATTCACCTGTACCGCATGTCTTTGCCACCTGTACTCGGAGGAAACCCACGCGAACATGGGGAGAACATGCAAACTCCACACAGAAATGCCAACTGACCCAGCCATTGCTTGAACCAGCGACCTTCTTGCTGCGAGGCGTTTGTGCTAACCACTGTTCCATCGTGCTGCCCCAAATAACATTATATTATATTATATTATATTATATTATATTATATTATATTATATTAATTACAAATGTGGCACAACTTATAAATTTCATTTAATAGATGCACTCTCCTTCTTTTTAAATTTATTTATTTCCTAATAATAAATTTTTGTTTGTTTTTAACTATTATTATCTTCTACTGTTTAACTGTAAATATTATGTGTCTGAATGTTTGATTGTGATTGATGAATGACTGCATTTAGTTGGTTATACTTTTCTGTACACTTTTATTACTCTTGTTTCCATTTTTCTTTTTCCTTTATTATAATTTTTTTTGTTTTTTTCCCCCTTTTTTATTATTTTTTTCTTCTCTTCTGTAAAACAACAACAACAACAAAGATAACGACATGTTACTATTTGTATTTTAATAGTGTTTGTTTTTTCGCAATTAATATTTTGAACATAAATGTGGCACAACTGGATAAAGTATTGTTTTAAATGCAGTGGTTTATACAGTTACTTTTTATCAGGTTAATAATTAAAAAAGCATCACTGACACTAAGCTTAAAAAACAAATCATCTTTTCATTAAATTGATTTTTCTAACAGTAATAGATACACAAGTATAAAATTAATGTACCATTCTCCCAACAGGAAATAGAAAGCAACAGCCATCAGTTGTTTTATATCAGTTGCATCTACAAAAACAAATGTCTAAATTTAAGTCTAAGTAATTGTTTTTCAAATGACAAAGAAATACAATTTATGCAATTCCTTAAGCTGTAAGTACTAAACGTATCCTCAATTTTAATAAATAAATCAATTTGACACATTTAATACAATGTGATATATTTTAAATTATTTCATTTTCAAAAAAGTAATTGATCCCAGTTTATTTTCTTTGCTGTTTATTTACAGCAGAACAAAAACACAATAGACAATAATGCAAAACTTATTACATTCTGTTTATATCATAATGTCTCATCTGAGCGCAATAACCGTGTGCATAAACAAACTTTGCATCTATTGGGAAAACAAGTGATGCGACTTATATTGCAGTATGCCCTTCTTCATTATTGTTATTATTATAAAAGAATGATTCTTGTAATAATTTTATTGCGACTGCATTTTTAGCCTCTTACTGCAAATGCCACCGCTTGATAGTTAGTAGAACTCATTCAACATGTTTTTCGGTGCTCTCCACCATCATTTGTTCAAGGGTATTTATCCAGTCCTATTGAAAATAATGGTCCACTTACTTTAATTTAATACGAGGGGCTACAGTAAATGACAAAATGAAATATTCGTATTTAAACACTTCATAGGGCAGACGTTCGTCTCCCTCCTCTCAAGCCGTCTAACATAAATACCTCCTTTTTTTTCGTGTGAATGGGATTTGACCTTCAGCCCTACACTTTATTTTAAAACGGATAAAGCAGGGCAATTAGCTGAGCGCAGCCCCGTCTTTTCCAGTGTCCTTAAGCGTCCTGCCTCTGCTGAAGTTCTATTAATTGCCTTCCTTTCTCATTCAGTTGTGTTGGCCCAATTGCAGAATAAACATGTTTACAATCTGGATCCATTGCACGATTCACAAAGTTTAAGCTGTCTGTTGCCCGAGTTTTCCTCTGGATGGAACAGCCAATGAATACCCACGTCCCAGTTTTCATTTGTACAGCATTGCACAGAGGGTATTATTTACCTCTGGTCTGGTTGAAAACTCGAGGGAGAGTTCGCCCATATGAGCTTGCAGCTTATAGACAGAGTTGTCCATCTGTTTATACAGGCGGGATGGAAATGCATGCGATTTACAAAGCAAACCTAAAAGGGGTGTCCTCCATTCTTTGCGTTTATGGGACATTTTGGTTACTCCTATTAGTCTTTCAGTCCCATAGAGGAATGAGAGCATTTATTTTTTCTTCTGCAATATTACAGCATGTCATACTTTAAAGCACACTGACCAGATTTACAGGAAGTGATACCAGACTCCATCCCACCACTGAGGAAGCGGAGGTGTACCAGTGTTCATAACGTTTACACACCTCAATGATAGGATGCTACTTTTCTCACACAAGATGACCAGATGGTATCTTTAGTGTTGCCGGGTGGAGAAGGAAAATTGTGTAATTCTCCCTCTTGCTGCTTTTGCAACATTTGTTGTTTATTTCAGCTTGAGAAATGCTGCATAAAATGTTGTGTTGGCTCAAAATAAAAAAGGAGTTGCACCCAGACGTTTGGGGTTGTTAATTGAGCAGGCCACCCAGTGCTTCCACTTCTGTTTAGTCTGTCAGAAGGAGTTTACTTCTCCGGCCTAAACAGCCACCAAGTTGCAAACGAAAACCTTCTTGTCACTCTTCGGCTTCGCTGGGGCTGACATTTTGTGTTGACAGAAGCCAGAAAGTAGATGTGTTTGTGTGGAAAGGAGAGATTAAAATCTCACAGAATGTTTCCCACCATCCCTTAAAAACAAACTCGTTTTAAATCATATTGTTGATTTCTCTCTAATTCCATTATCTTTTTTTTCACAAGCAACAAGATCAGTTTACTTTCATGCTTTGGACAATTTGTGTCATTTTTTTTAGCCAAGTGTTATTTTTGGATTTGAACTACATGCTTCCAGAAATTCACAAGAACACACTAGCAGTAGATCTGCAATCTCTAATCTTTTGCGGATTAATGCAAGCAATTAAGTGCTATAATTGCACACCCTTATTCGCTTAAACACTTGTTATTATTGTAATAATTGCCACTGGAGTCCCTGTAAAGCCCAGAGTTTTTGTCGGAACGACACACAGCGGGGGCACAGGAAAGAGATTTACAGCGATTCATCTATAGAGATGTTGGTGATGCTTTGGTATTCACACATTTAAACATGACACAGAAAGAGTAAATGGGTTAGAAAGTGCATTTAAAAAAAACTAGAGTTGTTGACTGGCAGGTTAAGTTGGTGAAGAAGAATAGAGGGCACATAAAGATTTTTAAAAGAAAGGCTATACTGAGAAAGGATGGCATGAATACAGTGGAGAATAGGACTTTGCTGACAGCGTTTATGTAATTTAATCTGACCATCTGGGGGAAAATCAAACTAATTTGAAGAGCTCGGGAGGGAGAGGGAGGCCGTCTCTAATCTGCTCTCACAGCCACATTGATATTCAGGAATGCACAAGTGCCACTGAAACGCCGAGCCTATAACAGCTAGACACTCTCAACACTAAAAGCCCAGTTGGGAAAACACAAAAGATGCAAGCTGTGTTACAACAACGTTAAGGAAGAAGAAGAAAAAAAAAAAAGCTTTTTTGTCTTTTTTATTATAATTGGAAAACTACCTGTATGCAATCCTTTTAATACCTCCTTGTTTAGATTGTGTTGAGTTTTATTTCAAGTATAGAGAAATACCTTAGACCCCCTTAGACCTGTGGCGAACCCAGATTAATAATGGGTCTAAGCCGAAAAGAAAATGAATGAATGAAAGAAATACCTTAGAAATAAATGTTAATTATTCATTTTAATTTTAAACCTGTTTTTTATGCCAGCGTTTTATCATATGGGACAAAATAAGTTAATATAGCTCAAAACATCTAAATATTCACAAGTCAAAATGTTGTCATTTTGTATCCTTAAAAAGTTATGTAAATAATGTAGAATAGCAAAGAATGAAATAAACAATTGTTAGAAAAATATAATGTAGAAGCTATTATAAACACTTAATTAGCGCACATTGTATAATGGCCAACATTTTATGTAGCTCAGTGATAATAGCATTATTATTAACCTGTCACATTATATTAAAATGTTATTTTGTTTCTTTATTTGCTAGTTAAGTGTCTCAACTGAACTAACAAACATCTGGAGGGTCCTGCATAAAACAGAGTAGGTGCTGTTGTGATTTTGAATGGATGGCTTCAACTATCATAGACCTCCTTGGACAGTACATGCTTGTTTTGATATTGTGGGTGAAGACACTCTATGACATGGCTGTCCTGTGGTGTGCGTAGGTGCCCATGCCTTTTGGCAATGGTGTGGGCGAAGTCTAATGGGAGCAGCACACGGTGGCTGACATGACAAACGGTGGGGGGGCTTTCCATAACCATGGCTTGCCGTTGATGCCGAGGGCCCCATCGGCCCCTAAATGCCTTGTTACTCCTGCGGCTTTCTGTCTAAATGCTGAGGATTAATTAGCCGCACCAAAAATAGAGACACCAAATGCAATTTTTGAAAAAAGAAAAGAGGACGGAGAAAAAAAAAGAAAAAGTAGAGAGAGGATGCTTGCCGTGCACTCAGGACTTATGAGGAGGAAATGGTATTGCTTGGGGCAACGAGGGCACGGTGCTGCATGATACAAATATGAATGAATAAAAGTGAATGATAGTGCTGATAGTTTATTGCCAAATTTATCATGATAATTGTAAGATCCAAATGAGTGATGTTCTCGATGCCATCCTGGGGTCTGTGGGCGGTTGTGAAATAAGTATGTAAATCTATCTATCTATGTATCTATCTATGTATCTATCTATCTGTCTGTCTGTCTGTCTGTCTAATATGTAGCAGCTTTGACTTTACATTCAAATATTCCGTCTCTGACCATTTATCCAGAGAGTTGAGTGAAGTCTATTACTCATCCGGCTTCACTTACTTCTTTGGCCCTCGCCATACCCTCTGTCCATACACATATACCCCCTACCAGCAAGTCAAATGCCCATGCAGCCCTTCCCTGCCACAACCCATTACAGCACAATCATACGATCACAGACACAGCAATTTGAGCTAGCAGCATGTAGTAGAGCTGCCCTCCTCAAGTGCTTTGTACCTTTGCAGGCCTATTGATTTTCATATCATATGGATGGGTTCATATCATCTGTGGCGAGGAGCTTCAGATATATCAGAGGTCAGTGACAAGGCTCATCTTTGAAGTCTCTGACCTGTGTTTGCAACACGCCGTATTTTGATAGTCCTCCCGTTAGATCACAAAATGGCTTCTTTTATAGTTCTCAACTCAGATGGGATAGGGAATCAGACATCTTGAAGTGCATTTCTTAACCACGTTAGGTGTAGTGGTTCCCCTGAGTCACATTCTGCGGGAAGGAAAGCTCATAGTAAACTGTCAGTGTTGTGCTCAGCTCTGAAGCGGGTGAGAGTTTTCAAGAGGGTGTTTTATAATGAGAGCCGGAGAGCGTATACATGTTTAATGTTGGCCTCCCTTCCCGTATTCTCCTCTCTGATAATGCTTTCCCTTGCGCTAAAGAGCGACATTGAGAGGTGCCCACTTCAGCATTGTTTCAGCCCTCTGGAATGTTCTATAGAGGAGGAAGACTCCATTTAGTGGCTGGAGCAGCAGCCACAGTGAGAACCTTTCAGCACGGATAGGGAAAGGGGAGAGGCTCGTGGAGTGGTTTGTCTGCTGGCTGCTTTGCTGGAACACGCTGCATTGTCCTCCAGAGACCTTTCTTCCTCGCTCACTTTGTCCTGGCATTCTCAAGAGTCGGGAGGGAGGAGTTTGGAGTGGCGCAGCGGACTCTCCCTGCCCTCTCAGCACTACACCAAAGCCCCCTGTGAACCGATATGGAATTAGGGGTCTTGTTTCCGAGCTAGAATTGTTTGCAAGTAGCTCGAGCTCCAGGTTTGCTTGAAATTTTTCTTTAAAGTGGGCTCCCCCCAGATAGCCCTACCCCCACCCCCACCCTTTGCATCTTTCCCCGGTGGTCTTTGGGAAGCCAGGTGTCTGGGATTGTCTCCAGTGTTTTACCTCAGCTAGCTAACAAGCTCCCCCTGGCCCTGGAGGAAGGCCTGCTTTCCCTGCTGCCCATTCCCATAATGCTGTTTCATTATGGTCCCCACTGGAGCATACACAGCCATTCATAGTGCAAACTTCTGATGGCTTAACGACCATTGCGGAAATGTTTTCTCCGAAAGATACTTTTTCAAGTGCCTAAATTTGAGTTTACATTCAAAGCCGTTTCCTTTGGGAAACTTGCCAGCCGTCCTGTGGAAACCTTTTTTTTTTCTGCCCTTAGCGTATGAGATTGTATAAGACCAGCACTTTAAGCAATTATAACTTATCAAGAGAGATTTTTCTTTGTTATTATGGTTCATGCTATTTGCTGTTTTTTGTGGGGGGGGTTTTTTTGTTGTTGTTTTTTTTCCCAGGAAACATCGAAGCCTGACAATGCTGAGATCCATTAAAAGCGTTACAGCGGGGAAATTGCACACATCGCACGATTCGAGGGCCCTAATGGTGGCAGTTATAGCTCAAATATCAATCAGTTTCTGTTTACTGAAATGGATGATTCTCTTAGCGCAAGTGACTATCCATCGCCCCATTATCCTTAATGAGCAGCTGCCAGTAGACACTTTTCCCATTTGTGATTTCTTCCTCAAGAACCCCTCTTCGTCAGCCAGCAGGACACTCCCATTTTGGAACACGCATCTACTAGAATTAATTAGCCCCTAATGGTTTCTGTCATTTAATGCAAATGAGTTTTACAATTATCATTTTGTTATCACTCATGGAGTGCGCCGCTGTTCGCCTTTGCCCTCTCGGTGACACCGTTACTTCATTACCACGTTTGACGCTCGTTCCTCAGGGCCACACCGTTGCACCAACTCCAATTGTGCATTTTCCTCTGCGTCAAGCTGAGCGAGCCGTCCCCTTTTATCTGCCTGGTCCATCTCGATGCTGTTCTGTTTTTATTTGTACCCCCATGCATCAGCTCCATTAAGGGCTCAGTGCTTTCGAAATTGACTTTCTGTTGTTTCTCTTGCCGTCCCCCTGTTGTTGCTATCACAGAAATGTAGCTGATGTGTCCCGAAAATGTGTTTGCACCCTGTCTGTTGACCATTCAGTGTCTGTTATTCAATCTTCACCAGAAGGTTTGGAGGAGGGATCCCAGCTGCTCGATGGCAGCCCCCCTGCAGTAAACTATCAGATTGGTGCGAGGTCAAGCTCACAAAGCGCTCAACCTCTGCCATTGCTTTCCCCTTCTACACTGCTGATGACTCTATGTAGAGGCAAATGATTCTTCGGGGTCATGCTTCATCTTTGTTCTTCCCTCCTTCCTGTCATACCACTTATACATCCACCTCCAACAGACATAAGTAAAAAATAAAAATAAAAATAAAACACAATATTTGACCTTAAGTAAAGGCATTCAGCTTTTTTATTTTTGTTTATGTTTGTCATTTCTATACAGAGATTGCATTTTCTTTCTGTGACTTTGAAGTTTAGCTTGTTTGTCTGAGTGTTTGAGGTGAGGGTTAATATTTTCAGTATGATGTGGGGGCGGATCAGAGCGCTGTGTGACACTCCAGTCTCTACCAATCAGAAGTCAAGGATTCTGCACAGACTGCAGTACCAGTTGTCACTTGTTGTCACTTGGAACATGACATACGGATGCTCAGGACCTGACGGCATATGTGACGCTGGCCTGCCAAAAGCATGCTGGCACTTTTAGGGCCCTGTTTTTTTTACACCATTAGTCACATTTTCCTCTTGGCTTGGTTTATGCATTCTCCCCACTTGTTTTTTTTGCATTTATGCATGTGTGTGCTTGTGATTATCACCTTGCAATTCATTCATTTTCAGTCTCTTCAGTTAAAGCATTACATTACCTTCATTTTTCATTGTAGTCCATTATAGTTTTATTCAATTCTGTATCTCACTGATTTAAAAAAGGGAATGAAAAATTAGAATATTTCTATTGTACGTTTTTTTAATAATAATGTTTTTGCTTCTTTCGATTGATTAGAATAATCATCAGTTTAGTCTGTTTGTTATTTGTCCTGAAAAGTCTTTTTTTCCACTTTTGACATTTCCATTATCTTCCACTGTTGCAAGCCTCCACAAGCTTACATGAAAGAAATTGGCAAATGGCAAGTTTAAATTCCCCAGTCAGTGCATTTCTCTTAAGTCTTCCATAGCAATTTTACCAACCTGGCAACCATGCCCACACACTCCGTCTGCACTGCAAAAACTATAATAACTTGAAATATAAATCCCAACAATTGTGTATTTTGATTATCTAATCTCAAAAAGCAATATTAAGCAAAATTAATTCAGAAGCATAGAGTGAGTTGGAATTAATATTAGGAACCAGTTACAATAGTTTTTACTAGTTTTCTTACGGGTATGTCAATGTATGATAATGAATATAATAAATTAGAAAACTAGATAAGATAAACTGTATATTAATTGTTCACTTGATGTTTTTTTTCTCTCAATTATAACATTAATTTGTCAAGGAACAGGAAAATGGTCATAATATTTGCAAATGTAATTTTTGACCAAATAATTGTGATTGTCAGTTAAATTATTATGATGTAGCACTATTTATTTAACAAGAAAAAACATTAATTTGTTAATTAATGAAAAATCCATTGAATTTCTCTCTATCTGGTAACAATATACTGCAATAAGCATTACAGCAGACCAACTTACATAGCGTAGTAATGTTTTTAATCTACCGGTATATTCTTTTTAAAATTTATTTCTTTATTCTGTTCAGCGTTTCAGTTATAGCACTTATTTGAATGTGTCTTCCATCTCTGCTCGTGTTGACCTTTGTTAAATTTATCGGTAAGCACTCAAACTTGCAGCAGACTCTCGTATTATTGCACTGTTTGTTAAGCATCATGGCATTCTCAGAATGTTCTTCAGCTTGAACAGTGGTTACATCATCATAGAACTTAATTAATGTCATAATGCACTTGCTTGGCCCGGTTGTGTTGGCCATGTGTAATATGATATAAAGACGTAATTGGTCTCTGCTGTTTTTAGTATTGCTGCGTTTCCCTTTACCCCCTTTGGATGGCGGTTGACAGATTGGTCATTACCTCTCAGAGGGCCCGAATTAGCGCCATGTTTAACGGCACTAACACAATTGAATCCTTTAATGATACCCCAGAGTGCAATGTTCTAGTGTAATGATACTGGACATGCTTTTTTCCCCTTATACTCTGTCCCTCTTTCTCTCTCCCTCTGTCCGACTCTAATGCATTGTTGTCCTAGATAGTATCTCACATTTTGATGATGGGCTGCATTAGCTACTTAAACACATCTGACTTGTCTATAACACACTGTCTGTTCCTGTCCCACTTGAAGTAATTGATCAGACACTCAAAGGGAAGTGCAATATCAATATTAATTAGGCCTGTCTGCCGATTCAAATATTTAATTGTGATTGATCTCTTAATTTTTTAAAAGTTAATGCATTAACACTTTCATTTACCTTCAATAAAATCAAATGTTATGAGTAATTATTGAGGCAATTTGTATGGATGACACTGGTATAATATCATATTATAGGCCCACATGTGCATGTCTAGATGAGGTAATTTGATGCAACAGTGCTTATGTAATTCAAAACCTTTATATAGTTCTCAAACTACATGAAAATGCATGGAAATTGCAAAACATTTACAATCTATATTTTTGTTGTGTGGCTTTATGAGTGCAGATTTTTTTTAAAAGTCTAAAATTATTAATGGTAATAAAACAATGAATTCCTCAAACATTTTGGGTGTAATCTTGCCTATACATAAGAAATAATAATAATAATAATAATAATAATAATAATAATAATAATAATAATAATAATAATA
>CAIGQW010054073.1:5922415-5934640 GCA_903798125.1 Danio choprae | reverse complement strand
AATAAATGGTCAAACATATTTCTCCTGAGAATAAAGTATTGAAGTATTGCTCTTGAATTCAAGATCCTCAGTTACTTGCCAATGTTTTGTATTTAGGGTTAGAGATTCGTTAATCCTTAAGCCAAAGTATAACCAAAGTTCTTGCATTAGCCAGCACTAACATCTTTAAGGTCTGTTTTAAATAAAGGTAATCACCCTAATAAACTCCTGTCCTATGATCAGATAATAGCATGCATAAAGACTTAAACACATTTGCAGCCTACAGCACAGACACTGTATTGAAAAGGATTTGGTTGTTAGTGGGCAAAGGCCTTTAGTGTTGTCATTGGGATTATCTTAATACTCAATAAACCAACAACAGGAAGATTAGAATGACTGACACACTGCATATGTTTATAATGAGGGGATTTACACCTTGGCTATTGTTTGCTTGTCAGGAGAGCGATTAAACACCACGGGCCCAGAGACACGACGATGGCCTGTCTCTGCAGATGGAGCCAAGTGTATTTTGCTAACTCAGGTTTAGCACAGTCTGCGTGCAACAGGGGGCTCCTTCATTATGACATTTACTCTAGTCTGAGTGGAGAACAACATTTGTTAGCAAATACAAGACCCGACTTTGCACTCAACACTATTATTATTACTTACAATGTGCAAATTTTCCCTCTTAGTTGTTGGCCAATTTCGTAAAAATACTTTGAAGGATGTAGAGTGTCATGTTTGCTAATTGCTGTGTGTCAATATGCCATTAACTCGGTGTCGGTGCCAAAGAGCTGTTTAGATAAACTTAAATGGAATCATCTACTCACTAATCAAGAGTGGCTGTTTGGTGTTAAATGCCAGTTTCAAAATGAGTCGCTAACTGTGAGTAGCATTTTTCACTCTGAGGGGCACTGTTCCCACTCACAGACGTGACAGTTCCTACTGCTTTGCACTGCACACGTCTGTCATTCTATTGTTGTGCAGCAGTCGATAGTGAGTTTCAAGTGGATCACGCAGTGAAGAGAATTTTTTCGATGTGCATCAAATGGATGCGCCTTTCATCAACACTCAACAGGTGCCCTAAATTGTGTTTAATACATAGACATGTGCTCATGCAAAATTGAGCAATAAAAGCGAGGTGCCCACAAAAGCTATCTCAGTCGGCAGGCGGAAAACGGCCTTGTGCTTAAGGCTTCATATTTTGTAAAGAGTCTCTCAGTTACGGATGAGTGTCATGGACCCACAGGCAAAAATGGCTGAGTTGCCGAACCAGACATTGACATTTCTTGGCAAAATTTCACATGGATTAACAGCATCCAATATCTAAGTGAGGAAGATGACTGAATGGTTAAGACTTATTCTTTTGTGACTAGTCCATTTTAAGGGTTTCCCACAGGATTTTTGTTAGACTGTGGTGGGCAGACCTTGGTCTCTCCAGGGGATTTGTGGCATTTCAAAAAATTAATAGATTTCAAAGTTAAATTCATAAGTCTGGTGCACTGTAGGAGTTCCAACCGATTTTCAGTGTGCAAACTGATCGAAAAAGGAGTCTGTGAACTGAATGGTGAAATTGGACTCAACCCTTTTTTTAATTGCAATATAGATCTCAGTCTGTATTACAATAACACTGGGGGTTTATGAAGCAAAACAATTCAATCTAGAAAAGATAAGCATTATGTGTCTTCTTAAATTTATTTCTAGGGCCTTTTTTAATGAATGTAAAAAATGTGTGTTTCCCCTATAAGCGTAAATATCTTGTCAATCATTTCAAAGCAATAATGTAGATTTAAATAAATAGATTTTATTTTGTTTTACATATGTTTAAGTAATAATATTAATATTACAAATATTATTTGTAAAAATTAAAACAAAAAACAAAACAAATATACAATGGGGTTACTGTCAAAGTGATTATTATGAAAATGTGGTAGGACATGAATATAACATTAATTGAAAACATTATTTGAATACCATTTTATTTAATTTTATTTAATATCAGCTTAGTTATTCAGGAACTGACATTACACTTATCTAAAGCACTATGACTCCGATAAAGGCTCTGTGATTCCTTAATGTGTTTAATATGAAATGCAGCGGTGAAACAGGCAGCACGTGTTTTGGAACTATCAAAAGTATGTTAACGTTGCTTTTTTAACTGTATCCTAAGGCCAGGAATGCTCTTTTTAAAACGATGGAATGCTTGCAAACTCCCCTCGCTCTCTCTCTGTAGAGCAGAGGCCTCTAGAGTGAGACGACTTCATTAAACGGGCACTAGAGGACTGGGTTAATCCCGTCGCCTCCGGAGACAGACTGCACCTGGTTACCCTTCAGCATTCGAGGGAATGTATGCTAACCATAGCTAACATTTCCTCCCTCTATGCACACACACATACACACACGCGGGCCTATGTACACACAGTTCGAAATAGTCAGCGGAGTCAGTTTGCAAAAAGGGATCAGATTATTTCCTGTTTCCATCTGACATGTTGTCAATTACGGCCCGGCGCCCAGCCTAACAGGACACTTTAGCGTTACCAGCAAATGACCTTACACTGTTCAAACAATTAGCCCAAAGAAAACATTGTCCTCATTGATTTATCGGCCGTGCTAACGGAGAATACTCCAAGCGGTGAGAGAAGAATGTCTCGCCATTCTTGCCGCCATCATCTGGAAGTCTTTCCACATCGGGTTCACAGGAGAGCCACAGCGGTGACAGCTCTATTTAGCAAAGAACTCACCATCAACTAGCGCTTAGCAAGGGATGTGTGTTTACAATCAACAGGCCCGTGATTTTTTATGATAGTGATTTCTATCTTGGAATCTGAGAGAGAGGGAGAACAAAAGTTCACTGGCGGTGAATAAAAGCCCTAACAATCCTCAGAGCTGGAAGACTGTATATCTTCAAGGATAATGCTTTATATCCGTAGCAGTTAGGGTTCCTTCCCAGAGCCGTGGACTTTGTTCCACCCATGTGTTTGTGTGCAGTTCCCAGCACTCAGGGCAAGAACCCCAGACCCCCACCTTCCAACCACACCATATTCACACAAAGGCTGCTTTTCTGCATCAGTAGCCACGTCTTTGGAACTTTTTTTTAGAAAGCACCTTACTGATCGATCAGCATCATTTTTACTCTGAAAGATAAGAAGAGAAGAGACATACAGAGTGTGAAAGAAAAAAAGAGTGTCTACTCATCTTGTGACAAAGTACTCTGAGCATCTTACATGGTGTTAATCAACAACCATAGAGCTGGCTGTCACTCACAAAAACCATGAGACAAGCCAATCAATATCAGCGCCCGGCACTGATTTCACTGGCTGAGCTCAACTTTTACTGTATAAGTCTTACAGCAACGCTCGCATTGACCAGAGAGCTCTGCTCACTGGCCTGATGCTCGCCATTATTTCACAGTTAAACTAACAGCCAATCTCACTGCCATAAAGCCAATTCGACCCCGGAGACATGCGCTCAACAATGCAGCTCAGACTGATCTCAAATATGCCACTGTTTTCATCAGCGAATATTGGCGCGGAATGAAAGATCAGAATTTGTACGCCTGCCTGTCGATAACCAAAGATGCCCAGCAGTAATAAAAGCCTGCAAATCAATGGCCGCCAACGAAAGTGTTTGTTTTCCCACATGTGCGTAGTTCTCATCTTCGCTGGATCTTGTCCTAGCTGCGGGTCTTGCCAAATTAAAACAACAACATCATTGGCTTTGATTCTGGCGATTTGATATGTGATTTTCATTTTCCTTGGGGCAGTGTTTTGTGATATTGTTCTATCTGTTTTATCTGTATCAGAGCTTCTGATGTTCTGTTGCTACATTTCAAAGGGTTTTTGTTGTTGTTGTTTTTTTGTTTTTTTATGTTGATTGGTGGGTTTTAGTGTGTGCGATTTGGGAATCGTACTCTAGTGAACACCTTGGAAATAAACGGATATGAAACATCCAGTCATTGATTTCTCATCTCTAGCACTTCAAAAATGCAAATGAAACATCCATATCGCTTTGCACATTTGCTCTGGGCCTTCAGCACAATGCCCACAGACACCCTGTAGCGATTAACACTGCATTCGGGTCTCTCATCCGTCCTTGATGGAAGCAGCCCGGTTGTGTCGGCTGTGAGGTCCAGGCTTGAAGGTGCACCTCTCTGAATGTGTGGATTTGTCAGAGTTTAATGAGAGTCCTCCCTGTGCTCTACCACAGCCGCCTCCTGCGCTGTTGACATTTGTCCACCCACCTGTGTCTGGGCTTTAATGACCCTTAGCATGTCAAGCAAGTGATTTTCACTTGAGCAGTGGCATACTGTATGCGGGACATTTTGTTGAGAATTGTGTCCTCAAAGTGGATTGAGTCTTCATGTTTTATATTTAGGTGTGAAAGGTGAGCCAGGTGACTCCTCTGGCATACCGACTGTATTCGGTGTCTCTGTGTTGGTGGATTCAGAGGTCTTTGACATTGTTCGTTCATATCCTGCTGCTTTTAAATTAGTTTCCAAGATTTTGTTTTTCTAGCGCCTCTGCCATGTTTTTGGACATGACTAAGGCATGTCAGGCAAAAGGCATGTTTTCCATTATGCTGAGCTGATGGAGTGACTGAGCTCACTCTCCACATCTAAGCAATGCACCCGCCATCTAGTTGTCTCAGACATCTGCGTTTTTCCACCATGAATACATTGTAGTTTATTTTGTTAATATAAAAAGCCTTTAAGGAGGAGAAAGTTCCCAAGTGAACAGAAAAGCAGTCTAAATTTCTTAAACACACACTGAACGGAATGCAAAATCAACTCACAGAAACAAAGGTATTGATCAATGTATACACACACAGAAAAATCACACTTGCAGTGGCTCATTATTTCTGGATCCTGTGTTTGTCATTGTGTGGGAAATGGGGTTTAAGTATCTGTGCACTTCAAAGAGTTGCAAATAGCTTGTGATTTTTGTCTTAGCTCATTTGTGCGTAGATTGTTTGCATTAATATAACACAGCACTGCCACGCTGTTCTTGATTTGCTTTAATCTACATGAATCTGTCTGTATGATTTTGTAGATTGTACTGTATGCTTCACTTGGAGTCTAGGGTATATAGCTGTATTGCTGGAAATTAAATGGGGCAATGATCAATAATAATTAAACAAGAAGCTGTAAACACAAGATACTGGGTCTCGTAGAAGTCTGTCAGAGCAACATGAGCACCATTTATAATATGGGGAAAAATACTTTTAATTACTGTGTTTTTTATTCTGCCTGTAATATTTTTATTGGGTAAGAGAGTGAAGAAAGGCATGCAGTTAATTAAAAATGTATTTATTTGGACACTCATAATTGATTCTTACAAGTTGACATTTTAAAAATTTGGACAAATACAGTTCTGCACTTGGCCAAATATTTTCAAGTATTTTCACTATTTTGTGGGGGTTGAGAAGCCAATTTTAGGAGTGAAAAAAGGGAGATGTTGATAGATAAATGATAAGTGGTGTGTGACTCAGTGCTCTTGAAAAGCCTCGGCACCCAGTGGTTTGTTTTTGCATTTTTACCTTTAAAAACCAGTGAGATATTCTGAATTCTGAATGTTTCTAATTACATAATTGGTAGTGTACTATAAAAACTGTATACTTAGGATCTGAAGGCAGACCGTGATCGTGCTTGTGTGTGTGTGTGCGCATGCATATTTGTCTCTGTGCGCCTGTGCGTGTGTGTGAGATTTAGGGCAGTGCTCCGCTTTTGAGTTATGACTCTAGATTTGTGTCATCTGTGTATATGCTGTCTGTGAGTGTACTAGACGAATGTTTCTTTCTCTGAGGCCAGCACACAGACCAAATTAGCTCTGTGTATTTTGTGGCATTCGGCTTAATAAATAGGAAGGAAAACACATTTATTGTCATCATTGTTCCAAGTTCTGGTTTACATAAATGTCATACAAAAGAGACACAGTGTTGAGCTGTTTAACCCGAGCATCTGTTTCATGTTGTCCTTTGACTGAGTATGGTTCATTATCAGTTGTCATTCAATATGTCTTTTCTACTGTCATATGGGCAAATCTCACGAAAGTTGAAAATAACATCTCTAGTGTGTATTTCAGTCCACAATTAAAAGAAAACAAAATGAAAGAAAAGAAATGTAATTTGTTTATTTTGTTGTTATTTTAATTTTTTACATTAATTTAGATTGATCATCCATTTAGCTTAAGGGGAATGACTTTTAAATTCATGCACAATATTGGGAAAAAATGGCTAACTACAACATTTTCAACAATTTCAACAACATTTTTAAACTTATTTGTTTCTCTTGATTTTTGCTTTTTTTAATTTTGTATTTAATATTTTTTTATAACATATACATTTGGATGTACTAATTTTGGACCATCATAACTTATTTTGTTAGATTAGCTCCAGATTTGGCGTCAGTACTGTATAATGTATGTTTATGCACAAATATAGTATTGTAAAGCTTCCTTTAGAAAATATTAATTTAAATGAGAGATTTGTGAGGGGTGTACTCGTATATGCTGAGCACTGTATAGAAAAAAAATTGACCTTGAAAATTGTGTTTGAATAAAACATACTTTTAGTTTTATTCTGTAAACAACTGATTGCATTTTTTCTAAATGTGAAACTAAGATGTCGTCATTTAGAGCATTTTTAATAACACAAAAAGGCCACATTTTTAGATTTTTTTTATTCATAATACCAATGTTTAAGCTACAGAACAGTTAAGAAATCAATGTTTAGTGGAAAAACCCTGATTTTCAATCACAGCAAATGAAAAACTGTTGTTATTCTGACCAAAAATCATGGTATAAAAAATCATTAAATCACATTTTTTTTTATCTATGAAAAAAAAGATTTATAGATATGATCTCCTCCAGTCCAATGCATTATGCTGTATGCATTTATGGACTGCTAGAAATTGGCTTGTTTCAATGTTTCAAAAGCATTCATACAGTAGAAGCAGTGCTGTCTCTCTCTCTCTCTCTCTCTCTCTCTCTCTCTCTCTCTCTCTCTCTCTCTCTCTCTCTCTCTCTCTCTCTCTCTCTCTCTCTCTCTCTCTCTCTCTCTCTCTCCCCTCTTTTAATACAAAATTAGCCCCCCTCCCTATCCAGTTATAATGAGCAACCCTCTTTCTCAGAAGTCTGTTTACAGTCCATTGTGCTAAATTGCTTTTGTGTGTTTCTCTGTGTGTACGTGCCCATGTTTTTGCTCGTTGTATTTGCACAAAACAATTTTTGAATTAATAGCGAGCCTTGTGATGAGTTCAAATGTTAACCGTGCACCGTGTTCTATTGTTTGGCCAAAGCTAAATCATTTAGCAATTTCCCAGTTTGCCTATGATAGAAATCATGCAGTGTGGTCAGTAATTTATCGCTCTCTCTCTCTCTCTCTCTCTCTCTCTCTCTCTGTTTGTCTTTCCCTCTCACACAGTATTTGTTGTCTCTCATATGCATATGCACTCCAGTGTGAACAAAAGTGCTTACCGTGGAGATATTTCAGACGTTCCCTCAGTGTGTGATGCATCACCAGAGCGGGGCGCAGCTGCTGTGCACACTACACCGCTGTAGTGGCGGATTGAGACAGGCCTGATCCATCACTCTCACACCCTCTATACATCCAGATGAGATGTACGGTGACACACACGGTAGTTGCGCGAATGTTTCTTCCTGCCTCTGGCTGCAAATAGGCCTCATGTAAAGTGAGACTGAGTGAATAGGTGATGGTAGCCTATGCGCGTTCAGGTTACTCTGTGTTTGTGTGTCCGGGCTGGATGTATGGAGGGATTTAGTCAGGTCGCACACAGCCGCTCCATCTTACTGTCAGCTTGACCTCCCAGCTGTGTCCTATCACATCCCTGGCTGAAGTCGTGAAAGAGCGGGTTTGTGTGTGTTTGCAGGATCGTGCTTTTTTTAGCTAGAGGGTGAGAATTAAATCTACCTCAGTTCACTTAATGCTGGTGTTTTTACTCAAATTGTATAACTGACATATAAAGTAGCAGATCTATATATTAAAAAAATTGAAGTCTTTTATTAAATTCTGCAGATACAAATTGATAAAAATTCAACAAAATAAATGTTTTAAAGGATATTTTGGATAATTTATTTACTCCAGATTGTAAAAACACTCCAAAAGCTAAAAAAAAATTATAATAAATTTAAAAAATAATGGTTTTTTTTGGCTTTGGTGTCTCACTGTTTTTGCTAAAAAATAAATGTCATAATTATAAATTAAAAATGATAAAAACAAAACCACAATTGTGATATAATTTAAGAATGACAAGATTAAAGTCAGACTACAGTCGTGGCCAAAAGTTTTGAGAATGACATGAAAAGTTGCTGCTTAAGTTTTTATAATAGCAATTTGCATATACTCCAGAATGTTATGAAGAGTGATCAGATGATCTGCATAATCCTTCTTTGCCATGAAAATTAACTTAATCCTGAAAAAAATGTTCTACTGCATTTCATTGCTGTCATTAAAGGACCTGCTGAGATCATTTCAGTAATCGTCTTGTTAACTCAGGTGAGAATGTTGACGAGCACAAGGCTGGAGATCATTATGTCAGGCTGATTGGGTTAGAAATCCTGAAATCAATGTTAACCATGGTGACCTGCAAAGAAACGCGTGCAGCCATCATTGCGTTGCATTAAAATGGCTTCACAGGCAAGGATATTGTGTGCACCTAAATCAACAATTTATAGGATCATCAAGAACTTCAAGGAAAGAGGTTCAATTCTTGTTAAGAAGGCTTCAGGGCATCCAAGAAAGTCCAGGAAGCACCAGGATCGTCTCCTAAAGTGGATTCAGCTGCGGGATCGGAGTGCCACCAGTGCAGAGCTTGCTCAGGAATGGCAGCAGGCAATAAAGAATGGTACAAAAACACCTCCAACAGCAACTTCTTCCAACAATCCAAGAACAGTTTGATGAAGAACAATGCATTTTCCAGCACGACCGTGCGATAAGGCAAAAGTGATATCTGGCTAGGGGACTAAAACGTTAAAATGTTGGGTCCATGGCCTGGAAACTCCCCAGATCCATAATCCCATTGAGAACTTGTGGTCAATACTCAAGAGGCGGGTGGAAAAACAAAAACCCATTAATTCTGACAAACTCCAAGAAGTGATTATGAAAGAATGGTTTGCTATCAGTCAGGATTTGGCCCAGAAGTTGATTGAGAGCAGGCCCAGTCGAATTGCAGAGGTCTTGAAAAAGAAGGGCCAACACTACAAATACTGACTCTTTGCATAAATGTCATGTAATTGTCGATAAAAACCTTTGAAGCGTATGAAATGTTTGTAATTATATTTCAGTACATCACAGAAACAACGGAAACAAAGATCTAAAAGCAGTTTAGCAGCAAACTTTGTGAAAACTAATATTTGTGTCATTTTCAAAACTTTTAGCCAAGACTGTACATGAAAATAAAAAATAGTGATACTAAGTAAGAAAAATGTTCTTGTGAGATATTAAGTTGCAATATAAATAAAAAAATACATTCACCATTGTAAAGCATTAAATAGCAATTATGAATTCAGTTGTAACTCTGAATTATAAAGTCACAAAAGACAAAATCTGAATTTATGTAAACTAATGATTGAATTAAAAACACTGTATGAAAACGTCATCATGAGATCAAGTAGCAATTTCCACAAGTGTGTGTGTGTGCGTGCGTGTGTGTGTGTGTTTGCAAAATCATGTTTTTCTAAATAACAGTAGAAAATTAAATCTACCTCCATTCAATAAATGTTGGTATTTTTTCTTAATTTGTATAACTGATTTTCTTAATTTGTTTAACTATAAATAGAATAAATTATGTAAAAACAAATGTAATTGAGAGTTATAAAATCAGAATTAAAATTAGTGTGTGTGTCTGCCTGTATGTGTGCGTGCGCTTGTGGGTGTGTGTGTGCGCGTGTGCTTGTGCATGTGTGCGTTTGCAGAATCATGCTTTTCTAGCTAACAGCAGAATATTAATTCAGCCTCTTCAGTAAATGCTTGTATTAGTTCAGAAGACTTCAGAGAGACACACATAAGCTCTGTTCCAAAAACCCAGTGAGCTTCCTCCTTATAGGCACGTTCTCGACCCGAGGGCTGGTTTAAAAGGAAGACATGTTCATTTTGAGGCTGAATCACGTGTACTTCATAGAGAGAGTGAATTGCAAAGAGATCATTGAATTTTTAGGTGGTTAAAACAGAAGAAAAAAAGCGATTGTTTTATATTTCATTCAATTCTGTTTAAGGCATCAAATTGCAGGTAAATGGAGTAAAAAAGAACAATATTACAATAAATAATATATATCACCAAACTTGCCTAGTTTATTAATTACATTAGGTATTGCAAACGTTGTATTTTGGAGTACATTTTCTGAAATGTTATGTTGAAATATGCAAACAATGAATACTTTAATAAATGTTGTGCTAACTTGTACATTTAGCACAGAAATCTGAATATTGGATGAAGTCTAGAAATTCATCGATCAATGAAGGAAAAAAGAGACAAAAAAGCCCTTTAATAATATTTATTGTCATTTTGATCTACAAGCACATTGGTAAAGCGTGACAAAAAAAAAGTGTATTTGGATGTTTTCTAACCACGAAAAAGCAGTGTCTTGCCCTTAAAACACAATTTTTACAATATGATTTTACAAATCATAATATGAAATATCAGTTACAACAAAATTTGGTAATTGTAATAAAACCAGAACTATAAATAAGAATCTCAAGATTTAAAATCACAATAATAAAACAACTCTAATTGCGTGATACAGAGTAACCAAAACTGCAATATCAAGAAATCAATTTACCGTAATGAGAAACAAAAATTATGAGAAAAAGTTGTAATTGTAAAGGGTTGTGATTGTGAAAGAGTTGTATTTGTAAAGTCACAAAAATATTAAAATTAAGATATAAAGAACCAATTAAAAAGAATGATCAAATATATGTAATATAAAAAAGGTGTGTTATGTATATTTAAATAGCATTTGTGTTGTAAACAATTGTGAGTTAATTGACAATAGAGTTGTTGGAGCTTTCTGATCACTCATGCATGCTAGGTTTAGTTTATTTTATGTAAGCAGCTCACTAGGTTTTGGAGCAAAGCTGTTGTGGGACGTACAAAACAGCATGTGGTAGACGGAGAAAGACAAAGAAAAATACAGAGAAGACAGCTTTAGCACTTGCGCACTGTCCATTAGATCTGTTGTTGAAGTGCTGTAGGCTGATGTTAATATCCAGCAGATCTGTAAAGCTTTTCTGTACAGGGAGGCTTTGCTGCTGCACAAAGCAGAGCATAATGGAAAGCTAACACATAACCTGTCACATCAGTCTATGTGAATTCAGTTCGACTACCAGGTGACTAGGAGCTAAGAAATTGCAGTCATTCAAATACAATTTTTTTCCCCTCTGGGCACCATGTCATGGCCAAATGACAGTTGACTTGGTATGGCATTATAATTTTATTCTTTTTTTTGTTTTGTTTTTTCAGTATAGGGTATTTTTCCTTTCTAGCTGAAAAAATGAGCATGACTGATAGTTATGACGTTTTAATTTAAAACTTGACAGTTAAATTATATAAAGTGTAAATGCAATATTAATTTTATGTAAAAAAAAAAATAAATAAATGCGTAAGTGCAAGAGTAAATGAAAAAGAAATGCATACAACTGTAAATAAAACATTTCACTTAAAATAAAAAGTGAAAATAAGTGGCAATTTGCCCATCAGGACAAACCTTTACAAATGTACCAAAATATTTTAAAATTGTAATTATTTTATAGTTAACATTTTGAAGCATTGCCAACGAAACAGAATCCGGTTAACATAATTTGTTATCTTTTTTATTTAATTTTATTATTATTATTATTATTATTATTATTATTATTATTTGCTTAAATGGCAAAGGGATGAAATATTGCAACATGAAATGTATATGTTAATGGGTTTCAGTGAGAACATTTTTGTTCTCAAGAACCCAAGAGGATCTGTTTTTTGTACTTTTTTTCTGGTGTAAAAAAGATTCATAAAAGGAAATTGTGATTCGGGCGAAATGTTAAACAAAAAATCAGTATTAATACAAATAGACTTTTTACTTAAATGTATGCTGCTTGCATTAACACAACCAAAGTAATCAACAAAAAATACAATAAAAAAGACAAATAATTTCCATTATGATGCACTAGGGTTAAGTCAGTAAAATGTACAACAATTCTAATAAATATTTATTACTTTTAAATTTATTATTCATCTAAATACCAATTATT
>CAIGQW010054073.1:5889831-5911370 GCA_903798125.1 Danio choprae | reverse complement strand
CTCTCTCTCTCTCTCTCTCTCTCTCTCTCTCTCTCTCTCTCTCTCTCACTCTCTCACTCTCTCACTCTCTCTCTCGCTCAGATGATGGCTTTCTCATTTAACAGATTGGCTGATGTGTCAGAGATGACTGGGTTATGCCACCGCTAAATGAGAGGAGGGAGTGAGAGACAAGTGCTTCCAAAAGCTCAGTGATGCTCCCGGGCCAAAGTTCTGTTTCATTGCTTTCTCCCTGTGTTATACACATTCGAGGAGCAGGCTTACAATCTTAAAAATTAAGCTATTGATGTTTCATTTGCATGAACCCTTAACATTAATGGAAACTTTCCATTCCAAAAAGGCGCTTACAGTATAATGGAAAAATGGTTCTTTAGATTATTAAAATGTTCTTTACACAAAGAAAAAAAAATGTTTTGTGAAAGCTAGACATTTCACAAAACATTCTTTCTTTTTCGTTCTTTATTTCTTTCTTTTAATTATTGTTTTATATAATATATATATATATATAATGGAAAGTTTTTTTATATAAAAAAAATGGTTATAAAAATTTTCAATAGCAATATTTTATTTTATTTTATTTTATTGAATGAATGAACGAATCTGTCGCTTAAAATGCTTCTACAATTACAAAAATTAATTACTTATTATTTTAAAAAGAGCATTTTGTAAACTTTGAAAATGTGAATACATTAATTAATTAAAAAAAATTAAACACATAAAATATTAAGTTAAGTTTGCATGATATTGGTTAAGATTGCATAATATTGGAGTTTGCATGTTCTCCCCGTGTTCGCGTAGGTTTCCTCCGGGTGCTCTGGTTTCCCCCACAGTCCAAAGACATGCAGTATAGGTAAATTGAATAAACTAAATTGGCCGTAGTGTATGAGTGCCTGTGTGTAACTGGAAAGGCATCCACTGCGTAAAACATATGACGGAATAGTTGGCGGTTCATTCTGCTGTGGCGACCTCTGAAATAAAGACTTAGGTGAAGGAAAATGAATGAATGAATTAATTAAGTTAAAGGAGTTATTTTACCAGAAAAAAAAGAAAACTCTAACATGATATTCTGTTTTAAAATAAGCATTAGTGATGTCTCATCTCAGGCATGCATGGTTGAGCTTACCAAATTTGATACATCTGTATTTGATGAGGTGATAAATACCTAAATTAAATCTGTTCATCAAATAGTGATTGTGTCTCTAAAGAATACTTGGCTTATTTTATATATAAAATCCATTTGATTCATATAGATTACCTGAACAAATATTATGTCTATTTTTTTTTTGTTCTAGATATGAACATAACCATTTTGGTGAGGAAATGATGCCAGAATTTTAATTTAATTGTAAATGTCAATGCATTCAGGCAAAAAAAGATCTGTTTTTGAGGTTAAATTGACTTTGTTTGCCAGTTTAAGTTCAATAATATAAATTATTGAATAAATGAAATCAATACAATATTTTCTAAATGATAAAATGTAAAGAAAATGAATAGTATTGTTATGTGTATAGTGTTGTTTCACTCTCAGTGCTGTAAATATAGAAGTAATGTACTATATGAGCACATTGTATGAGTTATTGTGGTAAGGATTGGTGAAAATAACCTCTTACCACTCACTATTGCAGACAGTTTTGAGCTGTTAGTTTGACAATGTGAACATTTATGAGATCTATGACCTCTGCCTGAGCTGGTGATGTTTTTGTGTCGCTGTATTCTGCACACAGACCAGTCTCGTCTTCATCTGAATTAGCCATGAGTATCACACCATTCTTTTGTGTCTCGGGCAGCTGCTGTCAATGACTCGCCCCATAACCTCACTAAAACCCATTGACCGCCATCAATACACACACACACACACACACACACACATATACACAGACACAGCCCAGCCTTTCGCTATCTGGAAACAACTGGGCCCCACTTGAAACACCCAACATAGATTTAAAGAAGCGGGGGTAATTTATTAGAGGCCTGTCCCACAAGCTCGGGTTTCAGTTAGCACTCAACACCGTTGTCCTATATTCACACATCCTCTGAATGACATATTCTGCTGTCATGTCATAGACATAAACATAGATACATAAGTTTAATGAAACAGATCACCTCGGGGTAAACATAATTCACATGATCTGTCATGTGAAAAAATACATGCCAGATTCCAATCCATCAACATAAACGGTAACCGTTGGCAACCAAGGTTAAAACAGTGTTCACACTGAGCTATACCTGTTTTGTGAGATAGAAGTATCCGAATGTCATTTAGCAATCCGAATCTCTCAAGGCTAAATTAGAGAAGTTTGTAGCATTCAAATGTGTCGCAGAATCCAGGTGTGTGTGTGTGTTTAAATGTGCCAGAGGTGGTCTCGCCAAAGGCTGTTTGTAATTAGAACTGCTAATGATGAAGTTTAGAGAACGGGCTTCTCCAATTTGGAGCTGGGTGGCATCCTGTTGACCGTGGCAGCTCAAACCTACAGCCAATCACCACAAGGCAGTATAAATCACTGAGAACAGAGAGACATGTACGGCGGAGAGGGTAAACACTTCCAGCTGAAAGCATTTGGGTGCGAGGAATGATGTCGTTTATATTGGGTGATCAGCGATGTTTAACAGACCGGCGCTCTATTTCATTTTCTCTCCGTCTCACACTCATCCCTCTTCATTCTTTTCTCTATTTCCTCCCCCCACACACACACACATTAAACAGTCCTTCATGCCTCTGCATTTTCTCTCTCTCTCTGGGAATGAGATAGGGCTGAACTCCTTGTTATTCCTGCACGTTTGGCGTGGAGCGTTTGACACAGGGCACCCTGGCAGTGACGTGAGGAGTCGTGCTGTGACATGCTTTTGAATGTTTCTAAAAGCAAAGAGTGACAAGCATTTGAACTGAAACATTTTAATGATGCCTTCGTACTCTCAGGCAGAGACGGCAGAGAAAAAGAATGTGAAGGAAAAGTCGTACCACAACCAGGAGTTACTGCAAATCCTGCTTTGATGCCACCAGGCCACTGCATATTATCTTTGACCGTTCTTTGGTGAGCAGAGCTTTCATTTTGGCCGGCTGGAAATGAACTCTCTGGCTACTTTTCTTGAAGCCGCTCCCATTCTATACCTCCGCAGTTCCGGTGATTATGTAGCGATGGTGAGCGGCCGCTCGGCTGCAACGCCTTCCAAAAGTTTCAATTTCACACCATGTTCAGCCGCATCGAACCCTCCTAGTCCACAAGGACCCTCTGTCAACCCCTGTAAAATCCAACCCCACCCCCCTTTACCTACCTTGATATGTTTCCTTTTTTCTCACATCGATAGCTCCTCTGTTTCCAATTTTACCAGCCCTCACTGTCAGTGTCTGGGTGTTCTGCTGGGTGAAAAACGCTCTTGCGCTGCTCGTCTCTCTCGCTTTCTCGCCCTCTGTCTTTCACACCCTTTCTTTCTGTGTTTCTTTCCAACTTTTCATTGCGAGTGTGTCTGATGAGCTCAAGCTGTTGAGTCTGTCTCTTAACAGATCGCAGATTATTAGCATGTGGCCTGAATGTCTTGCTCCCACAGTTAAACCACTCGACTGATGGAGATAATTATTAACTATGCACACACTAACACACCCGTCTCTCTAAATACTTTGCTCGCTCCCTCCATGTTAGACTAACATTCGCTGGGCTCGCTGAATTAACCCTTTGATGCATGAGATCAATCTTTAAAAGGCATTTTTAACTCTTCAAGATGTGAACGAGTGACCTTTTGTCCTTCATCATTATTCTTTGTGCCTCTTTTTTGTTGTTGACTTTGTTTTGTTTGTTTTTTGACTGCACCTTTATAGTGTTGTAGAATTTGTATTTGTTTTTAGTTTTTTTTCGGTTTTAGCTTTTTGTTTTGCTGTGACTGCCTCTTTTTATTTTTTATATTATATTTGGTCATACATATTTTTGGTTATATTAAGATTTTTGTCTTGTTATTTTTTATATTTAGAATTTTGTTTGCTTGTTTCTTGCTTTGACTGTCCATTTGTTTAAAACTCATTCATTCATTAATTTTCCTTCGGCTTAGTCCCTTTATTCATCAGGGGTCGCCACAGCGGAATGAACCACCAATTTATCCAGCATATGTTTTACACAGCGGATACCCTTCCAACCCTTGCAACACAGTACTGGGAAACATCCATACACACTCATTCACTCACAATTTAGTTTACCCAATTCACCTATACCGCGTTTCTTTGGACTATGGGGGAAACCAGAGCACCCGGAGGAAACCCACACAAACAAAGAGAGAACATCCAAACTCCACACAGAATTGCCGACTGACCCAGCTGGGACTCGAACCAGCAACCTTCTTGCTGTGAGGTGACAGTAATAACCACTGAGCCACTGTGTCGCTCTGTTTAAAACTCCATTGAGGATTTTTTTCAAAGAATATTTTTGTGGATATATTTTATCTTAGTTAATTGCCTATTGATTATTTAGCTATTGTATTCAATATCCCCTCACAGTAATGTTGAAATTCTGAACTTGTTCAACTAAGAATATTTGTATGAATTTCAAGGACAAAAATGTGTTTAATAATAAAAATATATTTTCTAAAAGTAAAAAGAAAAGTTTTTTCTTATGTAATATAATAATTAATACTTCAATGGTTTAATTGCCTTTAAAAGTATCTTTTTTATTTTCTTTGACCAAGGTGGCAAACATAAAGAAAGCCAGACGAATCTTTTTTTTTTTTTCAACTTTTAATGAGCTGCCAAAGAAAACAAACCTTCAGATTCTTTTCATCAAATACCTTCACATTCAAGTACTGCGTGTCTAAACATTAAAACTCAGTTGAAAGCGTTGTGTGGGAAAGACACAACAAATGAGCAGTTTCAGTCTTGTCCAGTTCAGCCCGGCACAATTCTTTAACAGAGGAGTCCCGGGATAGGAAAGGAGGAGCAAGACAAAAAGGAAAAGAGCAGCCGTGTTTAGGCAGGTAATCCCTTGCTAAAGGAAAATGGGTCACTTCCATTCCAAACCTGATTCATTCCCTCTTTTAGTGTCTCCTGTCCATTCCTTCCTTTCTTTGTTAATTCCTCACTCCTTTTATCTCACCAATTCAAATAGTCATAGGAAAGATTAACAGCAGGAGGGAAAAGCTGCTTTTTTGATGATGGCATTTGTGGGATAAACAAAAGATCTCGACAGCAGCTAACACTAACTTTGTCTTTACTTTGATCCCAATTTGCAAAACTCCTTCCCTTTATTTCACTCTTTCACTCACTCTCTCACTTTCTTTTCATACAGAGCTCTTAACTTTTATATTGGACACAGTTGTGCCGGTCTGGCTTGTTTCTTCTCTTTTTGAGCTTTCATATCATACAAGCTGGCAAAACATAAACCTACAACCCTCCCACCGGCCAAAAAAAAGAAGAAAGATGGAGAGAAGAAATTCTCATAAAAGTGGAAATGCCCAGCTGATGTTTCCAAGCTGTTGAGAATGATGGGAGTTCTGGCAGTGTTACGGAACAGGAATATGTTTTTTTCTCCTGTTCGTTTTAGTTGCTTTTTAACCTTCCGAATGAAGTCATCTTCAAGTGTGCTCAGCCGGTAATTTAGCTGGCTTTCACACTGATCATTTCTCTATTTTCCATTCTCTCGTCCTGGCTGTTGTGATAAGGATATTAACCTGTGCATTGAGTCAGAAGAAAGGGAACATTTCAAATGCAAGTTTTTAAAGCTTAAGTTTTAAAGATAATGTTTCTTCAATATAAAACAGTAATAACAATTGACAGCAGGTTTATATAATTCCTAATAGATTTTTTTTATACTTGAAAATGTCACATTTAATACATGCATATTTATAGGGTAAAATACACTGGAAGTAGTATATTAAATGCATGTAATGTGAAGCAAGGACATTAAAAATAAAAACCCAATAATTTGTTGAAAATGACGTAGGTCAAATGTGGGTGTCCACATTAAATAGAGATTAAACATGAGAAAGAACATTTTGAATAAAACAAAATCTTGTTTTAATAATAAGTCATGCGTGTTTGTTTCAGATAGACCCACATAATGTTACTTTTATAATAAACCGATGTCTCTTTTACAGTACCTTAAAAGCAGAAGATATATTGCTGTATCCTCCATATTGTGTTACAGTTCCATTTTCTTATCAAATCTCTGCCTCCTCACTGTGTCCGTAGTCACTTGTCTGACACACACATGAAACAGACACATACAGGTCACCTGGCACTGACTGAGGTCGCCTATCAAGCCAGTAGGGACACGTGCCGATGTACAGGAACACCAATACAC
Source organism: Danio choprae (assembly GCA_903798125.1). Taxonomy (NCBI): domain Eukaryota; kingdom Metazoa; phylum Chordata; class Actinopteri; order Cypriniformes; family Danionidae; genus Danio; species Danio choprae. Next base: position 5,905,092 of record CAIGQW010054073.1, on the reverse strand, counting down.
ACATTTGCACATGTGAAAGCAGTGCATATTCATCGTGGGCTGTAGCAGGTTCAAGCTGAAATCTTCCCTGTTGAGCCAAGTGTTACTTTTCTGCTTGACTTGATTTCTGCATCCGCTCTCACGGGCAAGCACACACACACACACGCACGCACGCAAGCGCGCACACACACACACACACACACACACACACACACACACACACACACACACAGTCTTTCAACACTGAGTGACTAATTCTACAAACATACAATGACATATGCACACTGATTAGGGCTGTTTCTTATGCAAGGGGTTCACAGGTTTGAGGAATGTACGCTCACAACATTTTAACAAGTTTGGGAGTGTTTTATTTTGTTTCATTTTGTTTTGGTAAGAGTTTTCTGCTTTTATTCTGCAAGGATGGATTAAATTAGGCAAAAAGTGACAGTGAAAATGCTTTTAAAATGTTCCAAATGGCTACTGTTTCAAATAAATGCTGTTCTTTAGGGTATTCTTTTTATGGAAGAATCCTAAAAAAATGCTTAATAATAACATGCGTAATGTGACCATTTTAACAGCAAAAAAACAAACAACAACAAATAAATGGCTTTTTTTTCTTGAAGTTTGATGACTTAATTTCTTTTCCCCCAAAATTAGAAAAGAAAAATTAACCATTTTCATAAAGGCTATGCTAATATATAGGAATCAATGATTGTCTTGAGTATAAAGCTATAAAAATATTTTTACACCACTAAAATACAGGCACACACATGCACACTTCCAACACCCACACCCACCCACACACAATGAGAATGTGCTTCTTGAACTTTTATGAATACTGTCTAGCTAAAAACCTTTTACACCTCTGCAGATACTTTTAACATTAGAAAATATAAACTTTTACTTCAGTAAAGAACAAGTGGTGCCCATTGATTAAATATTGATGTATTACAGAGGGAAAACCCTGACAATCAAAGAGTTTGAGATGAATGATGAGGTTGATTCTTCATGCAAAATAGATTTGAGGATTGAAATTAAATTTTGCTGCTTTATTTTAGAGGTTTGGTGAAGGCGGGTCATTTTTGACCCATAGGACAAACTGAATATACAGAATAATTATTCTAAGACTACGTGAGGGTTAAGATATTAGGATAATATTAGAATAGTGGTAAGAAGCAAAACTGTTTTCGACATTATTAATACTAACAAACACAAAATTATCATAATAAAGTACAGAAAGTACCGTGTGACTGAAAATTTAAGTAATGGCTGCTTAATGTCCTTTTAGCTATTTACATGTTAAACACAAACACACAATGACACACTGTGCACTGATCAGGGCTGTTTCTTATGCAAGTGTTTCAAACTCTTGGACAGAAAGTTTTGGATTGTGTTTGTTTGAATAGTTAGGAGATGAAAATGAAGGCAGGAAAGACATCAGCGGCAGCTGTTGTTGCTTATTGAGGAGGATATTTTTTGTTATATTAACATACAAATTAGGACAGCGACAGTTGTGGATTTTCAGGTTCATGTGGTTGAGTCTTGTCGCCTCTAGCAGTCTTGAGGTCTCTGTTCTTACAAACAAGGCAAATTCAGATTGCAGTCGTGCTGTGAGCCGTCATTAATGCTCTTTATCATAAATGTTGCCCCTCAATAGCAACTAATAACAACTGTCAGACGCTCAGCATGTGCCGTCCAGATGCATAATGTAAATATTATTCTTGTCTTCTTTGTTAGAAAACACAATTTGTCATTATTTCTGCAGTCCCAAGTCCAAACATATTTTGAATGATTTGAACTGTATTTTGATGCCTGGATTTGCTTTTTTGCTTATTTTATTATTAATGTTTAAATAGCACTGGCTGATTTGTGCAGGACACTGCTGCTGATGTATCCACTGGAGCATGACATACTAATATATCCTCATTGATAATTTAACATTCACTCCGTCTGACTGCAAATGTAAACTATCCTTCAGTTTCTTTTTTCTTTTCTCTCCCTTAGACTCCCATGCCAATACAATGCTCAGATTACCTCAACAAACCTCTTGTAACAGTTTGCCATATTAGTGATGTCAGTGTTTTTCTATTTAAGGCTTGGTGCTAGTCATTGAACCGCAGCAATTTTTAATTAAGAATTTAATTACCAATAATGCAGTTGATCAGCTGCTCCTAATTCATTTATGAAGACAGAAAAGAATCAGATAATTACGCTGCACATATTCCTCAAAGGCAAAAGTCTTTGTCAAGTCAGCTGATAAGAAAACATATTTAGCCTTTTTAGTTTTTTTTTTCTAATCTTCTATAAAAAAAAAAGATTAAATCTAATTATTGAGATGATTCACGTATTGTAAGAATAAGCGTGCTTTTTGTCATTTTGATCTTTTTAGTCTATATTTAACAACACAATAAATAATTTTATAGGTTTCCACACTAGGTGCCTAAGGCTCTAATAAATATCTCTGAAGCTTTGCTAGTTATGATGGTGGTAAGAAGATAAATGGTCAATAAAAAGTGGTACTTCTGGTAACAATGTAATTCATACCACAGTGACATCAGCATATGGGCCTGAAATGGGAAAATACTTGCTCTTTGAAGAGCAAGATGCTCTCTCTCTTTGTGTGTGTGTGTGTGTGTGTGTGTGTGCGTGCGTGCGTGCGTGCGTGCGTGCGTGCGTGAGCATGCGTGAGCGTGTGTGTGTACTAGTGCATCTATATACTTGATAAATGTCTTTATTATAAAGTAAAATAAAAATGATAACAGACTGGTGTGGTTATCATGGTTCCCACTAGTTAAAAAGGCTTTTTAATTAGTTTATTTTTTAAATCTAGTGTTTTAATTTTTTCTCTGGTTATGTTAAGGGATAGTCATACGGCATATGGTTTGGCAATAAAAAATGTAATTAGCCTGATGTAAAACAAGGAGAGTGTGTATAGTTTTGATGGGTGTCTGTGTGTGTGTGTGTATGTTTGAGTGTGTCTTTGAGTGTGGGTTTTTGAGTGTATGTGTGTATATGTTTAAGTGGGTGTCTGTCTGTTTGTGTATATTTACGGGTGTGCGTAAGGGTGTGCGTTTGAGTGAGTGCGTGCATGCGTGCGTGTGTGCGTGTGTGTGTTTATACCTTATAATGTAACTATTACTTTGTTATTTACATTTTGGGGACATTAAAATTATCAAAAGTCTGTACCAGTGTGTAACTTTCAAAAAGTTACATAAAAAACATAAAAAAGGAGTATTTGTTCATTTAAAGTTGTTTAAGTTTTTGATAAATTGTGAATTAATGTATTAACTTGTTATAAACTGAAATTTTTAGTATGTCAGCAAGTGGTCTCGGTGAGGGAAATAAATAGTTTTAAAAAATCATGCAAATGAGCTCTACACTCACATAAAGCTAAGAAAAAAACGTTTAGTTTTTTTTTATTCTGTAGTGATGACATTTTCCTTTAGACATTTGTTTTTATTGTTTTATTAATTGATACATTTTTTTCTTTGCATACAATACCAAAAAGGCTTTAGTTTATAGATTTATTTATTTTTAGACAGCACATTGCCAGTGTTTTAACCTCATAACAGTTAAGAAATCAGTACTTGGTTAAATAACTCAAAACGGCAGCTACGAATATTTGTTATTCTTACCAAGTGTAATTTTTTTGAAAGAAATAAAAATTAAGAGCTCTTATTGACTATATTATTTGTTAGAAATTCACACCAAAAATTATCAGATATTTATAGAACAAACACACACTGTAAACACACACACATACACAGAGACGTGTGCGTGCGTGCGTGCGTGCGTGCGTGCTAGATGCACTTAGTTCAATATATATCCTCATGGCCGCATGAAACTTGTATGCTCAGAACATAAACATGTACATGCTGAAAATATAAAAAAGTCTACCTATACATCTTTAATGCTAGATCAAGGATGTTCACACCCATTTTCAGCACAATCCAATAGGAGCATTGATCTGGGAAGCACCATAGAAGACTGTCTGCCGTTTCACTCAGCAACAGAGCCCTCAAAACACTCCTTCACACTTAAGAGACCCTGCGATTACCCCTGTATTCTGTCTTTCAGTCTTCTCTTTCTTGTCTGACACATTAACGTCGAACATGGAATTAACCAGTAACCATTTTCGCCTAGTAAAACATCCAAACCCTTTATTTCTCTGGGCCCCTTGAATCTCCTGTCCATATAGGGAAGCTTCTTCTTCTTTTTTTTTTAACTATCTACCCATGCCGCATACAAAAATAATTCAAGAGCGCCGCCTCTGAGAGAAAGTGGATGAAAGATGAAAGAAAAAAAATGTTTGAGCATGAAAAGCAAAGCATGCATATTGGGAGGGCTCCAAAAAAGGGCCAGCCAAGAAAGAAATTAAAGTACAGCGATTATCTGGACCCAGAATTAGAAGCAGAGGGTTTTGGACTAATAAACATTTGAAACGCACCCCAGGGCCCTCACCATCATTTATTACTCCACCGTCTCCCATTAATGTGTGATTTTTTTTTTCTTTTTTCTCTCGGTTTCTTCGTTTTTTTCTTCTTCATTGATTCCCAGGATGTTTTAGGTAGGTTTTATTAATTCTTGCTGGCAGGGTTTAATGAAAGGTTGTTGCTTATTTTCCCCTCCCTCATTTCCTTTTTCCAATCCCTTCCGCTTTGGATGTACTGTTCCGGTGTTTTATTTCATTCTTCTAATGACTGTGTCATTGTTATCTGTGACTCTTGGCGTATCACAGGCCAACAAAGAGTGGTCATCAATTAACTGACAGCACCACCTCCTCCTCACGAGTGTTCTGTTCTGACCTCTCAGCTTTTCTTAAGCTCACAAACTCCAAAAACAAACCAGACCCGCCATGGTTTTTTTTCAAACAAACAGGTTAGCATACTGTACATCTGACTTTTTTTGCAGCGTTTAATGCACCAATAATAGAGCACTGAAATCTGAAAAGACAAAAATGCACTTCTGTTGCATTTATTTGTAAACAATCCTACATAATTAGTCCAAAACATGATTATTTTATGAAAAAGCTGGACATTTTTGACAACATTTTCACATATTTTTTTTAATGATTTGTTTATATTGTTTGTCTGTTTGTTATGTTTTGTTATAAATAGTTGTATGCTTTGGTTCATCTGGGATTGATTAAATAGGCTGTAAATACATTTTGATATATTGCAGAATTGTAAACGTTTAAGATAAATGCTGCTCTTCTAAACATTCCATTTATAAAATAATCCTAAAAAAAAAGTGTGGTTTGCATCATTTTTATTAAATTATTATTTGCACTGTTTGCATCATTTTTATTAAAATTTAAATCTTTGAACAGTTGTATGTTCGTATACGTTACAAAATAATTTAATAGATGGTAAAGAAACAAGCAAATGCATAGTATAGTATGAGAACAAAAATGTAAAAAAATGGACATAAGTGTATTTGTTCACAAAAATATTTAATAATAACAAACAAACAAGCAGGAAAAAAAATCTTATAAATCATTTAAAATCTCAATGAATGGCGTACAAAGACAAGCTTAAGGAAACTCTCTTTCACTGTCTTATGAAAGGGCTGCCGTCTCCAGACAGTCCAGAAGGTGGAAAGGATTTGTGAATCCTGGCAAGATTAAGTGTACAGCCTAGTGCTGTGTGACCGCTACTTTACACTTTTTAAAAAATATATATTTCTCTGTCTCTCTTTTCCAATCTACTCCTCTCACTCTCCAGGTAGACAACAGTGAGCTCACAGTTGGGCAGAGCCTGTGGCGAGCGAGCGCTCCGATTGGTTGCCGCGTTGTGTTTTACCGCGTCATGCGGGCAGGATGGATGTGAAAGAACGCAGGCCCTACTGCTCATTGACTAAGAGCAGGAGAGAGAAAGAGCGCCGCTACACGGGCTCATCGGGTGACAGCGAGGACTGCCGCGTGCCCACCCAGAAGTCCTATAGTTCCAGTGAGACGCTCAAGGCCTTCGACCACGACTCCTCACGTCTGCTTTACGGAGGCCACGTCAAAGAGATGGTCCACCGAGAGGCAGACGAGTATAGCCGCCAAGGTTAGTTGCCCATGACTTCACCCAGTCCACGTCACATGACACAAACTAAATAACATGTGCCTAGAAACACGCCAAGAATGCGCACTTGGACGGATCGCACTCAGCTAATAATATATGGGATGCACAACCATAATTACACATAATTAGAGGAAATTAAGTTTGGTTTGGCACAACTGCGCACTTTCTTTGAGAAAACATTTACTTACTTTTGATTGAAAAATGAAGCAGATTCAAATATAAATTAGACAGATTTACGGATCCCAAACTTGCTCTGCTGCTTGTCTAATCGACAGAGCGAATAAATAAGGCATTTCCTTCAGATTAGTGCAACCAAAACCCTCTCAACCAAGCCTCTCATTTTCACATCCGAAGTTTCCTTTATAACATATGCCCATGTGTCCCATCGGCAGTAATGAATGGTACCATAAAAAACATAAACAGCATTATTGCACTGCTCTGAAGTTTGCAGTGTGCCCTGCCCGGCCACAGTTTTATTGCTAATTATGAGCACAGAGGGTCCGCTAGCATTCACATAGGCGCTTTTTTAGAACCCCTCTCACATTCATTTAGTTCCTTTCTTTTTCTTTCTTGTGCATGTAAGGCTTCATCAATATATAAACAAGGAAAGGTGAGTTTTGAGCACACGTAGATTTGGGTCATTTTTTTTTTCCTCCTTAGGTGTTGTGATGGTTTGTGTTGCTGTAGAGGTTAGCAGCGAGTGTTTGTGTGCCCTTTACGCAAGTGTTGTGTTAAGCTGAAGGTCAGCCTAGCTGTTATCAGTCACTGGAGTGCTAGAGGCTCTGTCTGTTGAGTGTGTTTATTTTAGAAAGCACAGGAAGTGACACCAGATTACAGCAGGGGGTAAAGGAGCAGCCTGCCTCCAACCATTATGCAGGATAGCCCACTCTATCACAGAGAGAAAGAGAGAGAGAGATGTAGTGCAGACACCGTTGAGCTCTTGAGAGACTGCACTCCGGCCTCAACACGGTCTTCAACACTCTGGCATAATCATCCCGCCGCAGACGTCACCTAACCCAGTCTCAAGCCCTAACCTTGGCACGCAACAGCGTTCGTCATGAAACTAATTCCTCCCGAGTGATATATTTTTAGCCTTTAGACCACTGCAAAAAAATAAGCCGTACCTAGATAATTAATTTGTGGCATAGAAAGGACCAGGCAGGCAAACTGAAATTGTTAATTAGCCATTACACAACAATGGCAGATTGGAATTACTGAGATCTGAAATAATGCGGCCTCGCTGGGAAGTGCCGCTGCTTGGTTCCATTACAAAGTTCCATAAAGGTCATTACCAGTTCATTGATTGCTTTCAAACTCAAATTAACACTTCATAAATATTTGAGCAGAAAAGCCGTAATTGCTCAATTATCTTATCCTGTACAATTTCATCTACACTAATTGGTGTTCATTTGGAATTTATATGATTTTAATTGAACTTCGGTGGAACCCCGATTATTTCTGTAGTTAATAGCCCTTATTAATTGCTGTTAATGCAGGGGATCAATGGTTTTCTTTTCCATTTCTTTCCGTTTTTATTATCATCCTAATAAAATGTGCAGTGATTGTTTTAACATGAAATTCTATAGCTTCAAATAATTGTAGTCACTTAAACGTGGAAACTTTGCTAGCTTTTTAATTTTTAACACCATCAGACATATTTAGGATATTTACTTCAGAGTGCCTGCATGGTCCATGTGGTTTATTTCATTTAATCAAACTAATTTAATTGATTTAATTTAGTATCGAATTAAAATAATATAAGTTGTTGTTTTTCTTTATCTTTTTTTATACAACAAAATGATTTAAAATCGTTTCGAATTTCTTTTTAAAAACCTTCTGAACCACTGAAAGTTATTAGGATCTGCCTGCAAGTGACTAAATAAATGATCTGTTTAAAGACCAATGTTATTCAGCCATATATATGGTTCTCAGTAAATCTGAGAAAGTTATTTATTTTTCCCCTTTTCTTCTGGCACTGCGGTTTTTCAGGCCTCAGTATTTTTGGAGCCGCACACACCTATCACCATGGCAGATAAGCTCCCTTCGTGGAATGCAGTCTGCTCCACGGACTAATTCTACAGAATACCGAGTTTGGGAATCATTGGATCCAGACAAAAAGAACGGGAAATGAATTATAAGTCGTTGCGGCTGCTAAGTTGAAAGTCCTTTCACGTTGTTCAACGTGAAGATTTTCAATTTTGGATTTAATGATCTGTAAAATCATTAGTATTATTATTTTTAACTTTTGATTGATTCTTTTTTGTTTAGATTTAGTTTTTTTTATTTATACATGTGTTTAAAGAAATTATTCTTTTGTTTTCAATTTGTATAAGTCATTTTTGTTATTTTAAATTAAATTATTTTACACATTGTAGCCCAGCAGCATATCCTTTTATTCAATATTTGTTTATGGTCATTTATTGTTATTTTGCATGTACTGATTTTGCATGTACTCAACATCATATTGCGTTCAATTGCTGAAAATATAGTAAGGATAAAAATGTCCATACAAATGTTAATTTTTGCAGTTTCAATTAATTATAAAATGTTTATTATTGCAGTCACTACATCAGTGTTATTATTATCAATTAAATTGATCTTGTATTAACATGCAGTACTTTATATTAATATGTTTTGCACTTCAATTACACAGAGTAATTTCATAATTTAATTTCTAATACATATTTCAATATGACTCAACTTAAAGTTCTTAGTGTTGGTCATCTTGCCTTTGAAGTCAGATATTAACAGCCCGGAGACATGTATAAAATCATTCAAATTTAAAGTGCTAAAAGTATTGGTCTGACTGCTAACACACTATTGCATTTCCTTGTCTCTTCCACGTTTCCTCTTGCAGTCTCTCTATTTTTTTTTTTTTTTTTTTGCTTTCAGTTTGTCTGAAATGACACCTACTCATAAACTTCAAGCTCAGTCATTTCACCGGAAAAGTAATTAGATTTTAATTGCAAAATTAACTAATGATGATTGGACAACTGAAGACCGCAGCCTGCTAGATGTGATGCTTTTTTCATTATCATTATAGCACCTATAAATGGTGCAAACTTCATTTTAGAATAAACAATATGACAGTTTTGATTACAGAAAATACAGTGCGTATTGCGAGTCTGGCTGTGCCTGCTTGACACACATATAAATAATCCATCATTCCAGTAGTGGTTTTCCTCTCAGTTTGAGACTTTGCGCAGCCCAAGAGACTGCAGTCAGTTCATTAAAACATTTTTAAAGAGCGTGTAACTGGCTGTTTAGACGTGTTGCTGCGGTGTTCCCTCTCACGGCTAATTGCTGCCGTTTATCTGCATCCTTCCAAAATCCATGTAGAAGGTGCACAGAGAAAACATCATCAGTCTCACTGCGAAACAGATTTTTCAAGCTCATTTTCAAGCTCACTTAGCACAACTAGGGCTGCCAGGGAACATACGTGGTGCTACAGGATAATAATTAGTCAAGTGACTGCCCACCGTCCTCAGCAAAAATGCTTCCGTTTGTTTCTGTATTAAAACAATATATATTTATATATGTTTTTGTACCAGTTGGAAGATAATAGATCTTCTTATGAAAGTGCCTTGCTTCCTCCAATTTAGATTTCTGTTGTACTTTATCATTTTGCTTTCTGTAAGTTGTTTGCTTGCTCACATTTTCCTCCAGACAAATCATGTGCAAATGTTTTGCTAGCATAAAGTAAAAAATGTTTAGAAAACTGCTTGTACATTGTTTTGGAGACAGTTTAATCAAAAATGTGATCTGTGTTATAGTCCAGCTCTACTTTGCAAATTTCAATAAGCATGAGGATATTATAAAGATCAACATTGTGATTTTCTGAAAAGCTGCTTTGAAACAATATGCTTAAATTTGCCATTCATTCATTTATTCATTTTGTTAAATTTTGTTCTAGAAACTTGTTTATATTTTTGTGTTTTTAATTTATTTATTGGGATAAAATCCCAACTAAAATGTTTAGTTTGTTAGTCAGTGAGGGAACTATAGTAGTATACAAGTCATTCTCGACAGAGAAATTCAGAAAGTCAGAATCAGATCATGCATTATTTTTCAGTATTTTTTTTAAGGAAAAAAATATACAATGTATATATTGGATAACATTTCTTTAAAAATGTCTAATACAATATTTTAATCTGAAACTTTTTTTTTGTCAGAATAACAAATGTTTTTATTTGTCATGATTTTAATTCTGGGTTATTTCATTAAAGTTAAAACATTTGGTATTGTGTTGTCTTAGAATTTTGAGACGTCTAAAAACATGGCACATTTTTTGTTCTTTTATGCAAATAAATACTCAAAATATTTTTTTTGTTTGTTTTTTTATTTGTTAGACATACAGTATTATCAGTAGTTTACAGAATAAAAGAAAAAAAAATTCCCTCATTCTTTTATATAATTTATTTCACAAATATTGTTATATATAGTTTATTTTCTACTACAATATTTTTATAATTTTATATCATTTTTATATATATTTATATGATTTTTATGTTGATATAGTTACATTTTATATGTATATTTTAAACTAATTTATTCATGTGATAAAATTGACAGAAAAAAAATGCCACCTAGTGTCTGTGTGCCAAATATTAATTTATTTTATCACCGAGGGAGCCAAGTATATCAATGCTTCAGGAGAGAGAAATTCTGGTAACTTGGGTTTATATCTGTGGTTCCAAAAACCGATCAGGACTCATTGGAGTGCATTTGCAGTGCATTGTGGGTCTTCGGGGAACAGACTGCTAAGTCTGCGGATATTTGACTGTCTGATGAGACTTGATAGTCTCTTTGTTCCACACACGGGGTGTTAGCTTGCCTTTCCATGTAGTGTGTGTGTGTGTGCGCGTGTGTGTGTGTGTGTGTTTACAGAAGCTTTCCTTTCTGTCTGACTTTTGGGTCAGTTGATACAATCTCCCATGCCAAAAGAAAAAAAGGAACAAATAAGAAAAAAAAGATAGATTGCGCTATCAATTTACAGCTTTATTTTTCTTTTCTCTTTCCCTTTCTTTGGAGCCGTGGATTTTTTCTTAGCTCGACACTCCCCAAATGGCTCCCCAGATGCCAGCAAGGCCCATTTACCTGTCAGTTTGTGTTTTACCAACACTCTATGGGCTCTTCCCACCCCAAAGAACAGGCCAACAAAGAATACCTGAACTCCCACACGCACACACACATACACACACACACACACACACACACACACATGAGAAAGACTCTCACAATGAGAAGCACTTACCATGACGTCCAGCCTGCGAGTGATATTGAGCCCTCTTAGGCTTTCGTAGTCCCTCCAGTAAGAAAAAAAAGCCTGACTGTTCTTGTGCTCATATGGTATATTTACAGTGGCCTGTGTGTGTTTTGGAATGGAGCTTCTAGTGTCCTGGGAATTACAGAATTCTCGTTTATTTGTCATTCTCTTGATACTAAAAGTGCACTTGGCAGACATAATCGCAGAAAACAGCAGTCAGACTTCAAAATAGAACATTAAATGAGTTCTTTTTAGTGTCTGCTTGATTGATTGTTTCCTCTGCTTAACTAGGGCATGTGGAATACATCTTACTGTGTTTGAAATGCTTGCTGCATTATAAGTGTGTGTGTGCGTGTGAACTGTGCTTAAGATTGCATTTTAGTATGATTGTTTAAAGGTAATATATCAAAATATAATTACACTGATTGTTGAATTATACTGAAAGTAATTGTAATGCACAAATGTTAGTACTTGTAATATATTTATATTTTTGTGTTTATTTGTCTTTTGGTGTATGATAGTCATGTCCATCTATTCATTTTCTTCTCGGCTTAGTCCCTTTATTAATCAGGGGTCGCCACAGTGGAATGAACCGCCAACTTATCCAGCATATATTTTACACGGGATGCCCTTCCAGTTGCAACCCATCACTGGGAAACTTGTGTATTATGCTGATTTGACACTGAAGAAACAGTTTGACAATCAGAGTTGAATAGTAGTTGTTTTTTCTTTGAAATATATTTTGTGGTAACTACCATAGATATCTCAGGGTTTCTTACGTATAAGGCAGTTCAAACGAAAAGTATATTTAAAAAATAAAAAAAAGATATCCTGTGCAATTGTCTTTTTTATTTATGATCAATTCGTTTCAGCAATTTTGAATAAAAGTATTAATGCCTTCAAACTATCAAACAGAATAGTATATTTACTTTTTACTCATTCACTTTGAAATACAAACAAAATAACTCATTCTTTCATTGAACTCAAATTCAGTGCAGCAACAACTGTATGTTCTAAATTCTTACCAATGCAAATTTTTACTCGCATATGTAATTTGTAGATTGTTGCTTGTGTAGTTATGTTCTCAGTGTGTTCTCTCTTTCTTTTACAGGACAAAACTTCAACCTGAGGCAGCTGGGAATATGTGAACCAGCCACACGCCGTGGCTTGGCCTTCTGTGCAGAGATGGGCCTTCCCCACCGTGGCTACTCCGTTGGCGCAGGCTCAGATGTGGACACTGAGAATGAGGGGGTGATGTCACCGGAACGTGCCATGCGCCTCTGGGGCAGGGGTGTGAAGTCTGGCCGCAACTCCTGCTTGTCCAGCCGCTCGAACTCAGCCCTGACCCTGACTGACACCGAGCATGAGAACAAATCAGACAGTGAGAACGGTAAGTGGAGCCATGCTAGGGCCACATGCAGCCTTTTAGTCCAGATTCAACCAGCTTGAACAGAATAAAAGCATTTATTTCCTCTACCATGTTGGAAAATCCTGCTTAATCTGGATGGTTTCCAGTTGGTCTAAGAAGCAAAGGTGCAAGCTCACTTTAAAAAATGGCTGCGTTAAAAACAACCCGATTGGATAAATATTAGACAGGACTGATTGTGTAGGAAATATTTTACCCAGCATGCTGGGTTACTATATTTAACAGAACTATTTTTGGAAAAAAATTAATGAACTCAAAATAGGTTGAAACTTTAATAGAAAAATTACTAGAAACGTGAACGTATTAATAAATGAGAGCAAATATAAAGCAAGTAGTTCATTAATAATTATTCAAACATTATTCATAAACACTATAAAAATGCTGTGTTATTTTAACCTTGGGGGTGGGGGTGGGGGTATGGGATTGGGGGGATTTTTAGGGACTTCTCAATCTGATTCGACTCTGATTCTGGGGGTCAAGATCCGATTCCAAAATGATTCTAAATGTAGAATTTCAATTTCTTCTTCTGTTCTTTTGCTATTTTAATCAGAATTAGAGTTTCTATGCTTTTGTTGAATAATTGGAATCTCTGTATGACAGTACTGTCATCTTAAAAAAACATTTATTTTTTATTAAAGCGTTATTCAGGATGAACAAGCTCTAAATGTAAAACAGCCAATTACAAAGAGCAATTATGAAAAACAAACATATTCCACAATATGTTTTTCACTTTTCTTTTTCTTTTTTGTTTTGGAAACAAAGTTCATGATCAGATCCACTGCTCGCACCTGCTTACATGTTCCAAAACTTACAATGAATTTTTCAACTCGAATTCCCTATGAAAGAAAATATTTATAGCTTATACACACATCCAGCCAATAACCCAGCACAAACACCAATAACTACCCAGCCATGGGAAAAATATAAATCAACGTAAGAGGGTCAATCCAGCGTAATGGTTAGGGTTTAAAAAACATAACTACAATTTTTTTGTTTGAGTGCTGCTAGACTAAAATAAAACCCAGTATTTTTTAGAGTGCTGCTAGACTACCTTAAACTGACTGAAACCTAAAAGCAGTTGATGTTCAAATAACTAGCTTGAATTGGCTACCATGTTACAAAACTTAAGATGGATTTTCCAACACAGCATATCAAAGAAAAAAAAACGGATAGATTATGCACACTTTTCTTGCACAACATTGCCATTATCCGACTCTTTTGACTTTGACCATCACCGGCCAGAGAGTCTATAGCTAGCAGAGTAAAGTCAATACATCTGCATGCTCTCTTTCTCTTTACGCCCATACCACTGCTTCCGCCGGGGCCTGAGGGGACCCTCCAGTGGCCCAATCAAAGGTCTGCCTTTGTGTCAGGCGCTAGGAGACCTTACCTAGCCATCGCTGGAATGCTCCACTCGCATGAGCGAACACATACAATGGCTGGTTAACAGGCCCCAGCGGTTTGAAGTGCAAATTTGATCATGCTTGAAACCTGGAGAAGTGATGGGAGCGACGATCTCCCTCCCTCCCTCCCTCCCTCCCTCCCTCCCTCCCTCTCTCTCTCTCTCTCTCTCTCTCTCTCTCTCTCTCATTCTGTTTCTTTGGTGCTGTCGTTCATTCCCACAAAGCAGCTGTGATAGTTCAAAGAATGCTCAGGTGACAGGCTTCCTCTGGGCCTCAACGCCACACTTCCGCTGCCACTCTCCCAGAGCGGGACATGTCATCATGGCCTCACATACTTTTTTCATTAGAGTTTTATTCACACTAAAATCCCAGATTGCTTTCTTGTTGTTCTTTTCAGGTCCAATCGAGAATGAAATGGAGGAGTGTTTTTCCCTCCACTTTTTTTTTCTGACTTGAATTGAATTGAGAATTAAAGCTGCTGACGGTGAGCTAAAGGACAGGCATTTTGAAGGAAATATGAGCGAAGAGCTGAATCGTTCATTTTCTTTCTTCCTTCACGTACTCTCCTGTCACTTATTCTCATTTATTAATATTCCTTGGACTAACAGGTGTTGTGTGTAAATAACCTTTAAGAAGACCTTATCTAATCACTTTCATTAACACCTTTTGGCTTAATTAAGGGAAGCAAAGCGCTGAGTGTGTAGGATTGTTATATTTGCTTCCATTATGAGATGAATGTGTGGGGTGACTCTCATATCTCTGATGACCAGAGCAATGAATGCACTCTTCCAACATGAGCATATTATATTTTCACTTTCCTTAATGAAGTGGGTTTTTTTTGTTGTTTTTGTTTTTTTAAAGAATCCCTGTGTGTCTCTTTAGATCTCAGATGCATATCAAATGTAAAAGAAAGAAATAGTGTTTAAAGTTAGACAGACATAAAATATTCTAATCCTGTGGCTCATATCAAGAGTGCCATAGCAAAGTTCCAAGAGGGGCCTGGAGAGGAATTGAAATTATTTAATATAAATCAAAACAGGACCTGAACTTATGAGGAAGCATCATTAAAAATTATTATTATTATTATTATTATTATTATTATTATTATTATTATTATTA
>CAIGQW010054073.1:5874110-5889431 GCA_903798125.1 Danio choprae | reverse complement strand
ACTCATTGGAAATCCTTGATTTGTAGTTATATATATATATATATATATATATATATATTAGACAACACAATACTTATGTTATAATATTGATATAATGTTATATCATTTTATTGTGTGTATGTATATGTATTCCTGCAGAGCATGAGTGCCTGCTCCGAATACAAAAATATGTGGCCAGTCAAAAATAACTATTCCATACCAAAGCACTCATTCTCGCTCCCCTGTTCTCTTGGGTACAAGAGAGACACACACACACACACACACACATAACTGACCCATATGGATTCAGTTTAAACACAGAGCTAATACAATGTAAAACACACAGTTACCTACAGCTCTTACCGAGAATAGGCCTGTGCAGCAGAGGGTTACTTCAAAGACATTACAATCAGCGGGCATCAAAGTCCTACAAAGAAACAGCAGTCGACATCAACTACATACTGCAGTTTCACATCCAGTCGTCTCACAATACAACCGTCCATGTAGATTCTGGGATTCAGCGTTGAGCTACAGAGATTTTTTTCTTCTTCTTTCTTTTCATGATCAGGTAACAAGGCTCTGTGATGAAAGATCAAGTAGAATGAAACGCTGCAGACAAAAGTTCATTATTTGGACCACAAGTTGATTCTTGAGAACAGATGTGGTCCAGGGAGGAAATGCGGATAAATGCGGACAGGTTAAAGGTCTTGCATCAGGAAACATCAAATCATCCGTTCAATCAGCAAACTGATTGATGGTCCTGATTAAACATCATTATTTTTCTGATTTGTTTCTCTTATAAGGCTTGTGAGGGACATATGAGGGCTCTAGTTTGCCATCAAATAGTCACATTTTGCAACCTTTTTTTCCTGCCCATGGGACTAAATTTTGTTAGAGTTGCCATTCTTTTCTGAGTGAGAAAATATGATTCATGGCTCAAACAAGTATCGTTCTGCTTTTGGCACATTTGCTGTTTTATCTATGTCTCATATTAACCACCAAACAGTGCTGTAAGGTTCGGCGAAAAGCGCATTATTTCAGCAACCACAAAAGTCTCAGGGATTTTAACCACTTTAAACTTAAATAAATCCAAGCTGTCGTTCTCATCAGCGCTGATCTGGAAGACAGCAGAAACACTGTGCATCACTGATCTAGCTAGAAAGTGTTTTATCCACAAATCAGTAGCATTTATCATGGCATTGCTGTAGTAACAGTAATGTGATATAAGTATCGTGGTATTTACATAAGTCGTGTAAGATACTTTTATGTGCATGTATATGTATTCAAAATGTCAGTAGACTAATGTTTTTTTAAATATTCAATTTTTATAGTTTTTATAGATGATTCTGCATTCCAACAAGCGTGATTTGCTTTCAAATCTGCATTTTTAGGAGACTTAACTTATAATATTAATATTACATGCATGTGCAGAGCTACAAAACCAGTGTCATTGCTCTCAAATGTTGGTCTTGAGCCCTGCATTTAAAACTAGTTATGCACTGAAATCCATTAATTTTAATGTCTACACTACAGTTTGTTGCTTTACTGACCAAAGCGCAAGAGCAGCAGGGCATCGGCGACTAAGTTCAAAATAGCTCAGTATTCGCTCTATAGATGTTTCGCACGTGTACACATATATTTATCTATGCATGAACCTCACAGGCTTACCAGAAAAGCAAAGTTCACTTAAAAATATGTGCTAACCAGACATTTCTATGTAGTATACATATTTCTATGTAGTATACTCCTGCTGCCTGCAATAGGACTGCTGTGCTGTTCGACTCGTTCACTGTCAGTAACATTTTTACTGTTAATAAAAGTGTTTTTTTAATTGGTTGAGTTAAAAAAAGAAATTAAAAGTAAAAAAAAAATATATATATATATATATATAAACATTTTTAAAAAGTCATAATATTTAATAAAGTAATAAAAAGTTATTGCAAATATTTTTTAGCCAAGTCATGCAGAATTTTCAGTTTTGGCCCATAGTTTTAATTTCAGTGCATCCCTGTTTAAAATCTTTACCCTATATTAGAAGCATTAAGGGTGTAAACAGATGAGCAAGTAATGCTTTTAGTTGTTGTCCCTTGTTGTTTATTTAACAGAACTTGCACATGTGCAAACTAATCTCCACACAGCGTTGGCAGATCGAGTGAGTGCTCTTATCTCCGTAAACTCAGCGTGAATGAAAAGCAGCTGTGTTCTGTTAGCACAAGAGTGTAGTCCACTCAGAGTGGCGTACGACCCTTCTTGCCCCCCTCATTTGCACCCCCCAGACTGGACAGATTACAAGCAGACCCTGCTAGAAGCTCTAAGCCAGCCCTGGACAATGATAAAAGATCCACTTGTTTCATTTCTGTCCAGTGGTTGTGTTGTATAACTCTCTGGTCATTCCATCAGAGCGGACCAGATCCAGTTTTGGACCCTGAACAAGCCCCTGATGTCCCAGGACCAGAAACCTGCCTTGTTGCCCCTGGCCTGGCATTCTGGCTCACAGTAAAGGAATGTGTCATTTCCTTTCCCCAACACCTGGAGGTAAAAATAATCTGGGTGATCTGGGTAAAGTTAATTGCAGCTCGTAAAACAGAGTTTAAAATGAGCGCCATTATGGCAGGGATGTTATGAAGCAGTGCTGGCGGCGTAATGGCATTAACCGGGCTTTGTTACACTAGCACACCGTCATTAAAGAGCGCTCTCTCCACAGTGGCACTCTCCAGATCCTGGCTTTGACTGACAACATGACAGTTTCACGAGCCGTGAGTGAGAGCCGCGCACAATAGGCCATGTTAAACCCGACTGCGTAATCGAACATTAACAAGCCACTTTTATTCCGCCCTACCCTGACGTTTGACACCAGTCTGCATGCTGGACTCGGATGTGCTTTGAGACGGTTATTCAAATATTGAGAATTCAGATATGGTCACTTTTCACCAGCACTCTGAGTATTTGAACAGAGTGTGTGTATCTTGTGAGGTTTTGCCCTTGCGAATTGAGTGCAGCAGAGGAGTAGATTTCCCTGCGCGCTCCCAAATCGCCCTCTCAATTCAAACATCGAGTTTCCAGCCTGAGAACTTCAGCAAAAAGCAGAGCCGTGCCCTTTCGGCGTTCACAGAGGAGGCTGATGATGTCAGCACTGGAGGGGACGTCTAAAAGGGATAAGAGAGAGATGGAGAACGATGGCGAGATGGAAAAGAGAAAAAGCTTCTAGCCATCTGTGCAAAGCATGAGCTTCCTCGCAGTAGTCCAGCAGATAAGTGCAATGGAGAGTGCCAGAAGGTTTCATTTACAATGTAGTTTTTGCATACTCGCATTCTTATGCATGCTGATTAGGGTTAATACAGAAGTGGCTCCATGTCAGATTTTGGTCAGCGTGAAAAAATGCAGATATGCAAATGCTCTGGACTCTAACAGAATTACAGGCGCAGACAGGAACCGAGTAATCTGATCTTTAAATTCTGTTTGGTTTTGTGCATGTGTGTGAGCTTGTGTATTATGCCTCATACATAAAGAGTTTAACAGCATATATGAAATCTGCACGCCTGAACTCGAATGCTGTTTAAGGCTGAGTTTGCCATAGCAAATTCGTAAGCAGGAGCCACTCATGGAGAGCCAGTACATAGCAATGAATCAATAGCTTACAAATCGCTTGGGGGGTTGGTGCCATATATCACAATCAGCAAAAGCTAACAATGCACCTCTAAAGCCCAAATGATATGTGCTGTTCTGTTCAAGTCATAAGAGAGGGCAATGTAAAACAGAACAGAGAGATAGTCAGGGCCTCCCTTTACTGCCGCGCATTGTTTTCAAAGTTCAGCAACATGCTAAACTCATTTTCATAATGTAGTAGTGGTTTTTGTTCTCTGGAGACAGTTCTGGGATTTTTTTCCCCTTTAGTTCAGTTGCAGTTCAGTCTCTATGAGACAAATTCACAAAAAATTCTGTGTCTTATGTGCACAGTATTTCAGTGGAAGGAAAAAAAAGCTATCCCTAATACACTTAGCCAGACAATTAATATGTTAGAATAGCACCACACTGTGTTTGTGTTAGGTTTAGGTTTTTATTTTATGGTTTGTGCAGTAATTCTGTGAACAACAAAAAAATTATAATAATAATAATGCATTAACCATCATTTTGTTTTGTTTTGTGTTGTGTTGTGTTGTGTTGTGTTGTGTTGTGTTGTGTTTGGTTTGGTTTTACAAACAGACAATGTTTAACAGCCAAGATTATGACTTTAAAGAGGACTGAACAATAAATGGGCATTTTTACTATGTCTGTCCTTTCGCTTATGTAATGATGTGAGCAATTGAGTGGTCTGGAAACTTTTACTGGCATGAGTTTCCCTCCTTCTCTCTCTGTTAGCCATTAGCCAGGAGTCCAGCAAACCTTCTGCACCTTATTTAATTACCACGCTTACCAAGACATAATTTAATTACAAAATGTGGTGTAATTGCTGATGAAAGCTTGTCTAAATGTGTGTCTCTTTTCTCCCCCCACTGCCCACTGTTAAGATCAATTGAGTTTTATAGGTCACCTGGGACATTAATTTTTTGGATGGCCGGCAATCATCCTTTTTAATGATACTCAGAAAAGGCCCTCTCAATTAGCCTGTCTGTCCGAACAAAGAAATCATTCATAGCTTCTAAGAGATGGGGGAGGGCAAAAAAAAAAGGGAGAAGCTGGGAAATTGCAGAAAGTATGTAAGAAAAGGGGGAAAGAGTCCAAGGAAGATTAATCAGGCTACACATTATGAAATGAGCCACTGACCTTGTGTTATGCATGTGGATGAAGGAACATTACATAGTTTTTGTCCAGAAGTGAGGAAATAGCACACTGCCTATTGCACAGATCACTAAATAAGCCATAATATATGGCATAATTAACCATTTATTACCAAAGTGATATAACACTAACACTTTCTATTGAGTCTGTTCATGATCAGACAAATACTTAGAATAAGCTGACAAGCAAACAGTAGTGATCTGTCACAGGTGAAAGTCACTACAATAGCCTTCAGCAGAGTCATTTCATATAGTTATTTAAGGTCTTCTGGTCTCTTTTCTAAAATTCCTTTAAAAGCAAAGGTTTGTTTGTATTTGTTTCTTTTTATCAAAGCTCCTTTATGGCAAGTCATTTCACTTGGTGTCCATCTTTGAAATCCCTCTTGAGTATCCAAGTGCAGCTTCTATCTCTTTGAATGGGGAAACATCAAATTCTCCAAAAGCTTTCAAGCTTACAATTAAATTTCGTATTTGGAATCATCAATAAAATCTAGCAACAACTCTCTCATCATTTTTGCTTAACATTTGAATCATGACAAAAAAAGTTAATGTATTTAGGTTGTCCCTGCTAAAGTATATTCAGCGCATCTGAAGGACACAAATTCAAGACACCAACCTCCGTTATGGCTTTTTCTTGAGAACGTGATCAGATGTCATCCTGTCAATTAACCTATGCAATTACTGTTAGAATCAAAGAGTACATTTACATGGATCTAATTAGATTAATCATGATTAATCAATATTCTGATTAAGAGTCTACCATGAAAACACACTGTAAAAAGGATTTCTACAAAACTGTTGCAAACTGTTTATATTGGTTGAAAACAAGTTAAATTGAGTAATGTTCAACTTAATTTGTTTGTTTAAATTCAGCCCAAATTAATTGTTTACAACCACGTAACTTAAAAATGTGTAAATCAAAGGAATCATCTTTGAATCATTTTTTTTTCAGTGCAGAAATGCTCTGATTAAATTAACTACATTTAAAGTTGTCGAAAAATACTAAAATGAAATCGATGCACTATAATATTTAAAATTTTAGATGTTAGTTTTAAGGATATCTATCAGCTAGTGTGCTCTAAAACAGTGACAATATTCACGTTTAGAAAATATAAAACTGATATAAACATCCAAAGCTTGCAGTTTGTCACTTTTTTTTTTACAACTTTTTTCCTGTCACTTCATTCTTCATTTTCACATACAATCTTGACCAATCAAATGCTCTCTAGTATCTGACATGCTTTTCACTTGATGCGCTTGATCTCAATCACTCTCACTGGCTGTAATAAAAATGAAACGCTATTGGCTGTTTTTTAATAAGGGGAGGGCTACTCTATGTGCCACCCTCTCTTAATTTTTCGGTTGAGATTACGTTAAAACATCGAATAAAACGGGACCTTTAAAATGGGAACATGAAAGGAACTTACTAAAAGCAACTCATTGAAAAACCTAAATCATATTATTGTCTTATTCAGATTAAAGTAAATAATTTGATTACTAATGTTCATGTAAACGTAGACAATGACTTGCGTGTTACAAGTTGTATCATCCTCAGGACAAAGACTCATCAGATAATCCTGGTCTTCTAAAGGTAATTCTGAGATGTTAAAAAATAAAAACGTATTCTTAACAAAAATTATTCTTCTAAAAGACAGCAACCACCTTAAGAATTTTGTAGGCGTTTGTGTCCATATGATTGCCATCATGAGATTTGCAATTGAATGGCGAAGGGCGGGAACTCATTAAAGATAATGAGGTCAGATGTGAAAGACTGTACCTCATGTTCATATCATACAGATTACAAAACCAGAGAACAATTGTTTAAAAAGTAAAGTTGGCCCATTTAAAAGTAAGAAATATCAAGCATTATGTACAATAGATATATTTCTCATGTCTGTGAGGCAAGTATTATCTGGGATTCAGCTCTTTTTTTTCTCTTATGCTGACGCATTTGCTGATCCCAGGTGGTTCAAAGCATCAGAAACTGACGCAAAGAACACATGACTGGACCAAGCCACTCCTCCGAAGATTCGCCAGCCGATAGAGTTTGATGATTGGCTCCTTTAATTGAAGATGGGGCTTCCTTTGCT
Source organism: Danio choprae (assembly GCA_903798125.1). Taxonomy (NCBI): domain Eukaryota; kingdom Metazoa; phylum Chordata; class Actinopteri; order Cypriniformes; family Danionidae; genus Danio; species Danio choprae. The sequence goes on along the minus strand of CAIGQW010054073.1, from coordinate 5,882,584 downwards.
AGAGCGGCCACATTGACCATAACATTTTTCCGCTTTTAAAACTATACAAGTGACAAGTATTGTGTATTCTATAGTCTTTGTTTTTAATTACCCTCCCCTTCTCCTCCCACCAAATTCTACGAGAAAAGAAAGTGTTCTGTTTTCCCCTTGCCTAAGTCAGGGACTGCATTTTGAGAGTCATTTTAGGATGAGAGAAAGCATTTGCCTCTTTGTTGTTTTTATGAATCGCCTGAGGGCACCAAACCTTTATTTTTTTAATCTCTCTAATGCCTGTTATATTTTGGGATGTGTTTTGCTTGTCGTTTTTAAGTAATTCATCCATTAGGGCCATGCCTGCATCCACGGGCTGAGCTAGAGGTCAGGTAGAAACACTTCACCGGCAGTGGGTCAGAGAGACAAACCCAAGGGAAAACTGCCTTAACACATCCCAGAGCTGCGTTTCTACAGCCTTTACAGATACATGCACACATTCCTCCTCAAAGTCCAAGGCCTGCATTTTCTCAAAGAGTACAAAGGAATATGGGAAATGTGGCACACGCAAGAGAGCCAGTGTTGTGTTTTTGTTAGCTTTTTTTTTCCAATAGACCAGGCCGATTCTTCACTGCATGAATGCGTGAAGGGTCACTGAGCTGGCTGAGCGCTTCAAGGACACAAACTCTCTCTATTCCTGTCTCTCTCTCTCTCTCTCTCTCTCTCTCTCTGTCTTTGTCCCCTGTGTGGCGCTGTGTGAGCGACAGCCCCAGAGGCCTGTGGGATGTGTATGGAGTCAGTTGTTTGGAGCAGAGGAGCTCTCTAGTGACTCAGAGACATTCACTGACATGTGACACGAGGTGACAGACCAGTACATTGCTCACACTGAGAGAGAGAGGGAGAGAGAAAGAGTGATGGGAAAAAAGGAGGAGTGCTGAGGCATATACTGGAGAGAGGTTAGACAGAACTGATAAAAGATATAAATAAGAAAAATCAGAGGAGATGAAAGAGAAAGAAAAGACACTGTGGTGTGTCGGCTCATGTGATGTATTAACTGTTCCTGTTCCCAGAGGCGCCATTCCGCAGCCCTGCTGTAGTATTTGCTGAGAAGGAGAAAAGCCAGATATTTCTGCCTCGTCCTCTGGAGATTTCGCTATCGCTTCACATCGACTTCTCTCTCTATCATTTCATCCATCCATCCATGTGTCCTTTCACCCTTCCTTCTTTTTCTTACCGATGCAGAATCATTAAAAAAATGTGTTAATTTAAAAAAGAGTCAAAGGTCTGTTTCACGAGTGAAGCTGACTGCATTTCTTCTGTTACTGGCACCTGAGTCTTTCCTGAAGGTGGAATGATTCTCTGGATAATAAGTGAATTAAATTCAGAATAACTGTGATTGGGAATTATTACAGTTATTGTTGTAAAATGTAATACAATTATTCATTGCTAATTAATTAATTTGCATACAAATGGTAATGAATCTAAATGAAAAGAAACCAAGACCCTTGCTACATTATCATTCAAAGTTTGTGGTTTTTAAGATGTTTAGTTTTTATTTGATTTGATTTGACTGAAAAAAAGAATAATCAAAATGAAAAGTTATTCTTTTGGCAATAATAAAATTTCTCACACAAATGTTGAGTAGCTTAATTACTGATAAGAATTACATTTATTTTCAACTGAAACCTTCATGTGTGTTGGTCGCTGCATGGAATGTTTGTTTTTCTGACTGTTTGATTGTTTAATTCTATATTCATTCATTCATTCTGTTTCTTTTCGGCTTCGTCCCTTTATTAATCTGGGGAATAAACCGCCAACTTATCCAGCATATGTTTTACGCAGCGGATGCCCTTTCAGCTGCAACCCATCACTGGGAAACATCCATATACTCATTCACACACATACACTACGGACAATTTAGCGTACCCAATTCACCTATACCACATGTTTTTGGACTGTGGGGGAAACCAGAGCACCCGGAGGAAACCCACGCGAACACGGGGAGAACATGCAAACTCCACACAGAAATGCCAACTGACCCAGCCGGGGCTCGAACCAGCGACCATCTTGCTGTGAGGCGATTGTGCTACCCACTGCGCCACTGTGCTGCCCACTTAATTCTATATTTATAAAATAAATGTTTTTTTATGATAGAGTAGTTCAGTTAATAATTATGCTTACTATATTACAAATTACTCTGTACATAAAAAGCATTTCAGTTTAATACAGTACACATTAAAAAGGATATAACATTATATTTGCACCTTGGCTTCAGCCATGTAGCAGCCTGCTGCTTACTGTATGTGTGAAGAACACGTAATACTATGATCTGCTAATGTAGGAGCTAAGATTTTGACTGTTTTTCATGCCAATCTATTCCTCTCAAAAGCAAGCCAGTCCTGATGAGAATGCTAGTGCTGCGGCAGAACTTCAGGTCCATTTGTAGCCTTCTTCTTTGTTAGCAGAACGTCAATGAATGTGGTGGAAAGCATCGTCCAAATCAAGAGTCCATGAAACATTAGAAGTACACAAGGCCTGAGAAGGAAGTGGCCATGTTTGATCCAAATGAATAGCACTGGCTGAGTTAGCATAGGCGCCAGCCGCTAATCATTGATTTTTATGCTTCTTATCAGTAGTTTAGCCAGAGAGGCCTCTTATGCTGGAGCCGCTGGTGGCACCAGCGCTGTTGCCTCTGTCTATGGGTTTTTCAGGGGCGTCCGGCCTGTCTGCCCTCCAGAGCTTTCATACACCACCTCAATTATGGATTCTGATGCTAACGCTTTTCTGTGAAATGCTATCCCATGGTACAAGAGTTCCAGGAACGATTCTGTTTGTGAAGGTGTTCTCGCGCATTTTAGAACAATTCTGCCACACACTAGAAGCAGCTCTTAATAGCCCTTTTCATGAGCGAGATATTCAACAATTTGCCTGCTAATTTATTTTTATATGTAGGATAATCAGGTGAAGTACACGTAACTCTGCTCTTGCAGTTGAGAGGGACCACTCAAGGATAAGTGTAACCTGGATGTAATCAAATTTTCATTTTCATCTTAATGTGTAGGGCACTTGAGGTCTGTCTAGGCTATTTTGAAATGCTCGTACGTGTGTGTCATGGGCCTTTTTGGCCCGGCTGACCTGTGAAAAAGCTTTAACTCTCTTTTAGACCCACAGGGCCACTGGAAAACCTGTTTACTACTGGCTTTTGCATCTGGGAGGTCAGAGGTCATCCGTCCTGTTACTGCTGATGTTCAACAGTGTGCATAGACACCTCTGAGAGCCAATGACATGAGTTCACTTATTACATTTCAGCTTGCTTGACACATTACTTTTCTCCCCCTTTTTGTAAAGGTGCCTGAATGCCTAGAATCTGTGAATGCATTGGCAAAACCCTAGTGACATACTCTAGTCACTTTTCCATCCCATAGGTCCACATAGCCGAGCAGCTGTCAAAGTCAAAACGTTTTACAAGTTAAAGTAGCAGAGAACTGTGAGATGGCTGGCTTTTTTCAAAAGAGTTATTTTATACCAAGAAAACGCAAATTTTATTATGCATTCTGAAATGAATTTTGTACATACTGTTGGAAGGATTTCATACTACAATTAACCCTGGGTTATTGCCATTCTAAACTTTTCACTTTAGGTAAAGTGATGTTTCACACTCTTAAACCCTATTCGATGGTATTAGTTTTGCAAGGGTAGATGGAGTAAAGTGATTTTACTGAAGATGTCTATGATATTAAAGGCTAATTCACACAGGGAAATTCATTCTAAGTTAGGTCCAGTATTTTAGGTCCAGCTTTATTAATTAAATTCATTAAATTCTGAATGTACTCTGTTGGTAATAGGCACTTACCTAAAACTAAGTGCTTTCGATTTTAAGTTTGAATATGCATCATCATATTCAGATAACATGAGTTTTGGCACAGAAGTATAAATGCTTACCTTAATTTTGAATCAAATTGAATCAGTCAAACTATATTAAACTAAGTTCTGGCAAACTTATAGTGCAGAGGGTGCATATAAACACTCCAAAACTTTAATCAAGATAAGCCAGAATTTGGGTTTAGAATGATCCAGCATTCATAATTTCAAGTGGGAAACCCCTACATCGGTTGCATGTGTGAGTTTGAAAGATAGTGCATGTTTTCTAATCAATATGTACAATATATTTGACTAGCACATGGTAGCTTTCCTTAGTGTAGCATGTTATTGAGAGGATTACAGAAATCTCTCATCCTTTCACAATGTATCATGTCTTCTCCTTTCACAGTGCCTTCACTTGTCATAGAGGCCTAAAAGAAGGTGTTATTAGATGACTGGAAGGAAGCTTGTTGCTGTTATTCCTGAGTGAAAACTTGACACTTGCTCATGTTAAAACATTGCAGATGGAAATTAATGTCAATTAATCAGAGCAGTCGCCAGGTCTCTGGTGAGCTGGCCTTGAAGAAGCGAATTTGCATCTTCTTTTTTTTTCTTCCTCCCCTTTTTCATTCCTGAACAAATTTGACCTGATCCAGGCAAGAAACTACAGGGACTTGGGTTAATTTAAATCGACGAGGAACATCATGTTTATGGGCATTAGAAATGTCAATAACACCCTTTGGCAGATGCTAAGCCATCAAAGTGATTTATGCTAATGATGATATTTTTGTAAGGTGGCCATATTATCCAGCAAGAAGCTGCGGCGCACAAGGGTGAAGACTCTTTTGATTGTCAGTGGGATTATGTGGACGGTTTTTGAGGGTATTACGCTGGAAATGAGGTTTGTCTTGGCTGTGTGATTAGAGTAAGGCACTTAGCATTAGCCTGTTCCCTTGTTCATATTTGCCCCTGGGAGATAAAGCAAGAAGCAGACTTTTCTGTTGTAGACATTGGGGATTATTGGATTGGTTATACTAAGACAAGTGAGGATGTGGTGCCTTCAAGCTGGCCGAAGTTTTTTTTCCTTGACAGAGGCGCCCAGTCTAACGACTACTAAATGCATACTCTCAATACATGATTTGCATTATTGCGTAAAGTTAAACAAACCACTAGCATTGATGCCGCTGTGTGTTTTCACTAACAAAACGGCATAACTGGCATAAAAGAATGTACTTTACATCACATCATACTAATGTGCCCTTACACTAATCCAGTTATTTCCCACTGAATGACAAACTCAGGTGGCAGAAGGTGCAGAGGTGGTGCTCAATATCAACCTCACACACACACGTCCTGTGTGTTAACACCACATGCCTGCACAGTGCAGCACAAAATCACCCTCTCTTCCTCTGGAATAATGCGATTAGTTAAAAGCAACTTTACTTCTGACCCCTGATGGAGTAGCCAATGACACAAGCTGTCCTATATCAAATGGCCTCAATTTGCAGAAAGAATGCAGAGAGAAGCGATGAACGCACTCAAGTTTGTCTCTAATTGAGTATCACACCTCACCCCTGAAGTCCTATCACACTTTAAACAGCATGTAATCTCTCATGCTAATGTGCTGTATTGCATTGCTAAGCTGATGTAGTAAGTCCCCAGGTCTCCCATCTCTCGCTGCTTTGAGGACTGCTGCTCTTTCAGTGTGTGCAGGATTCATCTGTATGTGTTTTAACTCCCTGCTGAAAAGACCAGCGTAGGTGGTCCCCAGCATATGGTGTGTTCAGGATTCTGTTGCGCTGGTGTCCCCACTAGGCTTTCTAACCTACTTAACCAGCAAGACTTCCCTGGACAGCCAGATTCCGTTGAATTTCCATGATGGTGTGTCAGATTCAATAGCTCAGTTTACTGGTCAGTTGGTTGGGTTCAGCACTTCAGAATAAACCTATTCAATGTTTAGTTCAGACACTTTAATTGCAATTATTATGGACACTGATGTGGGACATATTGTTTTGTGGGACATATTGTCTGTCAGATTTTGTTTTAACAGATCATGTGATAAGAAAAATGGGCAGGATGAGACAACATTGATGGGCAAACCAGCGGACGAACTACATCGCGCAATATCTTAAATGTTGTTTTGGTCGTTCTTAAATCCCTTTAGCCAATGTCTGTCATCAAAAGTGGTTTGGTATTATTACCTCCAGAACTGTCTCCCAAAGAGAGGCGCAAGTCATTTATTATATAAGAAAAAAAGGTCCAATGTGGCTTCTCCTATCAAATCAAATTCCTTTTTTAGTTTTGATATTTGGCGCCAGTTTATCAGGAAGTGTCAATTTTGTTTTGTGTGGCTTGGATGGAAACTGAATTGAAACTTTATTCCATAAGATTTCCATAAGCTTTATTCTCAAATGTTTTATCCGATATTTCAATTTTGCATTTAAGTTCATTTTGCATCTTTGGATGGAAACATAGCTACTAATATTATGCATTTGTACATGCCATGTATTGAAATAAATGGAAAATGCTTTAATGCTTAGAGTAGTCTTATGAAATTACAGTTCAGTAGAATACACTTTCTGTTTTTCAGTTTGGCATTCTATGGGATGTGGCCAATTCAACTCAAATTCCATCTCCTAAATTCCATTTTTACATATGTGCATTTTTTGCCAACCCTCATATCCTTATGTCATCATCATATACATGTGCCCTTCAAATTCAATTCCCATACTCTCTCCGTGCGTCCACACTAGAGTGTTTGAGTGTGTTTCTGAAGCAAGGCCATATCGGAGCATAATAGAATGATGAGAACAGGATTGAGGGCCCAGCCGACTGAATTCCTCCTGCTGTCTCACCCCGGCTTTCATGTTGAGGAGGATTTGGCAGCTGTTTGGAGGAGTGTGGCCGAATTTTCCTGTTTTCTCAGCATCGGGTTAGCGAGGGCAGAACACAGGACACGCTGCCAGCAGCTCTGTGAAGTCATGTCGCTCTTCTCCTCCACTTCACTCACTCATTCCTTTTCCCTCATGCTTTTTCAACAGCCTTAGGGCTCATGTAACCCTGTCTAGTGTGGTATCAGACAGCAAGAGGGAGACTGAATGCGTGTTGGAGTAAAAAAAGCGGGTGATAGCTGAGAAATGCGTCAGAGAAGGGGGCCACAAAATGTGAAAATCTAAAGCGAGGGGACAAAAAAGTAAGATGAGCTCAACCGAGACTTTAAATGAGAGGCCTGTGGAGAAAAGCGGGAGGAAGTTAAATAACATGTTTCACCCCAGCATGTTCAAGCCGGTAAGGAACACCTTAAATCTCCTCAGCCAACTTTTATAACTTTAATGTCCCCTTGGCTTCAGTGTGGACGGAAGGTTTTATTTGCCTGGGCAAGCGGCGGAGGGAAAGCATGTGGGCGCGGAAGGCTGGGATGAAGAAACCAAGCAGAAGGGAAGAAAAGGCGGTAGCTGCAGTTGGCCCTAATTATTTTTGCGGCTTACAGTGTACTTTGTGTCAGCCTTTGGAATGATTTACACACTTGGGAACATTATGAGGAAGCTTTGTGTTTTTCAGGGGCTACAGGAGAGGGGAAGAGTGAGAGAGAGAGAGAACGAGGCGACTCGCTGGTGCGCTGTGCCCTAATGAGTGTCGGCACAGCCTGCGCCCGGCACAAACTGCATTACCAGCTGTCGGCCATCTTGTTTTAATATGCCCTTAATGTTGCTGCACTCCACTTAGCGTGTCCCCCCGCTCTTCTCTTTTCTGTTTTCGTTTCATCCCTGTTTTTTTTTTGTTTTTTTTTTATTCTCTGTGAGGGAGTTAAAGTGCTTTGGTGGTTTTGCCTTTTTAGGGCTATTGGAAGGAGCCACCGCATTGCTTTTGTAACCACACACAGCTGGCACTGAGTCTGGGCCACAGCAATAGGGACTTTAATTGAAACACTATATGTGTTTATAGCCTCCTCCACCTCTCTGAGCCAGAGATCGTCCCACTGACGTCTTGTAATGTTTTTCCAATGCGTGCGTTTGTGTGTTTGAGACCCCGTGTGAACTGAATCAGCGAGTGTTCGTGAATGTTGTGTGTGTGTGGATTTCATGGCCCCATGCGTGTGTCTACCCATAGGAAGGAAAATTACATTATCCCAGTTGTTTCTCCTAGACGGCAATGAGATTAAACTGAGATTTTACTCCTGAGAAAAAGACCTCAGAAATCCCGTCTAAAATTTCACAAGAGATTTCAAAAGCCTCAAAGTGTGCTTACGTTTGCCAACATACCAAATTTCATCAAAATATCAAAAGGTACTATAAAAGTATCAAAAATCACTGCTCTTTACTAAATCACTTTAGTAGTCTAATTGAATTGTTTTAATTAATTTATTGATTCATTTTATACATAGATCAATTTGGGTTGCATTTCTTACTTGAATACTTCTGTTACGCAAGTCCCTCCTATACCTGAAAAAGCAGTTTGTTCCATTGGCAGCTTTTTGTCGTATTATTTTTCAATTTCAGTGATAAAACTAAAACACAAACTTTACCATATTTTGATATTGTCATAAAGTAAAATTATTAATTTAGTGAGATTTTTCAGGTTCAAAGTTTGATGAGGCAATTGTGGACAATAATAACTTTTTTTTCTCCAAATCTTATAGACTG
>CAIGQW010054073.1:5851664-5873710 GCA_903798125.1 Danio choprae | reverse complement strand
AAAAAAAATGCTGGGTTCCACAGAATTTCTTCATGTTGTCTCCACACATATTGTTTAAATGCACTTAATAGTTTGTAAAAATTTAAGTGGATTGAACATAAATCAATTAAGTTGTGCCAAAAAACTCTTAAGAATTGTGTTGATTTAACTAATTTAAAATAAATAGTTTGAACAAGCAGCAGAAGCCTTTTTTTAGTGTATTGAGTCATATTCATATTAAAGTGCTTTATGCTGTTTTAGTTTTTTTGTGTGGTATACTGTAGAATTAGTATCAGTATTGTGATATTTTAGTCAGATATCATTTTTAACATCATTTTGGAATTATGACAACACCTACTGAAAGTGTAAATAAATGTTCGTAAAGGAATTTGAGCAGAAATGTCAAAGACTTCAATTAAATGAAAGGATGAGCTATAACACTAAGATTCAGTGGAAAAAGTTTTGTTTGCGATCTGCGTGGCCCCTGGTCTTCTTTGGTGAAGCATGAAATATAAACTCAGTCCAGAGATGGGCTGGATCTGAGGCAGAGAAACCGTTTACTAACTGATCATGGAGAAACGGCTTCAAAGCCTGCACACAGAACACATTTCTAATTAGACGTGCCACCAGAGAAAGGACAGATATGCCACAATTAGCTGTGTGTCAGAGAAGCTCTACGTTTAAACAGTTCATCCTCCCTGTTTAGATTAATACATCTACAAGAAACAACAAATTACAGGGGCTTTTCCTGTGTTGCCATCTCTGTGGGGTTTTTTTTTTTCCTTTTCTGCTTACAGAAATAATAGATGCACACGTGAGCTTGTGTTATTATCTTGATTCCTAAGATCAACAATGCTTTTTTTAAAAAAACAACAACGTCAATCATATTCTTTTTTTTTTTTCTTCCCTCCCACTCCGCCAGCGCCAGTCCACAGTGTCATTATAAACAGAAATGCTGTATCGTTTGTGACATTTGACTACTGAAATGATTAAAAGGCATATCAAAATGAAAGCAGGGAATGGCATTTGTTAAATAACATGCAGCTGAGCGCATCTTTGCTGGACTGTTAATGCTGTGTAAAAACCAGATGTGTAATGGTTAAAACCTTGCATGGTTTTATTTGTCTTGTTGTGATCATGTTTCTGGTTCAGTAAAAGGATGCTTTTATGTTATACATATATCTGTTACTGTATCCCAGTAATTGGCTGATATTGTAAACTTAAAGCCATCAGTTGCAAACAAAATATACTCTAGAGAGGGACAAAATACTTTTTATATAGAGCTATACAGAACATAACATTATTATGCTAGGAGATGAACCTTCATGCAAACGTGTGGCCAGTTATGTTTTATGGGATCTGTTGCACCTCTTGTAAAAGCCCACTGCTCATTAAAGCAAAATGTAATCAAAGTCCACCCCACACTGGCAGTGGAATTACACTGCTCGTATCAACCTTTCTTCTCTCTGCTCAGTGTCAAACCCTGAAGCCAGCGTATCAAAGCAGACCTTAATGTAATTTGGATTTGTTTAATTCTTGAGCCCTAAGAAATGATCACTTTCAAACAGAAACATGCTCAGTCTAACTGTGGAAGAATTCATCAAGCCCCCAAAGCTTTAGGCTGGTCCTATGTGTGTCCAAAACATCATGTTCACTCACCTATAAAACAAGGATATTCACCTTTAAGACAGTTAAATATTCAAACTCAAATAAATCCTCACACACCAATTTACAAATAGAGATGCTGCTTTTGAGTACAATCAATTAGTCAGTCAGTCAGTACTAACACTCATTTAGGAAAAAAAAATCTGAAGGCATATGTCTAAGGGAACTTTATTAGTAGTAGTTTCTGTGAAAATGTGCATTCATTATTAAGTGAATATTATATTCAGTTCAATTGCTAGTAATAACAAAATGCACTGATATTACCTTTTTTCAAGTTAGCTGAAAATTATGTTATGCTCAATATTATAAGTCTATACTGCTTTGTGTAGCAATAAATGTATGTATGCTGTATGTTAATGTGTTTTTGAACATAGCATAAATGTAAGTATAAACATTACACCGCTGTCCCTACAAATTCTGTGGCAAGATGCATAAATACAAAAAAAATAATTTCATACTTCAGTACATACAATAATAGGGTTGTCAACACAGGTTATAAATAAATAAATATATCAATACATTTTTTTTTTTTTACATGACTTATGGATCTTCTCGTAGGTATATTATTGAGCTGTAATTTTAGCCCAGGTAAACTGATTTGCCTTATTGTGATGGAATCATTTTAGATACTCAATACTTCCCTATCGCACCATTTAAAGCCTATCCAAAGGAAACAATAAACATGCTATATACAGATGATAGCAGCAGCAGAATCTACAATGACTGAGCATCTCTAATAGGACTTTTTTCCCCCCATCCATATGGAGGTCAAAAGGCTAAGCGGTACCACCATATCATGCTGTAAGTAGAGTGCACTTCCATGCATGCGATATGCGGATTTGCCATCCATGTGCAGGTGTTTACAGAGAGGGTCTTTTCCCTCCAGTGGGAACAAACAGAATAACAGGTGCTGCTCTGGATTAGTGTCCCTCTCTCTCACTGTTTCTCTCTCTATCTCTCCTGAGTCCGTCTCACTTGTTCTTTCATTCCCTCTTTGTGTTTTGCTTGGTCACTAGTTCAAGCAGACAGCTGTCACGGAGAGAGATAAAGGTCTGCTGAGACACAGGCTCCATTGGCTTTGGGAGTGTGTTTATGTGTGTTTGGAATTGTTTCCTTTGTCTAGACTCTCAACAGTACAATAGGGAAGTATTGAGTGCCTAAAATGATTTTGTGTTTTGTGCTTATCAGTGATAAAGTTCTGTCTGGGGAAATAAGTTCAAACATCTCCAAAACTGTTTCATTAAGATTGCACTCAATAATGTTTTTATCAGCAGTAAATTTAGGCAACAATAACATCATAATTTGTGTTCATTGATTTTCAAATCATGGCAAAAATAGGCAACTGTAGGCTGGTGTAACTAGTATCTGAATTTTTCATGTTGAGTGGTGATAATTCTGTGATTCAGTTTTCCCTGCTTGGGCTGTCTCTTTTTTAGTGCAGTTTTGGTTTTACTTTTTTTGTGATCACACACTGAAGGCCATATTTTATTTACCATATACTACATTTTCATTAAAAAGAAAAGTTCAATAAAAGACCTCATTCTGAGGTCATCCAAAATACAGTTGATTTTGTTTTCTCTCAGCTGAACATGGTTGAAACCATGGTCCTTGGTGATTGATTCAATGCACTTTGAGAGTTAATAAAAAACACAAACTAAACTAAATTAATACATGTGGTTCCTTATAATAAAGTCTATTTCTTTATTTATTTTTCAGAAGACTACTATGTACTGTTTTCAAGAGACACATGTATTCAGTTTGTTCTGCCTGTTTATGCTTTTTAACTCTCAAAATGTCTTAAATGCCTTGCACTTTAAGCCAAAGACCACAGTGTCAGCTAAAAATGCTCTTTAATGTTCTACTAGGTAAAAAAGTCACCAACTGTACATCTCTGGTTGACGGACTGAGACTGTCCCTTTAAGAGCCAATATGGACATGTCAAAACATGTTTTTTTGAACTTGGCCTTTTATCATTTACACAGTCCTTCTACATACAGTACATATCAATATGACTTATTCACTATATTTGCACTGCAGTCATTAAATGCACTGATTATTTTCTTAAAAGAAAAACTGCCATGTTTCAGCTTTATTCCCGGGATAAAACAGACTGCAAAATCTCCTTCGTTTTCAATGAAGAGTAACCCTGTAGAGTTTCTGTAGTGGTTTGCCTTAATGCACATCTCTATTGTGCACTGTCCACTTGTCTACACTCAAAACACAAGCCTGTTTGATTCAGAAAACATTCACTTAGCAAATCCAACAATTATGCTGTGTGCAGTTATGTGGATGTGTGTGCCAGTGATGTCCACATCCCACTCTCGTTTTCATTTACTACCAGGTTGTAATGAGTTTTTGGCGTGTTTTTTGATTGTTCCCCTCTTCTGCCGTGGGAGAAGAGAGACATTTATTTCTCCTAATCTGAGTCGAAGCCAAGGGACTCGTGCTTAACACGACTTTTCCTCCTGTTCGCTACCACTGGAATTATAGATGATGAGCTTACATTTATTAAACAGTAGTGCACTGCCACCCAAAGCACCTCACACAGTTTTAATCAGACTTTCTTGGTGTTTAATCATGTTTACTTTTTGTTTGCCTGTGCAATGGTGTTTTGGTCAGAATGCTTTAAATTAATAACTGGTTTTGATTAATGCAATTTATAAAAGATGCCTGTCTGCCTGTCTGCCTGTCTGCCTGTCTGTCTGTCTGTCTGCCTGCCTGTCTGCCTGTCTGCCTGTCTGTCTGTCTGTCTGTCTGTCTGTCTGTCTGTCTGTCTGTCTGTCCGTCTGTCCGTCCTTCACTCGTCCCTTATCCCAATTCAGTTTCTGTGCTTTTTCTCTCCAATAATTATAAGCAGCAAAGATGTTTTTGTGCTTTTTTTGAAATTTAGTTATGAATATATCAATCCCATCACGCAAGCGCTTGTCAACTCAGTTATCTATTGTTTTTGCCATCTTCAGTAATGTGTTGTTGCTCTTGTTCCTTCTTATATTCCTTCTGATGTTGTGAAGCCACTGCCAGGTTTAGTGTTGGCACCTTGTGGACAAACAAAGTATTGCATAAACAATTGTTTATCAAAGTGCATATGCATGCGGTTGCACAAAAAAAGGACAATATATGTACATTCCACGCTTATTTTTAATGCTGAAATTATACATTATACACAGACATTGCCATACATATTTAAGCCGAAGAATACTTTGAGCCTAAGGTTTATAAAAAAATAAAATAAAAAAAAAAGTATAGAACCACTAGGAGTCAATAAAAGATTCCCGTAATGATAGAAAATATCATGTGTTTGTGTTACTGAGAAAGTTAGTGAGTTAGAAAGAGAGTTAGAAAGTTATTCTGCTTTTAGCTCAGCTGGAGAGCTCCGGTTCTTGGACGATACAGCGGTCTGGCAGTGGACTTTCTTCCATTTTGTGTCACCATACCCCCTCAGTGTGGTGGACTTGGCTGTGTGTGTGTGTGTGTGTGTGTGTGTGTGTGTGTGTGTGTGTGTGTGTGTGTGTGTGTGTGTGTGTGTGTGACAGCTGAATGGATAATGCCTTGGAGTTAAGGAAAAGCCTAGAGTGAAGCCAGACTCGCTGCCCTGCCATCAATCCGCCTGTCGTCTTCCTTCCCTCTCTTTATTCCTCCCTCACACTTCCTCTATTTCTCTTTCTGTTTAATGCAGGCCTAACCTTTGAGGGCTGTTTGGGTGAACTTATTTGTCACCTTCCAGGCTTCCAGTGGTAAAAGAGGGTCCAGTACCCTGTGGTTTTATTGGGAACCTGTAATGGAGAAAAAAGAGAGAAACAGGAGAATATAGAGAGTACAGGAACCAGAGAAGATGGAGTGAGCGAATACACATATCCATCACAGAGAACAGTCAGTGCAATGGAACTGCTGTTGCCCCATGGGGGAAAAAAACCCTCAGCAGCACTCATCCGTTCTGAGTGCAAGCTGCCGTTAGCCCTATGATCGATACATGACCCTCCTGCTAGCTTAAGGTGACTGGATTTATGAAATGTATCAGCAAATCACTTGCAATGTTATTATCTGAGAATTTCAAAATTGCAATGGGAAAAATAATCTAGTTTATGTATTCTGACCATGGTTGATGGTGCTCTAAACTACATACAACTATTTTAGTATGACAGACTAATTTAGTGTTCAGTCAACAACAACAACAACAACAAATATTTGTATATTAAATGTATGTACGAGTAAAACATTTTTTATAAAAACTGAAAATAAATGAATGCAAAAGAAGCTGCTGAAAATAGAGGCAGCAAATTCTTACATTGTAAAATACATTTTAAAAGAAAAACATTATTTTAAATTGTATATATTATATTAGGCTGTAAATACATATTCCAGACTTTAAAAATGTACATGTTTGTACCTAAGAGGTTATGTTAAATGTTAATATATATATATATATATATATATATATATATATATATATATGGACCAAAAAGACTATCTAGCATATTGTAAATTATTTCACCTTCCAAGCTTAAAAATTTTGACCCTAGACAAACTGAGGAGCTTGGTCATTCCAACGCGTTTACTCAGACCTCTCATTTTTTACCCCCTGCAAAAAAATGCAGTGCCTAATTCTCTGACACTAAGGGACTGTGCTGTGATGGCTAAGTCTCTTTCTCAAGCTCTACATGCTAACCTCTTTGTCTGCCGCCTGCTAAAAGCCCCACTAAGTTCAACCAAACATTTTCTCTGGGATTTTTGTTCAGACAAAGACCCAATACCGGTCAGGCTTTTTGAAAAGCATGGCCGCTGCATAAAAGTGGGCGATTGTCCGGCCGCTGTATAGAGGCCCTGGTGTTCATGGCTGCCGTTGTGCACTAAGCCTGTTGTGTGAAACCGAGCAAGCTTCTAGATTAGCCTGCCCTGCGTCGATGCGGCCTTTTGTGCCCGCCGCCTTTCGAATCCTGCAGTCGTGACCAACAAAGCGTGAAATGAGTAAATAACGCCCCTCGAAGAAAGCCCAACATTTTACACCATTGTCCACGGTCCCCTAAGCCGCTTAAAGACTTCAAATGCTTCGCCACTTCTCTGTTCTTCCCCGCTTTTGAACAGTAAAATGATAATGACAGTCATTGAAATGTGTTTGTTTCTGTCTGTTTTTGGGCTCATATCTAAATGCCAAATGATATGTTCTCTGAGCATGACCGCTGCGTGCATGCGAGAATCTGTGTGATTTGCTGGAGTGATTTGGCACGTTCAAAAGTGAAATTAGTGTGGAAGTATAACAGAGAAGTGAAAACGTGGGGAATCGTCGATCTCTGTGGCCCAGTGCTGAGCATGAGCTCTTGTGTGTGAACCAGAGAGAGGCCAAATAATCGGAGGCAGGAACTCCATGCCATCTGTAGCTCTTTCTCCATCAGTCGCTCTCTCTCTCTTTGTCAAACATTAGCAGAGAGACCAAAAGGATTGCCGGGTTTGCTGTGCTTGCTAGAGTAATGTAGCTCCAGCTGAAAGGAGACCTATCATGAAAATGTTACACAGATGCTCGGATGGGTTTTTATGGTGGTCCATATGGCGGAATAACACAATTAATTTCCAACAGATGCATTTTAAGGGGTTGGGAAATTGTGTCATATGTAGTCTCTGTTATAAATATACAACGAAATATAATCTCACATGACTCATGTCAAATGCATCTCTTAACACAAGGGTCATGCCCTGCATTGACCTGCTTGAAAACTGCTGTGCAGAGATGACATGTACAGAATATCTAATGGGTATAATGCAATGTTTGCTTATTTGTGGACATACCTTTGAGGTTGTGCTGTCAACAATGCTGTTGTGGAAGACAAGCTGGAATATGGTGCCACCATGGCGCAATATAGGACTTTTGAAACCTCTTATACAGTAATTGTTGTTAAAAAATAAAGTAAATGCTGTGGATGTCATTTTGTGTGTCAAGGATCAGGCTCTTTTTCTCTCTTAATTCCCACGCTGATGCTGCACATTTCATGATGTGCTTTGCAAAAAATCTGGTAGCCATTGGCTATGCTTTTAAAGGTCAAATGGTACCAGGGTCAATTATATGACATTTGAGTGCCCATTACAATGCTCAATCTACAGTTTTATTTTATTTTATTTTATTTTATTTTATTTTATTTTATTTTATTTTATCATGTGGCCTGAGTGGCAAGTTACATGACTGTGCTTCTTTCAAACGAACACACTTGTAGGCACACAGTGCAATTTGCCCTCATTACCACTAATTACAATGTCAAGACGTAATGAGAGGCTGAATACTTTCACAATCAGTGCAGTTTAAAAAGATCCATCTCTTCGTGCACCATAAACACAATTAGCACTAAACTAACTTGGCTCCCTGACTTTTAGCCCAAGTTTTTGTACCCTAACTTTATCTTTAGTTTCCTTTCCGTGGGGCATTTGGATAGGGGGTGAAGTGGGGAATCCAGCTTTTGAGCGGAAATGTAATGGTTTTTCTGCTTCCCTCTCCCGCAATCGATTTTGCCATGCCGGGCAGGAAATGATGTTGGCACACCACAAATAGCCTGCAGATGACGGGAGATTTGATGCTAATAATTTGTTGGCGGAGAGAGTCATGCGGGCTGCTTGCTGATGGAGATTGAGATGCGTTTGTCAGCAGACAGTCGGAGGTGAGCAAGAGAAGGGCGGACTGAGAGTTTCCAAGGTGGGCAAAATGATTAGCCAATGTAATATGGCAGATAATAGACAAGAGAATGAATATTTTATTTGGCCAGAGCTTCTGACGAGAGCAATTTGCATGTCAGGAGGTGACAGGCACGATGCAGATGAATGACAGCTCTATCGTCTGCGGGTGCGTTAAGACATTACCCTCATATATCGTCTGTTACAAGACACTCACACCCTTACGTAGCACCACTTTACACTCTCTTTCATCACCGTTGTCGCTTAAAAGGTGTGTATGTGTGTGTGTGCGTGTGTGTGTGTGTGTATACAGGTGTGTGTCTGTGTGTGCCCATGTTATCTGATGAGTTTGTGCTTAGCTTTGCACCCCCTACAGTGGGTTCTTTCTGACTGACAAATGCTTAGTAATGCTTTTTGAAAACCCTTGCTATTAGAATTATGTGACAGACCAGAGTAATGTAGCATTGCAGGGGTAATTTACATTCTGCATATTACAAATCTGTATATTCTGAAATATTACTTTTCTTTCACTGTGCACATCACTGTGCTTACTGTATTTTATAGCAATTTTAACAAATGTATATGTACATTTTTAAAATAGCATGCATCTTTTACCATATAAAGGGCTTACTGTATGTTAAAATGATGAAATTTGTATTTATTTGAGCCAACTTTTACATGAATGAAAGATGTTGCCCTGTTACATTTGCCTAAAACCAGCTGTGTGGTTTAGGTTAGGGTTAGATTTAAGATCCAAGAAGTATGTGAGGCCTGGATTAGTAAAAAAAAAAGAAGTGCAACCTCATGCCAGAAAAGCCCTAGCCACGGTCAGCGGGCCATGCTGTGGATTTACTGTTGGAAAGGCACTAATCCAGGTAGGTTCCAGGAGGATAATCGGGACATGAGAACATTGCCCTTAAGAGTGTTGCATTAGGCTAAGCAAAGCTTGAGTGAGAAACAGAAAAGGCGAGTAACACATACACCCTCCCTGACCTTTCCTTTATGGCAGCCAATCTGGTTTGTAAACATTAATTTATTCATGAGCGTGCATCTGGCTGTTTAAACAAGAAGCACAGCCCAGCAGCAATAAAAAGGAAAGGTTGACTGAGTCAGACACAATGCACACTGACGGAGAGAGCGATATTGAAGTGACTGTATCTAATAAATACACTTGTGCGTTTACGCCAACCCGACAGGTAGTGGCTTAAGGTCATAAATTCTCCTCCATCAATCTTTATAAGCATTTTATATCCCAAACCGTTAAACCCCAGTGATATCCAATGGGATGTAATTGAAAAGTGATTCGTGAAACGTTGACTGACTGTGAGGGGAACTAAAAATATGGTGCAGAATCCATTTTACCAGTGGACTCTGAGCGAAATAGAGTTGAAAAAGTACAACAACAACAACAAACTGTCACCAAGAACCTGACGCTTAAATCATTTAACCACTCTCTAAAAGATACTCATAACTGGCATTGATTTGAGTCTTTTTATGAGTAGCTGGCATTGTATACACATATTGATTAGTGGATCTAAAAACAAGCCACAAGAACAGCATGTTTGTTTTGGGCTATTCCTGTTGTCTATTTGTTAGCCTGCTCAGTATTGACAGTGTAAGCAGGGCATTAATTGCAAAGATGTCACTTTAAGACCCAAGGAGACAAAATGATGTAATGCCAGTATATATTTGCTTTCACTAGAGATCACTCTCTGGGCCCAGCGCCCATTTCAAATGAATCTGCAGGTCACATTAGGCTGCTGATCAAGCCAAACTGCAAATCGGCATGTCTCATAGCCCAAGTTTTACCCTAAGTGTGCTAGCTGCACCTCCCAGCTTTGCCTGAAATGGAATTATGAATATTGTTGTTTTGTGCTTGGAGGATGAAGCTGGCTGCATTTTTGCAGTGCTTGTCCAGTATGTGTGATATGTTGGGTTCAGCAGGAGGTTGTGTTCACTTCCCTGTGGGGCGATCGCTAGCTGCTGCCATCAGCACAACTCCTGCTTATTAAGCCAGTGTCAAGACATGTGAGTTCATATTCTTGGCTCAGACCCCACCCTTTCCTTCCCCATCTGCTTGGACCTTCTTATCTGCGGCCTCATTTGTCTCGCAAAACCTGCTATTACCTGCAGCAGGGATGGAGCTCGCAGTGTGTGTGTGTGTGTAGGTGTAGCAGTGGTTTCTTTGCAGTCTGCTTCCACCGCATGGACTCTTTAGCATTGCCCTCACAGTGTACCTTGATACGCCCTCCCTTCCACCTGCCTGCGAGTATGATTGGCCGGGCCCGGGGGGAGACTGGGAAATCACCTGCTCCATTTAGCCAGGTTGCAATGCTGATGGCGGGCCAGGCGTCCTGCTAGCAGGCCTTTGTGCTGTGCCCGATGCACTAAAACAGTGGGATCCCTGATTAGCGTGAATGGAGTTCTCCAGCGTGGGCCCTGCTCTTTATGATCATGGTGATTGTTGTTATTTAGCCCTTCTGTGGGTTAGATCGGCATACCGCCGTGCTGGAAATCTTTCTGACAGCGCAACAATTATCTGTGATCTGCATGACTCGCACCACAGCAGAAAAGTACTTTAGAAAAAACAGGAATAAATAAAATATGACCTCCTCCTATTGCACCCCCCTTTCCAAAATTGAGTCTTGCTCTTTTTTTCCAGTCTCATTTCACTCTTTCTGCCTATTTCTACCCTTGCCCTTTTCTTTGCTGCTTTTTCACTTGGTGTAGCCCCTGGCCTGAGCCCGGCAGGGAGCCATGGGGCTGCTGAATGAAGTGGCTTAGCAGAGCCGGCCTCCCTCTTTCACAAGGGTCACCCCAGGGAGTCTCTTCTCAGAAGGGACAGCAGCAGCTGTGTCTGCCCCCTGCCTACACCTCCCACCCCATAATCCAGCTTGTGTAGAGCTGCATGGGGTGCAGATATGGAGGGATGGTTGGGGGGAAAAGAAGAGGTAAAAAATCTTCCATAGTGTGGGTGTAGGAGAGAGCACATCTCCTGGAGAGGGTGACATATTGATATTCTGTTTCTATGTATTACTAGTGACAAAAGATACTCCCTCTTTCTGCTCACGTCTTCTTGGAGGCCTGAACTGATGCTCTGTCCTCGAAGTCTCACTTCTTACAGAATCAGACAGTGAAACTCTCTGCTGACTGGTGTTTGTTTAACAGCCAGTGTTCGTCATAAAATAACTAATAAGAAGGGCTGTCAGGTTAATGTGATTGTCTAGTTAATTAAAAATACAATAACGTATGAAGTAATTATACAGTGGCCTCTGACCCATGAGAAATCATGACACCACTTTCCTGTTTGTGTGGAGCCATTTGCACAGGACATATTCTTGCACTCATAAAGCAGATCCACAAACAAACATAGCATAACAACTTGATACATACTATGTATCAATGCAAAATAATGCCAAATAACTGATGATGCAAAATAACTGCCAAAAATATCCACTATATATAAATGTTTATATTTTATACTGCTTTGAAACAATAATTATTGTTAAAGGCGCAATACAAATAAACTTGAATTGCATTGAATTTAACTTAATAATACTTAGAGGCTTTTGAATACTTAATTCTGTTTGGTTGATGAACATTCTAAACTGTGTGAATACTTTCAGAGAACTGCATGGCTAAAGTAGTTCCAGTCAGGTCTCGACCACATAACATTTTCATAGCATTATACTTTTGAATGAGGTGAGGAGGAGCAGTTTGAAAATTCTAAAATTGAAAATTCTGTAAATATTGCTCACCCTCCGCTTGTTTAAAACCTGTTTGTGTTTCTTTGTGTTGAACACAAAAGCAGATATTGTGTAAAATGCTGGAAACTTTATTTTTAGGTGAACTATCCCTTCAAGGAGAGACCAAAATATGTTATGTCTTTAAATATAAAAACTGAACAATTTCCTTAGGCGTGGTTAGCACAGTAAAATATGAAGAACTGAATTTAATTCTTTAGATTATTAGAAAGTAATGCACATCACCACCTCGGTTATTTTTTCATAATTCAACAGCACGTTTTCAATTATTTCTTTCATGTAATATTAGTAATATTATGAAATGTATTCACTTCTAAGGTCACTTTTTACCTGTTCAGTGAATAGATTATCTGCCTTGAAGAAAATTAATATCTTAATTTGGATATTTTTTGATGGATGTGATTATTTAATCCATATATCAAGTAATTAAATCCATATATCAAGTAATTAAATATTGCAAGTGAGCTACAGTCCTCACGGTAATCTAAATTCACAATGTCTAGCTTGCCCATCATCACAGGAAATGAGCAGTGGCACCATGGGAAGTCCTTTGAATACTGTGGATGAAAATATCTGGCAACGAGCTCCATCTGCCATCTCAAGGAGATTTTTAGATGTTTATTGCATCATACGACATAACACAAATCCCCTGCTTCCAAATAACATGCCTTAGAAGGGGCTGCTCAGCGACAGTCCATCTGAGCATGCACTGTCCTCATGCTTTTTCTCTAAGTGAGGTCATTTTTTGCGAAATCATTACACCAGTGGGTCAGCCTGATATATGATACTATTACAAGCCCCTGCAATACACCCTCATTTTTTTTTACATTCTGTGAGCAAGAGGCAAATGAAGCCCTTGATCAATGCTCAGTGAGAGAAAAGAGACTCTCTGAGGGAGATGCCTATTGACTTGTAGCACGTAAACCTTCCCTGCATATGCATTTGCTTCATCAGAAATATTCATTTGTTCTGTTCGAGCAAAGAGGCAGTGGAAATGAGGCTCCACGGCTTCAGCCCCCTGTAATACCAACTGGACAGGAAAATGCGAGATCTGCGCTTAGCTTTTTTTTTTGTTTTGTTTCTGTTGGTTTAGTCTCTGGAGACAGGATTTGGACATTGCTTCAAAATGCGAAACTGTCTGTGAGCGGTCATTATTTGAGAATTGTGGGGGATATTAAAAGGACAACTCAGCTGTAGTTCTGCATTGGCATCATTTGGCAAGCGCAGAGGGGCTGAGAAGTCTTTATTCCTGTAAACTAATATCAGTTGGAGAATAATTTTCAACTAATATTCAATACATTGACACGCAAGCCATTTCAAGCGTAATTTTTCGAGCGTAAATCGCCAAGCCTCTGCTATAGCGCTTTTGATAATTGCATGTAATTGGACTTCTTAATAAGTTCTTTTTTAAAGTTTTGTGAATCAGTGCTTTAAAAGGCTAGCTAGCGCTGTGATGTTAATCTTTGCATGTACCCATTAGTGCTGCGGGGCCCAAAGATATGCCTGAAAAAGAAATGAATTAAGCTCTCTAAATTTAAGCTAGCTTTCCATCAGTTTTAATGCCATCACTCGCTAATGAAGAAATGTGCAATAATTGGCGCAGGTAGTTTTTGCAAGCACCTTCTGTTGAGAATTAGCACGTCAGAGTTGGAAACAGGTAGGAGTGAATCAACAGCTACTTTAAATGGGCGTACACTTCTCTCGCACCTCTCTCTCACTTCTCTCTCCTCCTTTAGCAAGTCTGTTCACACCTGCGCGAGGGCACAGGCCTAAATTACCTCCTGTCTTAGTTATAATTAACTACGGTGTCTTGTTTGATGTTTGAATAGAGTTGTCTGAAATTGGCGCTAATTTGCATCTAATTACGCAGAGATACTGAGACATGTTTGCCATTTCCATCAGCATCACTTTACGAGACACAATTGTGCATTTCTAATGAGTCCTGTCGCTGTGTTGCATTTCTAAACATGGTTAAGGCTATTGACGGCATGCTTTGAGTGAATGGGTCAGGACTCGTGCTTTATTAATGCTTTCCAAACAAAGGCCTGCTGTATAAATCTAGTAGTAAATTCACACTGCTCATTTCTCAGCATCATTGTGCAGCACTTTTAAAAACAGTACTTTTAAAGCCAACCCCTACTGTTCTGCTGAGTAAAGCACCATGATAGGTTCAAAGTCTTAACATGAAAAGAATAAGATCGTTTTTTATTATTATTAAGGCATATTAAGAATCCGGAGTCCATTAAATCTTTGACAATGTCCTCTGAGTGGTTAGAAAATCAATAGCCCATTACGCCTTGTTACATGTCATCTGATTCATCTACAGGTTTGGCAGTAACAATATCTGTATTTACCGGTGAAACAGTGCACTAATAGACCGTCATACCACATCACAGGAGGCTAAAATATAATCTGTACAGGTGTGGGTGTATTTTACAAGCCTTTTTTTGTGGCCAGATTATCTAAACAAAATCGTTTTTTTTCACCACCCATTTACTTCTAGATTGATATGAAGCAGATTTTGCATTGTTTTCTAAAAAGCAAGGATTGTGTTTTTTGCCCAGGCCTCTGTGAAGACCACGCACTGATGCCACACCAGCCATGGCACAAGCAGCTGCTGCTTGGCTGTTGTGTTGCTGAGCCATCTGTGACTCTTCTACTTGCGGCATATTAATCTACGGCACTAAACTAGCTTGTCCTTGGAGGGAATTAAAACAAAAAAAAATATCTGCCCTTTAGATAAATTGTATGTCACAGCGTGTGTGTGTGTGTGTGTGTGTGTGTGTGTGTGTGTGTGTGTGTGTGCGTGTGTGCGTGCGTGCGTGCGTGCGTGCGTGCGTGCGTGCGTGCGTGCGTGCGTATACGCGTCGTTTATTGAACCTTTCTCAGGAACTAAAAGCCATTTTCCTATTATTGGTTTAGGAAAAAGGAATTAGTATTGGAGAATTGAAGAATTGGGTCGGCAATCTCTTTGCCACAGCTCTCCTCAAGCCCAAAGTCACTTGACCCCTCGTGACCCCCAAGGTCACGCCCTGTCTTACATTTGGCTTTCGGGCCTGTCAGCATAGAGTCAGGTCTGGAAACAATGTGACATGCTCTGATTGATGCTGACCCCTTATTGAACTCGCACCCCACAAAGACGACTGTCCACATGGGATGGCTGGGGGTTTTGACCACCAATACCTATCAAAGTTACATACAGCATACATAAAATTATTTTAAAAGTTTTTCTTATTTTTTGTCATTGTAGAGAATACCATAGCATCCATGTCAGGGGCTCAACCAGGAGGTTGCATAGAGTAAAAATAAGCGTCAAGTATAATAATCATCCTGTAAAGAAAAAAAAACAGAAGAGACAGCAAGGAGACACAGAGAGATGAGTTGCAACTGTAGGAGAAAGCTCAAACAACGTGTGTGCATGTGGCTTGTTTGCGCTGGGGCTTAAGAGCGCCAGTGGGGTGCTGTATTCACCGGGGGCTGCCGGGACTGGCACGGTGTGAGCAAACAGCCTTCTCTTTTCTGTGACTTGCTCTGTGGGGGCATCAGTGGGAATATGAGAATGAGGCAGAGAGAGTGAATAAGAAAGAGAATGTAATAGAGGAAGGTCCCGCTGTACATGCGTGACCTGTATTAGCATACCCACCTGTCGTCGTCCCTCGACGAAACCCCATCAGCTGTCAGTCATTCCCCACTTCTCCTCATCGGCCATGTCAATCTCTCCCCCTCCGCCGCTACGAAGCACTGTCACCACGGACTGGACTGTTTACCTCATTACACAACCTTCTCGAAGATGGTAAACAGCTGGCATAGGCAGGCGGACGGGCAAATAAGCAAGCAAATAGGAATAAAAATTGAATGTTAAGTGCAGTACCTGGGGACACAAGAGAGGATAAGGCACCCCGGGTGGATTAGCGGACGGTAGGATCTGTTTCTCCACAGTGACAGGCCCTCACACTTCACTGACTGATGGATATACTCGTCTGCTCTCTCCAACTATGCTTAATTTGCAACTTAATGATCCGGCGGCCTGCTGCACAAACCAGCGCGTTCATAAACTCTGCGTTGTGCTCAAGTTAAGCTTAGCAGGCACGAGCATTCACCAGCGGCGTCAGTGTGACGGCTTTTTATGGTAAGCAGAAATCGCACTTACACTCTTCTACGGCCGAGCGAGCTTATCCACAGAGCTTTGAACACGACAACAATAGGACAAAGATTTTTTGGTCTTTTTTCTCTTTCTCTCTCACCTCACAAACAAGTGCAATCTGAATTGTAATGCAAAAGCAAGTGGTGCGGAGAGGCACGGGGGGGAAAACAAACATAATTTAAAAAAGCACAACATATATCACGTCTGCTGCAAACCTATACATGCATGTATGCAGAGCAATGAGAGCATTTAGAATTAGATTACAGCAAATATTAAAGAGAACTTATTAAAGAGAATTGTTGTGTCATGCTTTGTGACGTGCCGGCCGCTGTAAGCTCTAATGACGCATGGCTTTAATGACTCCTTTGTTTTAAGCAGGCATTGATCGCTCTTTTTATAACCTTTTTCTTGCAGAAATGTCTATTAACAATTTAACAAAACACAGATTAGTTTACAGTGAGCTGTCATATATTAATGGTCATACGTTTGGCTATACATCATTCAGTCACCGGGTGCATCTTCAAGGTGTCTTGTTACAAATCCCCATAGATGTAAATTTCAGATGAAGTGTAATCTGGTGTGGGATCATCTAACGTTTGTCTGTGTAAAATAGACAAGCTAACAGAAAAGGACACGCATTTGCATTAAAATATGTATGACATGCCTTCTGTTGAAGTCTAATCTGGTGTAGGAACATCTAAAGCATATGCCTAGGTAAACAGCCATGCTAACAGAAACGCATACAGTATACTGTATATTTAGCTGTGTAAATAAGAACATACCATGAACTTCTGTAGAAATCTAATCTAGTGCAGGCACATATATTATGTCTCTGTATAAATAAAAGTGGTATACCTTCATAAAGCTGATTAAATGAGACTAGATATAATACTAAATCTAAGCTAGCAATGTTTGCTGAATTTACAAAACATTTGGAGAACACTGCACTTTGTTTGTTTGTTTTAATTTTAAACGGGGATGCATTACATCGATAAATTTAGAATATTATAAAATATTTCATTTAAATGCTGTTTTGAAGTATGATCCTAAATAAGCCTTGAAAAAAATGTTTCCACAAAGGCATCACAGCTGATTTCAATGTTGATGGGAAATATTTAGGCTTACCTTAAATTTATATTAGAATGATTTCTGAAGGATCATGTGAAACTGAATTTAATTGATGCCAAAACATCATGTGTCAGGTCAGAGAAAAATGTAGAATGTATTTAAATGTAGAAATACTAATGTAATATTTTCATTGTAGAGAAATACACAGTGTTACTAGTTTACTGTAATTCTGATAAAATGCATGAATGAGTACAAAAGACTTTGAAAAATGGGAAATCTTACTGAGCCCAAATGTTTCAAATGTAATGTCATCTGTACACAATTATAAACACAGACCACTGAAATCAATTTGATCAGATTATGGTCCCTAAAAAATTTACAACCTTTATTTTTTTCATTGAAGAACGATTTCTGGGTATATGTGGGGCGTTTTATTATTCATTAGCAGCTGTAGGACAATTATGAGCTGAATAACAAAGAGCAGTAAAATTGTTCTCACTACAAACCAGTATGTTTATAATTAAGACAATACATTAAAATAGTATAGTAAGAAACACCATTTTGCAATATCAAGCAACAAAATAAGATGTTTTGTGCAGCTATAAATGCTGAAAGCGGATTAGACTGGAAGCCAAAGACATTAAAATCACAAATGGATGTGTCTGCTCTTATGTAAAAAATGGGGTTGATATTGTAATAGACTTTATAATTCTTTTCAAATGTTATTTGCATTTTAGAGGAAAAAATAATTAGAAAGTTAAAGATTGGCACATCAATATCCCACATTCTCTTAAGTCAAACAGTGCCAGCAGAACCCCGTCCAGAACAGTCATTTATTATTTAGTAATGGCCAGTGCAAAATACTTGTCAGAAAGCTAAAAAAATACTTCTTTTGCATAGAAATATAGGAAGTCTCTCTCTCTCTCTCCCTCTCTCTCTCAGTGGAGTAGAAAGGCTAATGGCCTCTCCTGAAACATGCCCGTAGGGGGTGATCATAAAGTCATGCATTTATGCACAAATATGTTCCGTTCACACCGGACCCACTCCCAGCCATGCTTCTAAATCAAACCAAATAGCCCTTAAACTTTCACTTATCGGCCACTGAACTCTGGAAGTACTTCAGTTTTCTCTTCTTGTTTTGTGTATTTTTTTTATTATTTGCACCAAGGAAATGACACAAAGTGTAACAAGTGGTGACAATTGTGGCTGTAATTTGGTTTTCAACACAAGGGTGCATGTGCACAAATAGAAGCTTGTAATTACAAAGCACATTTGGTGTGAGGTGGTTGAGTCTCATCTGATTGTTTGTAGATACTGTATGTGGAGGAAGATGAAAGAATGGCAGGACCGAAACTTTAGATGGAAAGAACTGTGTCAAGGTGGGTTTTCTTGTTCCCCCTTAGTAACAGCTGCAGACCCGGGGAGTCTGTGTTTGTGTTGAAGGTGTGTGTGAGTGTGTAGATTCAGGGGGGTGACTGTGAGAAAGAAAAAAAGAACACTTCCTTCAGCTTCCAAATGGTTAATGCAGCTCTGAGGCTCCTCCTATTCCCTCCCACCTCTTCTGCTGTCTCCGCCTCCTGAGTGTCGGATTGACAGAGGCTCAGCCAATAGTGTGAGCAGGGACCAGCCATGCGTGACGGGGGCTCCATCGAGGACTGCAAACTTCCCAGTGCATCAGCAGCCTCTGCGATCAGCACAGCCTCCGTGTGTGCGAGAGAGAGAGTGAGAGAGAGAGACAGAGAAAGAAAGCAGCAACAGCGCAGAGTGTTAGAAAGAGAGAGATAATCAGACCGCATGATGCTTCTTTAACCTCTCTGTGACCAATCGCATCTGTCCAGCCAGCTGTCATCCTGCATTTTTCATCTTTTTTTTCATCTTTTTCTGTTTCTTTTGTTGTCACCTTGAGTTTTCGCTCTTCGCTGGGAACATTGGAGCGATCTCATACGTGCCGCGCGCAGGTCTGGCTGCCGTACATGTGTGTGAGAGCGCGCGCATGTGTGTGTGTGTGGAATGGGAAGAGGACGTTAAGTATTCTGAGCTGAGTCTTGATGACCCTCTACAGCCCTGGAGTGGGGGGTTCATTTTAACCCTTCAGGTCATCGCTGGAGGAGCCCTGACCAAGGTAACATCTGAACACCACCCCCTTCACTCCCCCATCAATGCATGCTCAGAGACTGAACTGTTCCGCTGTCCAATTCTTGTTCCACGCACTGCTTCTCTCACACTCGTTCTCTTTTCATACATTTAATCTTTATGTTAGCAGTCATGCCTGTGAGGTCTTTTAGTGGCTTTTGAATCTATTGCAGTTCTGTAATTTCAGTTGTTGGGAGTGAGAAAATCAGCTAGTTTGAATGAAACCAAAATATTAAGACAGAAACTCCAAAGCTGTATTTTGTCAGCTTTTTATTTGTTTATTTATCTTTACCCTTTTTTTTTAAATTAACATTATTATCACCCAAATTTTCTAGTCTCACATTTATTAGGATGCTACAAGGCAGTGCGACATTTCTGAAAATCTGTGAGCCACCCTGATCGTGATGCTTCCGCTCACACTCTTAATTAGCAGATTTGTTTACATGTTATTTTCCTTTCCTCTTATTTCCCCTCTCGGTTCATTTTTGATTATCTCAGAGAGGAGCGAACAGAGAGCGGTGGATTGTGTGACTGCTGCGTGCCACCAATCCACAATAGACATTTACAGTGCAGCTAATTGGAAACAGATTCAGCATGGAATTTCTCGCACGCTCTGCTACCTTTTCAATTGAACCACTCGTGCTGTCCACTCTCCACAGCCCGCTTGATGGATGGTGATAGATCCTATATCCGCACCCTTCTCAAAAGTGTAATTATAGGTTTTGGTTTAGAAAGGCTCGTGATCGATGTGCTGTATACTCATTTAGTTAAGACTCTTCAGTGTGTCACCAGTTTCTTTTTCTCTTTTTTGGATGGGGGGAGGGTGTTTCCTTGTTTGTTTTTCCTATTTATATTGAAGTGAGTTGTAAGTCTGTATGTATGTGTGTGTGTGTGCGTGTGCGCGTGTGTGTGTGTGTGTGTGTGTGTGTGTGCGTGTGCGCGTGTGTGTGTGTGTGTGTGTGTGTGTGCGTGTGCGTGTGTGAGAGAGTGTCTGAAGTTCTCATGCACTTTTCAGGGTGTCAGATGATTTTGAGTTGTGGAGCTCCACATGTAAAAGCAGGAATGAAGAAAAAAAACGTGGTCCACTGTGTGTATCAAATGCAACGCAGAGCCTTTGACCCCAGCGCCATGAGGAATAAGCTGTCAGATTGGCGATTGATTTGGGGGCCATGTGCGGAGGTGTTTAATGTCCCTTTTGCAGCAGGCGTTAGTGTATGGTTTTACTTTAAAACCTGTATCACACTCACATTTGATTTATGATCACGCTCGTCTCCTCTGATTCCAAATAGAAAAGCCATTTTGAAGAAAGGTAGAAAAATAACAATAGAAAAGGAAAATCTTTCCTTTCTGTACCCCCACCCTCACTTTATACTCCTGTGTCTCCCTATTTTTCTCTCCGTCTCTTACAAATGGGGCGAAATCTCCTAGCAACCAGAGCTCCTTTTTTGCTTTGTGATATATGTTCATAGTGTGCAGTAATCTTGCTGATGGAGTGCATTACTGGAGATGGTGCTATTACTCAAAGAATAAAAGTTTCAATTACCTTTGATACCAGCCAGTAATATAAGCTGATTTACTGTGCTGTAAAATAGGCCAGGTCACATTTTCTTATCCATATATATATATATTTTTTGTTTTATTATTTTTATTACGCAATGATATTGACAAAGGGTGCTTTGGCCCGCCATAGACGGGGGGGAGCAGGATTGGGTCATTGCAAGTAGGTTTGAGCGAGCTCGTGTCTGTCGGTTGCTCATTTAAACATTACCAAGCCTCATATTTAATTCATGCAGGAAAAAATTGGTTTGGGTTGAAGCTGCGCATGTGGCACCTTAAATGGTAAAGCGAAAAAGTAAGAGAAAATGTTGCGATTTACAGCCTAGGCATCTCCACCCTCCATCTGCCATTCACGTTTTTTTAACATGTCTATAAAAATAGCTTTTTCTCATTTAAAAAAAATATGAATGAAACTGAAAGGATTTGCAAGATGTGGGATGCACTAGAAATAGAGGAAGTGATTGACGTTTTTCACACCAGCTCTTTTTTTCATTAATAAAGCACTCTGGGGATTTTTTCTTCTTCTTCATTTGATAATTTTTTTCTTAATATCTCTTAGATCAATCAGTTTGATTTTCTTATCATTTTCTAACACTTTTTGTGCACCCGTGAGAAACAAAAGAGGCTGATTTATGAAGAAGAACATATAAAATGGAGTAAGTGAGAGCAAGATGGAATAAAAGATTTTGTGCCACCGAGAAAGACAAAGCATCATTTACAAAGTGAGTGACCGAGACGTATAGATTGAGATAAATGAAGAGCAAGCTGAGCAGAGAGAAAGAGAGGCTGATGAGGGATGAGGTGTGTGTGGAAAAAGCCAGTCTTATCGAGATGGGTGTCTAGATGAGTAGAATCTCCGTTCGCTGTCGTGAAGGAGAAACATCTAGAAGCATTCAGGCCCACTGCTGGACGGCAGAAAGGCTGAGGCTCTAACCACTGTAAACCTAGATAACATCCCAGACACTATTGATCTGTTTTATTTTCTCATCACAACCCTTGTTTTATCACAGCCAACCACTCTGATAACAGAGACCAAATACACACACACACACACACACACACACACACACACACACACATAC
>CAIGQW010054073.1:5830807-5849855 GCA_903798125.1 Danio choprae | reverse complement strand
GTGTGTGTGACTCCGGTGTGCCGGGTGCTGGACTATGACAGAGTGATCAGCTTAGTGAAGAAGAGAGGCTTCTAGGCTGCCGGTAATGGCTGCTGAGGGAGAACGAGAAAGACGATTCGTCAGCGCTGAATGAGGGGTCAGAGAGGTCAGGGTCCGGAGACACAGCCATTTGCCACAAATGCTTGTATGCATTCACACAGACACACACACACACAAATGCTGCTGTAGGTGGAACTTACAGTGCCAAAACAAGGATTTACACTAGCAATTTTTAACTTTTTAACCTTCACGTAGCAAAAATGGCTGCGTATGTCATTTTTTTCTCCTATCGATTTCTCTCCAGATGGGGAACGAAGAAGAGTTTGTTCATCTCTGTAGGGGTTATCTGTTGTAGTTTATCCCTGTCGGTTTATATTTACTGTCAGCGCACAGAACTGCATGTGTGTATTTTTAGTGCACAGTATCATCCGGCAGCAAAACGTGCATTTTTCCAGTTTTGTTTGCCCCCATATTGGACTTTTTCTTCTATATCTTCTGAAATGCATGCGCACATATGTGCCGCACAGTGGTGATGGCGCTCTTATGTGGAGTACCACAAATTGGTTTATTACCAAGGAGACGGCGGGAGGAAAATCTCTTTGTCAGCAATTCGACACCTCCATTGCTTTCGGCAGGTGATGTGACCTAACCAGATTATAGTATGTCCACTTTACCCTCGGTGTCCTTTTTCTATCTCCTGCCTGTTCAACTCTTTCAACAAATGCTGCTGCATCTAATGCGGAGGAGTGAGGGGAAAAAAAAGAAGAAAACAAAGAAAGAAACTATTCAATGGCACATCCACCGAGCAGCACAGTCATGTATAATGAAGCAGAGCCGCCGCGGAGCGAGACTAGCGAGTGTGTTCAGAGGTTTTTGAATGTGCCTGCTGAAGGCAGTAAAACAGATTCCAAATGAGATTACACTGACACGGAAGAGGAGAGACGGCATTTCATAAGCATTCCAGCTACAGTTAAACGACTACGGCCACACATCATTGTTCTTGCTGTTCCACGCTCTCATTAAGGTGATTAAATGAGCATTACTGTCAATGGGATGCAAGGAGAACTGGGCTGGGCGACCTAGAACACTATAGGACTGTCCTTTGCCCTTTTGTGTGTCAGCAAATCAGCCTCCAGATTTGGCCACAGGGGGTTGAGGTGCAGACAGGCGAGAGACCCTGTAGTAAGTAGCAATAGTAGATGAGTGCGAAATGTTGCCTCTGTCCCTTACAGTCTCTTTCCACTCCAGTGTTTATGTGAGGTGTCAGGACAGAGTGTGCATCTGCATTTTTCAGAAGATAGTTGATCCAAAGGTCACAAATGTAGTCTGATTGTGTGTTGTGTTTTAAACACTGCTCTGATACAGCAACTTTGAATTATTAACACAGAGTTTGATTTCACGTAATGGTTTGTATGAGAGTGGGAGTGTCTGTTTCTGAGTGTTACAGAAAGTCACATGCTCTGCTTGTGCTCTTCTTGAAAACCAATGAAATATATAATATGCAAACACTAACATTCAAAAGTTTTAAATGAGGTTTTTTTTATTAACACTTATGAAGGAAATGAACTATTTAAAAAATATGCTATATAATAAATATACTTTAAATGAATCAAAACTGACTTTATTTGAGTTTGAAATAGTTAACACTTTAAAATAATTACTTGTTATTAAGTAATACATGTTAGTTAATGTATTTACTTATGTGAACAAACTATTAGTAATACATTGTTGTTAACATTAGTTAATGTTATTTAAGTTAAATAACGCTAGTTCATGTTAACTCATGGTGCATTAACTAATGTTAACTAGCACAACTTTGGATTTTAAAAATGCATTACATTATGTTGTACTGTGATTAATAATTGCTTTACAGGATTATTAATACTTATTTAATGTTAGTAAATACATTAACTAACATTAACTAATGGGCCATTATTGTTTTTGGCTTTTTATTTAATTTAGTTTTTAGATATTTAAATACTAAACTTTATATGTGTTACATTTGAACTGTTATGTGTTATGTTTTAAGCACCACAGCGTTCAAATGACTTTTTTTACTGTAATATTTAAACATGAATTGATTATTAACTGCAGATTTAGCTAGAACATGAAACTTCTAACATAAAAAGACTTCAGTATTTTAGAATGCTAGTGTTTGTCTTTACGCATATTATTTTAATACTATGTATAAGAATAGAATAAATTAAAATCATAAATCATCTAAATCAAGCATAACTCTGCTGCTGCTGCTGTGGCTGTTCTGGGAAATCTGTCATCAGACTATTCTTATAATTTAATTCTCTGTTTATGTCTGATGGGATGCAAAGAGCAAAACCACCACCTGTTAATTTATAGAAAGATGACGAAAAGGTCTATATATCCATAATGAGGGAGCTCCAGGCAACATAACAGGAAATGTAGCTTTAGTTACAGTATTTGATGAAGCTTAAAAATAAGTAGAGGAGCGCTTTGACAGAAATAATGGACCACAATCACAGGCATTCTTCTTTGTGTGGGATTTGATTTCTCAGAGGATGTCTGATTTAGCAGAAAAACAGTAGGTAATTTTCGCTGTATTTTTATTGAGGTTTTCTGTGAGGAAAAACACAGACATGTTTAATTCAGGCGGGATAAACAAATCGCAAAATGCATCTGTAAAATACAATCTTACCTTGCCTCCTCGGGGAAAACTGGTCCTGTCCAAATAAAGCTTAAGAAGCATGATTATGGACTTCTAAAATGAATGAACACGGTCTGTATGAAAACACACCTATTTGTTAAACTTTTATTAACGATGGGGATTATTTTAAGTAACACTAGTTTTATTAAAGTGTTCTCTCTCCCTCCCTCTCTCTCTCTCTCCCTCCCTCTCTCTCTCTCTCTCTCTCTCTCTCTCTCTCGCTCGCTCGCTCACTCTCCCTCAGTACGTGCTTGTCCTTGTTGTAGGTTGAAAAAGTCATTTTGGTAGTTTATGTGTGACAGTGCTTCAGCGGATCTGTAGTTAGTGCTGTCCCACCTTCACTACCAGCAGCTCTATCAATCAAACTATTTCTCTCTCTATCTTTCTCTATTTCATCTTTTGTAGTAAGATAATGCTGTGCTGACCTTTTTTATGTGGCTGGGTATTTATTGTTTGTTCGAACCTGGCAGAAAGCTTTGAAGCTGCAGTGTATTTTTTTCTGTATTTTATTTTTATTATTTGTGTTCTAACACATTCTTCTTTTAACAGAAGTATATTAACAGATACTATACCAAACACCCATACCAACATCTAATGCATCTCAAATTGCTTTGAAGTTTGTAAAATCATTTTGCCAAACAAAATTAAATTCAATGCCTGTGTTGCGATACATTTTATGTAATTATTGTAGCTCATTGACTGCACTGTTGAACGCTGTGTATTTAGTCGTGGCCACTGTGCAATTATGTTCCAGCAATTTACTGGATACAATGGAGGATGATAAAACCAATGTCAGAGTGAAGGGATTCTCAAAAAACACAAGTCATGGTCTCTGGCTGTTTTAGTTTTAGATGCCTGTTCAGTATGTATTTGAGGGCACACACAAACACACACATACAGAGTCTCTTTCTCACCCTCTTTTTCTTTCTTGCTATTTGAATTCAGCTGGGCACTTCTGCTGGTTCAACACTGAAAAAGAGGGTCTTTTGATAGCTCCAGTTAAATATTTCTTCCTTCGTTGACGAAAGCAGCCTCCATTTTAAAGAGGAAGCTAAAGATGGGTGGTAATGTTCTCCCACGCGGTCACCTCAGCTGGTCAGCACATTCGGAGGTGTGCTCCACTTTGTTTGCTAATGTTGTTTGTCAACGAGGGTAAAGGGTCTCACTGCTGATGCCCGCAATATCACCATTACTGTGTTCATTTACGCCCTATCTTTAATAGGCAGTGTGTTGTATAATTAGACTGATGCCTGGTTAACACTGATCACACACTTTTCTTCAGGGAAATAATGCATATTATAAACCGCTACTTTTAGATATGTAGTTAAAAGATTTCAAATTGATAGTACTTTATAATTGCAATGTTTAGTCGAATGTTTTGTTTGTTTGTTTTTTTAAAAGAAGTCTCCTGTATGCATTTATTTTTATTCATCACTGTTTTATATTTTAATATGCTTTAAAGTATAAATGTTGTGTCCTTTGTGGAAAAAGCTGAGTTTTAGTATCAGCACTCCAGTACCTTGACAATAGTAAATATTTAAATGGTCTCTCCATAGTCTTTCTATTGCTGTTTATATACACACCCGTGTGTGTCTGTGTGTCTATGTGTGTGTGTGTGTCTGTGTGTGTGTGTGTGTCTGTGTGTCCTTTAAATAATGAAAAACATTTTTGCACAAATTATATCATTTAGTTAGGTGAGAGGATGCTGAAAATGTCTGTTATCTGTTATCATTTTCAGGCTCTGTGGGAGACAAAAAAAAATGAGGATGATGTCATTTCTTGACATTTCGAGTCATGCTAGGCAAGAAATAATAATGATTTAGAAGAGAAGGGAGAAATCTGTAATGCTTACCATTTACAATTACAGTAATTGAGAATGAAACATGATTCCACGGATCTAAAACGATAGTCTTTCAAGTTGGTTTTCCGGGAGAATGTTGAGGCTAAAGCCGTGGCAGACCTGGCTTAAACGGCTGCATTCCTTCTAAAATAGATTCATTACAGCATAATTCATTACAGAAAATGAAGGCAAACAAACATTCGAGCATTTGGCAAGCAGGTTGTAGAAAGAACATCACAACCCCATTGGGTTGACGTGTCCACAACATGCTGCGTGCAGATATACCACGCAGGGTGCGGCAGAAAGTGTAGCCAAAAGTTTTCGCCCACATTGCCCTACAAAGACAACCGCTGCATATTACCATAAACCCTCAATAGGACTGAACACTGCATTTAACCAGAGCTCTCTTTCCACATGATGAACATCTAATCCTAACTCTAAGACTATTACACATTCACACTCAAAAATGCACAGACATCCCCAAAATGCCTTTTCCATTGTGGGGTGACGTAAGCGGTTATTATTCATGTTTGGAAAAAGTGGCCTGGTACCGTGGAATTCAGTTGAAGAGAAAAAAAGAGATGTGTACTGTATATAAAGAAAAAAAGAGAATTCTTAGGACTTAAATTTAGTGGAGCAATTAAAGAGTCAGTTCACCCATAATTAAAAAGGTATTTGCAATTTACTCATTTTTGAGTTGTTCAAAGCCTGAACACCTGGGGTGGCATGGTGGCACAGTGGTTAGAACCACCGCCTCACAGCAAGAAGGTTGTTGGTCCGAGCCTCGGCTGGGCCAGTTGGCATTTCTGTGTGGAGTTTGCATGTTCTCCCCATGCTCGTGTGGGTTTCCTCCGGGTGCTCTGATTTCTCCCACAGTCCAAAGACATGCGGTATAGGTGAATTGAATAAGCTAAATTGGCCCTAGTGTATATGTGTGTGAACGTGAGAGTGTATGGGTGTTTCCCAGTGCTGGATTGCTGAATGCTCGAGTGTTTGGGTTGTTTCCCAATGCTGGCTTGCGGCTGGAAGGGCAACCGCTGCGCAAAACATATGCTGGATAAGTTAGCGGTTCATTCCACTGTGGCGACCCCTGATTAATAAAGGGACTAAGCCGAAGGAAAATGATTGAATGAAAAACCTGAACACACAAAATATTTTGTTTTTGTTTTTAATTGGGACAGACAGTGTATGGCAACTACTGACGTAATTTTAGTAAAATAACACTATGGAAGCCGGTGGTTACTATCAACGTTTTGGTTACCAACTATGCCATCACCAAATCTGTTCCAATCTGTTTCATTTTCTTTCAACTGTTGAACACATAAGAAGATACTTTAAAGGATGTTGAAAATCAGTAGCCATTCACTTCCATAGTTTTTTTTGTCTCTACTATGGATGTAAGCTATCAGTTTCCAACAGTTTCTATCAGTTTCAAAAAATAAATGAGTGAGTAATGGTGAGTAAATTTTCATTTTTGGAGTGAGCTATCCCTTTAAGCAATCCATTTCTCATTTTAATACCACCCACTAAAATCACAGTATGAATAATTGAATGTTATGGTATGTATTTTGTTTATTATAGATATTATACAATTATATTAGTGAATAATCTTGTAATGCATTGATAGATAGCTCTGCAGAGTCTGCATAAAGTGCAAACATTTATGCTGTTATTTTTTGTACAAAATCTAAAAATGTTCATGAAAAATTGCATACATTCCAATGCCCATTTTGTGCATGTGCAAAGTTTATACATCAGGCTCCAGCTCACCTTCTCAAGGTTGTTTGTTTCAATATATCTTCTTTTAGTCAGCAGATTAGCTCTAAGGAAGA
Source organism: Danio choprae (assembly GCA_903798125.1). Classification (NCBI taxonomy): domain Eukaryota; kingdom Metazoa; phylum Chordata; class Actinopteri; order Cypriniformes; family Danionidae; genus Danio; species Danio choprae. Next base: position 5,843,464 of record CAIGQW010054073.1, on the reverse strand, counting down.
GTCATTCATTATCATGATATCATGCAAATATAGCTTGCAGGAGCATAAAAAATGTGAATACTCTGTTGACCAAATTAATTACAGTCCAAATGCAGAGCTGGATGGTCTACACTTACATTGCATACAATAGCTAATGGTTATATAGTTGTATCGTTGTTGCTGTACTCTGTTTTTTATAGTTTCGGGGTTTGTTTATGTGATAGTGATTTTCATATTTTGTCCTGTTATTCTTTCCATCAATCGACCGTGCATTCTTTTGTGCTGAGAGGGATTCGGTCCTGACAAAACCCCATGCTAAAATACTCACACTTCTATTCAGCAGTGCCAAAACACCACTGAATCTACAGTGTGAAGCAAATTGTGTAATCATATTTCCAAACAAATGTGACTTCTGAGGCTGTTATTTGTATGTTTTATGGAAAAGATTTCAGAATGTTTGAACAGTAATAACTAAATCAATGTGACAATTAATGATCTGCAAGTTAATACCTTTGTAAAGAACTGTTGTCTTAGGAGTCATGAGATTTCATTTCATGTTTTTAAGTTATCATCCACCTCCAGATTTTTTTAACGGCACAATGGTTGTGCATTCAAAAGCAACAGTAAAGATAAACATTAATAGTTTGGTTATAATCAGTGTAATTATTCATTCATTAATTTTCTTTTCGGCTTAGTCCCTTTATTAATGTGGGGTTGCCACAGCAGAATAAACCGCCAAATTTTCCAGCATATGTTTTACGCAGCGTATTCCCTTCCAGCTGCAACCCATCACTGGGAAACATCCATTCACACTCATACACTACGAACAATTTAGCTTACCCAATTTACCTATACCACGTCTTTCGACATATGGGGGGAAATGGGGAAAACATAGTATTATTTCACGGGGAAAACAGAAATGCCAACTAACCCAGCCGAGGCTCGAACCAGCGACCTTCTTGCTGTGAGGCAATTGTGCTACCCACTGTGCCACTGTGACGCCCCAGTGTAATTATATTAAAACAAATTATTATTGCATTTATGGCACTTCTAAAAATCATGAAAGTGAGATTAACACTTTTTAACTGTACGTTTGTTTTTGATATGAGATATCTGTTGTTTTGAAATGATCTGTTCATCTGGCAACAGACAGGCCTGTAAAAGCAAAATATTCCTCAAATATTTCCTCTGAAGTACTAAAAGAATTTTTAATGAAACAGAATCATTAGAAAGAACTGAAAACAGTCATAATATATCTTATGACTCGCTTCCCTGCTGGCTTTACAACCACATACCGTCCATTAGCGGTATGAGAGGATCTGTCTTGGGTCGCTAATAGTGTGAATTCCCTCAAACCTTGCCCCCAAAAACCCAGACAAACCATCATATTACTCTGTTCGTATGAAGAAAAAAGCACTCTATACTTCTGCTGACATCGCAAGCATTCCGTCCAATCTGGTGTCTGGCAACAATAGCCAAAAGTCAGCCCGCGGGACACAGGTAATGACAGAACAGAGATAGAACAGATGAAGGGATGATGGAATGACAAATGCTCGGCTGCAAGCTAGAAAAAGAAGGAAAGAGAACAGAGAAGGAATCGCTCCTGATGGCATCTGCCGTGGCACCTCGGCAGCGTTTGAGGAGCTCTCATGGAACAATCCCCAGATGTCTTGGCTTTCATTCTCTTCTGAGGTGATGAAATATTTTGGGCTCTCGGTTTCTACTGTGGGATTGTCTATGCATGTATACGTGCCCTCAGACAAGAATGGAGCAGATTTAGATGAAATGTAGTCATAGTTTCTTCTCTTTTTTTTACCTTATTTTCCCAAAAAAGGATGTGGAAAAGAAAGATGAGGAGACAGAAAAAAGGGCCAGCCGAAGGATGAATTGTGGGATCAGGTTATTTTTAATCCTGCAATTAGTGAAACTGAGCACTGAGCTATGAATGCCATCTAAGATGAGGCTGTTAGAGAGCGGCTTCACACTTTGACTTCTCACAGACACAGACAAAAATACCAAACAATTACGGACACCATTGAATTTTTTATAATATCAATTTACAATTCAGCCTGCATTTTCTTTCGAAATTGTCTCCCCATAGAGCCTGGCTTAGAGAAATGAATGCGCTAGAACAGGGAGGCCATTAGCAGGCCCTTACTGAATCAGAACACCCTTTTTGAACATTTAAAAAAATATTGTTGCACAATTTTATAATGCTTCCAGCTATATATTGCTCTCAGCTTTAATACATTTGACCTATTTATTCCATCACTCCAACTCTGCTCAGGAAATGTCTGTTAAATACATGATATAGTATAGTGCAGAAGAAAGATGCCATGCCAACAGACGCTTTTTGTCATCATTTGTCATTGGCAGTGTTAATGCAAACAGCTCTATTTTGAAATGGTTCACCCTCATTTTGTTTTATAAATCTATCCACTCAAATACATTATTGTCCTCTATCTACCTTTTTAAATAGGCACACAAGGGTTAAAACAGTTTCTGTTTATTTGAGCTGCATTCACTTTGTAAAGCATTTGTACAATGGAGATGAAACAATCTATCAATATCAAATTTCCTTCTGAACATGACAGAAAATAGAAATAAAAATATGAGCCACCCATCCCTTGTTCTCCTGGAGACTAAGATTTGCAGAAAATACATCATTTCTTTAATAAATTAAACAAACGTGTAAGATACATGTAGCCGCAATTCCATAGCGTGGACTGTTGGATTTCAATGAAAGGAAGTTTATTATTTCCACTGCTACATGTCTTTGTTCAGGGTCACATTGCTTTGGTTGAATTCTCTTATCTCCCTTTTTCTATAATAGTCCTTTGTGGAAAGAAATTACTGTTTTAAAAAGTATTCTTTAAGACTTCCAGACTTTTGTATGAAGCTGCAGAAATACCTCCAATAGTTTAAAGATCCAGTTTTCTTTAAGTTCACAAGAAGCTTTGTAATGTTAAAATAAAGAGGAGCTACGGATAATCATTCTTATATCTCAGCTTTGGTGAGAGTAGAAAAGTGGCTCGATCAAGCTTTTAAACTGTTATCCAGTACCTTTATGAAGAAGAGAGACGTTTTAAACCCGAGACAAAACTTCTCTCGGGTGTATGGAGATGCTTTCCGCCATTGAGAATGTGAATGCGTGCGTTAATTAAAGTTTGTTTGCCTTTGCAAACACCAGGTCAGCTGGTGAGATCAGGGTCGTCTGCCTTTCTGAAAGCCCTTTTGATCAAAACAAAAAAGGTTTTAGGTAACAACCGACATTAAGTGCTTACACGAGCGACAGCAAAGGAGAAAATGGAACGAAAGAGAAAGAATCCTTATCTTTCCATTAAAATGCTAATACATTTAAATGATCTGCCAATTGAAGTACCGCTTGTTTTATTTGCTTTATTTGTTTTAATCCCACACTTCACAAGCCACACTGACACTTGAGTGGGACCGATATCACACACACACACACACACACGCACGCACGCACGCACGCATGCGCACACACACACACACACACACACACACACACACACACACACACACACAAACACATTCCCAGACATGATATGAATTCTTAACATGCGATGAGACAGCACTGCTGGCATTGGCATTTTAGCGACTGACCTAATTGGCCGGAGGTGAAAAAAGGAGGGACAGTTTGAGTTGACACACTGAGACAATGTCAAATAACCCACATCACTTCAGTGGCACACAGGGTCAATGGCCAAAGTTTGGGACCTTGCATTTGTATCTCGTGTTGTTGTTTGGCTGTACTTGCACAGCTTCTGCCTCACTGCATCTCAGTGCTTCTGGCTTTCATCAGCTTTAAAAGCACTTGGGCTGCAGAGGTCACAACGCATAGAAAAGCAGACGTCTTTTCCAGTCTTCTGATACAAGTGCACATGATAAAGCTCAAAGAATAGGAGGCCATTTTAGCGGCCTCTACCCTTAGGGTCACTGAGTGGTTTTTCAGAGCCCATTGCCTGAGATCATATGGAAAAACAGCAAGCTCCTACACTTTACCCTTACTGTGTCTAGATGTGTGTGCGTGGGGGCGTTTGTTATTGTGCTCGTCTTGACCTGAGGTTACGGCGCTTCAGGGAGTAAATGTAGTCATGCATATCCATATAATCATTTTTATCTATTTATTTTTTGTTTTATTTTCATAACCATACATTGAAAATAGAAAAGTTTGAGTAGATTTAAGTTTTGCGCATATTTTTTGAATTTATCCACATCTTGGTGTTTTCATCCAGCAATGTATAACCTTAAATATGTTCTCAAATAAGTGAATGGAAAGAATATATCCTAGATTGTTTTCTAGATGTCTGCAAATCAAACTTAAGTATTTCATTTTATATTTATATTTTTATTACTTACACCTATTACCAAATGATGAACCATGTTTCCCCCACAAGTCCAAAGACATGTGCTATAGGTGAATTGGGTAAGCTAAATTGTCCGTAGTGTATGTGTGTGAATGAAAGTGTATGGGTGTTTCCCAATGATGGGTTGCAGCTGGAAGGGCATCTGCTGCGTAAAACATATGCTGGATAAGTTGGCAGCTCATTCCGCTGTGGCGACCCCTGATTAATAAAGGGACTAAGCCGAAAAAAGAAACTGAATGAAAAATGATAGCAACATATGATTATTTTGATATAACTTTTTATTCTTAAATGTAATCTGTTATATTGTAATGTTTTGTGATGTAGTACATTATAAAGCTTGTCACAGTAATCGTAAAGCTCTGTAGTATTACTTTTTATTACATTTTTTTTTCTATTTAAATTATCTGATGAAAATTCCAGAGAAACATCTGAGGCACAGAAAAATAAATTGTTAATGTACAAAATGAATATAAACACCTTTCTTAAATATTAATATCTATATATATATATATATATATTAAAATGCATTTTTTATTTAAATTGAAAAGGTTACAATTTACTGTATTGATCTATATATTACTCCCCCCCCCCCAGACATTGCATTCATTGTTTTTTATTTTATGATTAATTTGTTGCTTTATATAATTTCCCACAATTCATTTAAGCGCAATCCAGCAGTTCTTAGTGCATCTGTGAGATTCTCTCATTTCTCTTCCTGACAAGCTAAGCATCTCACTTGTTCAGCGCCATTTCAATCTCGATCCAATTATCATATTGTGATGTATCATGTCATATCGTATCGTGCCATGTGCATCACAACTTATATATCATATCGTGAGGTGGATGTCGATAGCCACCCTGAACGTATCACGCAGTTATCACCCACCAAACAGTCAGTTCAAGTAAAGCTCATGTTTTGCTCTATTGAGTCATCTCTTTAACCGTTTGTGCCAGCATCAAGCTTATGCCAGCATTCACACAGATTCACAGGTGTTATCCGTCTTTCCTTCCCTCTCTTTTTTTTCTTTCTATCCCCAAATAGCTATTCAGTCTATTTCAGTGTCTTGTCCTCATAACTCTTTTCTTTCACACTGTGATTGCTGACTAAGTCTTCTGTTGTGCGCTGGGCTTTAGTTTTGCGGTTAATCACCATCTGTTTACAGAGTTTCTTGAACACACAGTGTCCCAGTAACGTTAAACAGCCCAAAAACATCTCCTTGGCTCCGGTCGAGAGTGCGCCCAGGGACTTTGTTATGGCACATCCTGCTCAAACTGATGGCTAATTAACATTTATTTAAGCTTTCTAAAGGCCCATTGTGTCCTGTTTACCTTGCCAGCCTGTTTGCTGTAAAGGTGTGTGTGTGTGTGTGTCTGACTTTGAAGCGGGGCTGGAAGACGGATGCTAATGGCTCCTACAGCTACTGCAAGTATGGCGTTTTCCTCCCTCTCTCTCTTTCTTTCAGTAATGTGTGTAAGGGGCGCTGGCTTGGGGACTGGCATGGTGTACAAACTGACATTGTTATCATGCAAAGGAGAGTTGTGCCCTGCATTAACACCCGGCACCTCCATAATGAGGGACGAATCAGAGGGTGTGTGTGTGAGGTGTTCAGGTGCTCTCATTAGTCAATAGTTGGGAACTGGGCTTTGCCCCCTCCTAATGAAGGCCACACTTTATTTGCGGAGGCCAGTCAGTCAAGTAGTTGTTACAGAGTGCTCTAACTCAGCCCACCAATGGCCTTTCATTAGAGAGTGGAAAATAGACCTATCACCCTATCAACACAAATCTGTATTTTTAAGGCCGTTTCATCTCAGCTGTGGTGCCATTTCAATCTATGCACAGAAAAAAAAGTCATGGCCATAACTCTGGCTGTTGTTTTGTCTCTTATGTGTGTCTGGATGTTTTTAAGCAATGAAAGCCTGAAGCTTTTCCTAAACATATTGAGCTGCATGCTGTCTACATAGGCATCTACATGCATTTACATTTATTCCTTTAGCAATTGCTTTTATCCGAAGCGACTTACAAATTAAGAGCATGTTATTTTAGCATAAAACCCACAATATTTGCAATAAAGAATGACAAGTTTAAGTGGAAGCTAAATTTGCACATAAGAGTTTGCTGTTAGCATTTTGCTAAGCTAGCATTGTGAGCCTCTTTTATGCCTAAAAATACACTGATCTGTGTGCTGTGGAATGGCCTGCATGTTTAATTAGATTGAGCTCAGTACATCGCTGTGCTAAATGTTTCTCTTGACTATACTACAAAGTAAATATGCCATGTCATCTTAGCAGTTACTGAAATTGAGGTATCATAATCATCATGCTGCCTAGCATTTGGAACAGATGCCTTCGGATGCTGTCTGAAGTAAACAGCTTTATAAGTTTTGTAATTGTGTACGTGTATATGTATGTGCTTGTGTATGTATGTGTTTAAAATCAGAGCTTTGGATAGTGTTTATTTATTATGTTTACCCGGGCACAGTCTCAAATTTCAATCTCAGTCAACTAGACAGGACAACAGATTTATTTCACAATAGGAAAAGCACATTTTTAAGGGTCTAATGATTATAGAGATGACTAAGGTTGATCATATCCATGTGCATGAATGCATTTTATCATATTTGTGTGACTGCAGTTGGGAGCTCTTGAATCAATCAGTTTGGTGATGCAGGTAGAGCTTCATATTCAATCAAAGTAGCGCTTTAGGCCTGTGTGTATATGAGAGTTAGTGAGGTGAGATTGGGATATTTCCCACATAACTTCGGACATAACCTATTTCAACTTTCCCTTCTATCCTGAAAATAAAGCAAAACACACTAATAAATAAGGCATAAAAAAAGCATCATACTGTAGTAATTCCACTGGTGGTGTAGATTATCCCTGAGACAACCGCCACAGTGCTTTTGATGAAGGAATTCAGGTCAGCCAATCAGGTGGACAGAGACAGACATCAGATGGTCTGCCTTTTTTCAATGCTCAGAGGTCACCCAAACCCTCCAGCCACACATGCTCAGCTGTTCATGGTGTGTGTGTGTGTCTTTTCATTCAACTGTGTGTTTGAGTTTGATAAAAAGTTTCTGTCTTTGACATTAGATAAAGCATTACATATACCTGTATGTGTAAGTCTTTTATAGGTAGCATACTTTTAAAAAGACCACACATGGTACAAAGGATTTAACTCACTATTAATTACAGTAGGATTATACATTAGCTTTATAAAAGAGCTTTACGAAAAAAAAATGAATGGATTGCCCTCTTAAGCATCATTTAGTGCTGCATTATATTTAGGCTAAATTTTAAAGGTGCTTTTGCTGATTATTTTGTGTAATTTTGCAGGTGAAGCCCAGCAAATCATTTACATGATGGATAATAATTTACAAAAATATAGTTGTTCACATGGATTTGCCTCACTGACCAACTGAAACCTGCGCTTTATACACCATTACACTTTTTAAACATATAATAGTACTTTTTATTAGCAGAAATTATGCTAATGTGACTATAGCTTAGAACAAGCTTTTATTTTTAGTGTTGACCTTTCCTGTAATGCGTAAATCAGATTTGTTTTCATTTTAATCTTTTAATCTATGACTTTTGGTTCCCTCAAACTATTGAACAGGTTGTGTTTGCATTGTTCCAGTGGCGCTCTCTTGACCTGGATAAAGTGAGGTTTAACTGCAGAGTTACTGATGTGATGTTAACCCAAGCCTAAGGAACCTGCATCATATTGATTCTCACACACTTGAGCAGATTTGTACCGCAAGGCTTTTGGGGGATTGTGGAGCATCTGACAAGCATTCCAGCCTTTAGGACAAGCCCCTGCCACTCAGCAGCCAGTCATGTTCGCACACACAGAAGAAGGTAATTTGGAAATAGGCCGCTTAGACTGACATGTCTGCACCACATGCATACCACTCCCCCAACTCAAGAAAATCCATGCAGACAGAGAGGCTGTTGTGTATGGGCTGCTCTGCAAACTCCCCCACCCCAACCGCAGCTCCTGAGCCTTTCATTGCCAAATACAGCCTGCAGGTATGAGTGGTATCCGGTCCACTGATCACTGAATCCATCTAGCACTTGCAACAAAGAGCACAACCATACCAGTGAATTTATATTCCATTTAATTATCATTAAGTTTTCAATGCAGCTAACGATTTCTAAGTAAATTCTATTTACTATACTGGGAAACGAGAGAAAAGACTAGAGGGATTGTATTTGGACAGAATGAGGGTGTTAAATTGTAACCAAGGTTAAGGGAGTTTGGCAGTGGAAATTTGGTGTTTTTTGAGAAAATGGAGGGAACATTGGGAGAGACCTTTAAAAACCCAGAAACCGAAAAAAAAAAAACAAGTGAAAGAAAGAGATACACAGAGGTGAAGAGAAAGGCGAGCAGTGATGCAGGCTCTTATCTGATAAGGAACAGCTATCGTAAATATCCAGCTTTGCCTTTACAGGAAACACATATGCACATGTTGATCTAGAGAGCACTCGGTCAAAATGAAAACGAATCCCTGTACGGGATCTGATGTCTGATATACTACTGGGTGATGGGGATCAAAGAGCAGAACGGGACATTGATTCATTCCAATTCTTATTCCCCTCCTGCAAGAAACAATGGCAGCCACATATTGTTTTTTATTTTCTACAAGCTGTGGGCATATGAGCAACGAATGAAGCTCACAAAACCTGTCAAGAGAATATCTTCACATTTCAAAATTATATTTCACAGTGAGAAAATAAAGCCTATTTATGTTAAAGATAATTTGCTATGTTATGCAAAACTTATTTGAATTATTACTAAATAGTTACACTTTTGAGGTGCAGTATTACACAAGCTTCTTCCAGTTTGTTTCACAAGTTGATGAATCATTATTTCATCATTAGTGTGTGTGTGTGTGTGTGTGTGTGTGTGTGTGTGTGTGTGTGTGTGTGTGTGTGTGTGTGTGTGTGTGTGTGTGTGTGTGTGTGTGTGTGTGTGTGTGTGTGTGTGTGTGTGTGTGTGTGTGTGTGTGTGTGTGTGTGTGTGTGTGTGTGTGTGTGTGTGTGTGCGTGTGCGTGTGCGTGTGCGTGTGTGTGCGTGTGCGTGTCCATGTGCGTGCGTGTGCAGAAAGTTTTTTGGGTGTGAGCAATTTGACAGCCATGTTGTTTGTTGTTGGGATAAGCCGTGTTTTGAGGTTGTTTGAGGAGAAAGAGTGTGCACACACACATATAGACATACACATCCACACCCGCGCAGATGGGCTCTTTTGTGGAGAGCTTTATCTAGGATCTGAGGCGTGTTTACTGCAGTTGTCTGACAGCGGCTCTCTAAGCCGTGGATGTGTATCTGAAGGAGTGTGCTTGCCTGGATGTTTGGGGGCTCAGTGGCCGCAACTGAGATCCAGGCCAGATGCGTGGGCACGCAACACCCGCCATTCCATCTGACGCCCAGCATCAGTCCTCGCTCTCAGTCTTTGCCACAGGCACTCCACAGGGAAGTGTACATATTTTTTTGGCGTCATCGGTGGGATGAAAGCCTTGCTTCTAAAGACAGAAGAAGCATCCTGCTGATGTCCTAGTGCCTTCCATCCCTCTTTGTTCATCTCTGGCCAGATGTGTTGTCTGCCTGTTGTTGGTCTGGGTGTATGAGGCAGGTCTCCTTTTGTTTGCTGCCCAATCCGCCATCTCTCCCTTTCTCCCCCTCTTGCTGCTCTCAGTTGGTGCCATTTGAACATCTGCTCCCAGAGAACAGCCACCAACCATTCAGTAATGACACAACATTTTCCTGAAAAGCCACTGTGTAAAAAATGCAAAAAAGAAAGACTCTTACACCTCCGAGTGAGCTGTGCCAGCCAGCTGAGATTGACCCTGGGGGGGGGCTTGACTGTACGGATAAGCCTCTGGCCTCCTATAAAGCCATCTGACACCTTCAACTGACCCAGTTTAGATTGCATTACTATTACCCGTCCATTCACCAAACTAATCCGGCTTATTAAATCTTCTCTTCGAGACGAGTGTATTCATCAAAGCCAATTAAAAGTGCATGTTTTGAGTTTGTTTGGCAAGTGAGATTGATGTATTTATAGATGTGTAAATTAATGTGTATTTTCAGTGGTAGACACCACAAAAGCTGTCTTCAGCAAGTGATTGTAATGTATGGGCTCAAAACCAGCTTTTTGATATGCTTTATTTGAGCAAGATGGAAGGGAGCTATCAGAAATTGAGAGCCTAATTTGTTTCCTGGTTTGCAGCTCTGTGCTCAGGGACTAGATTGTTCCTCCATATACAATGATTTTTGATTGATGAATTCCCTTGACACCTCAGCTGCACCATCTCCCGGCCTGTTGTCCCATGGTGACCGTCTTCACACCTCTGATTGGTCTCTAGATGTGGTCTCCTGCGGTAACAGTGCATTCCGTGTGGCAGGTGTGCTGCGGGTGTTGGCTGGTGGCGAACCCCTTCGCTGATTTTGTTATCACAAGGGATGAGGATAATGAAAGGCTTGGGTGTTTGTGTATGTGTATGTGTGAGATTACACCCTTCGAGAGGCCTACGCCTGCTATTTTGCCCAGGAGGTACCACTGGCAGTGCTGGTTGGCTTAATGCTGAGAGATTAGGCCTCTCCGAAGAGGTAATTGCTCACAGCACGCTCTATTAAAGACAAAAGGAAGGAAAACTGCTATCTGGAGCAACAGCTAATTTATTATGTTCTGTCCGACTACGTCTTCATAGAGTAGTGACTGTGGAGCCATGTGATCACGCGGGTACCAGCACTATTGTGAAATATAAAAGCCACTAGCCTGTTCCATTTTAATTAGCGTAGTGTTTATGCAAAGAAACGTCTTTGACAATGTCACAGGAACATGATGAGCTTTGTTCCTGGAAAAAATGTGTTTTTACTGAATGCTTTTTCCCATCCATGGTTGAGGGTCGGTTCCCAGCACTCTTAATGACTCATTGAAACATACTAAGTGCTGCTCAATCATGCTGAATTCATGTATCATTTTTGCATCTACACCTTTGGTAGTAATTTTCTTAAATTCAAGACAACTTCTAGTAAGGCAGGGTTTGGTTAATAACCCTGCAAATAAATCATCACATAGAGAAATAACTGTATGATAATTATGTCTTTTGTTTTTTGATTTGCTTGTGTGTGCAGATGTAGCCATGTGGCATTGTGGAAAGAAAGTGGGAGCGGGTAGATAGCAAGATCAATAGCCAAGCATTCTAGATCTGCACATATTCTCTTCTTGCCTATCTTTTTCACTGCAAGCATGAAAGCCTTTGTCCCCACTTATTTCCAAGCTCCTTTATTTTTCCATCTTCAACAAGCACTGGAGTTTCTTAACGGCATGAAATTGCCAGCTAGCACAATGCCCTTGGTGTAAAGAGACGTAATCAGCGTCACTCACCAGTCCCTCTTAAACTTTATTTAACGAGTCATTCATCTTTGTTTTGTCTCCAAAAACAAGCTTGTGAAAGAAGGTGCTGCTTAACAGCACATGAAACAGTGCCATAAAAAGGCTGAAAGCAAATGACGATCAGCCACTTTCTTTTCTTCTCACTCTTTAACACAGATGTGTCAGTTGTTATGCTTTCTGTCCTTCTCTCAACTGACCCTAATTGTTCTTCAGATCATTTCGTTCAGTTCAGATTTTTTTTCCTGACCTCTCCGATCAACCCTTCACCTTTAGAGGTTCAGGCCTTTCACCAGGACTTAACTACTTGAACCATTTGATCTCCCTGTGCATCTTCTTTCATAGTGTCCATGTCTTAGGAAGCCTTATGCTGGCTTTGTATTATACGTTGTGCTTTTGAAACGGGAGTTATTTAAGTCAATTGTTATGCAAGTCTATACAACATAACACAATAAAAAGAAACTGTTGCTATTGGCATGTTGAGGTTATTTTTCTAGTCTGCTGGGGTGTGAGTGGGTCCGAACTCTCCCAAGGGGACGGTTTGCATGCTGCACTGGAGAAGAGATTGGATTTGTGGGTGCAAAGGTCAGTGTGTGGGGGTTGTGGCCTGTGGACCAAGCTGACCTTTGAAACTTTCATCATCCTACTCATTTCACATTTACAATATCTATCTGTTCTCGTTTTCTATTTATCTTGAAGTATCTTTCTTTCTTTCTTTCTTTCTTTTTTTTTTCTTTCTTTCCATCAATCCATTCATCCATCTTTGTCTTTCCTTCCGTTCATCCATCCATCTGTCTGTCTATCTATCTGTATTTCTATCTATCTATCTATCTGTCTGTCTGTCTGTCTGTCTGTCTGTCTGTCTGTCTGTCTGTCTGTCTGTCTGTCTGTCT
>CAIGQW010054073.1:5803079-5816864 GCA_903798125.1 Danio choprae | reverse complement strand
TATATATATATATATATATATATATATATATATATATATATATATATGTGTATGTATTCATTCATTTTCTTTTCGGCTTAGTCCCTTCACCAATCTGGGGCCGCCACAGCGGAATGAACCGCCAACTTATCCAGCATATGTTTTACGCAGCAAATGCCCTTCCAGCTGCAACCCATCACTGGGAAACATCCACACACACCCATTCACTACGGACAATTTAGCTTATAATAAATTCACCTATAGCGCATGTCTTTGGACTTGTGGGGGAAACCTGGAGCACCCGGAGGAAACCCACGTGAACACGGGGAGAACATGCAAACTCCACACAGAAATGCCAACTGACCCAGCCGGGACTTGAACCAGCGACCTTCTTGCTGTGAGGCGATTGTGCTACCCACTGCGCCACCGTGCTGCCCCTATATATATATATATATATATGACACTCATTTGTTCAAAATGTTCCAACAGCCACAAAATACTACCTACTCACAGTTCACAGCAATGTTTTTACATTCTGCATCCAGACAGTATTTAAACTTCACAGTGTAAAATCAAAATGTTTGATAAAATGCAAAATGTAAAAAAAGAAATGTAACACACACCCAGTGTTCAGTGTAGTTTTGTGGCTATCAAAACAGAAACTGAAGTTGTTGCTTTACGTTTTTTTTCTCTTTTGCATTCATAGGTAAATTGTATGAGCTCATTCCAAAATGTTATATTAAAACATCGGAAAAAACATACATACACCCATCCAAAGGACCCAACCCTCAAACAAAGGTTAATTCAATTTAAAGTTTTATTTTAATACATAAACTTTAATGTCTCTCTGGTCTACTTTTAATCAGTTCAATCAAAATGTCTGTTAATTCAAAGTGTAAACAGGCCCTAACTGTGCTTGAAAGTGGACAGCATGATTTGTGCATTATTTAGCGCTATACTATACTATAGACTTTTAAAATTACACAATAGAAAAGCTATTAACCAAAACTCTTGCTGTAAAAAGTATGTTTTTCAAAGTTAGAATGTCATAAAAATTTATTTTTTAATGTTATCAGTTTTTCCTGATTAATTGTGAAATTTTTTATTAACTTGCCAGTGAACATTTTCTATATAAATTTTAGTTGTTTTTTTCATTGAAGTAAGTCTCTTTGTGAGGAATTGTGATTTTTGTATTTTACTTTCCACATGCAAGTCATATGGGTTTTTAAAGACAATTTATGATGAATATTTAATGACTGGGTGAGATATCCCTTAAAAAAAAAGGAAAAGGAAAAAAATCTGCTAATAGTGTGTGCTTTTACACAGCGCACATTCTGTTTTATGTGTTTTCTTCGCATCTCTCCAGCAGCTATGCTTTAAGCCTCCTCCTGTTATTGTTTTCATCTTGTGTCTTTTCAGACACTAACACACACAGACACTCCACTGGTGTGTTCTTGTCCTCATGCACCATGACCTCTGTGTCTTTTCTTTGAGAGCCTTAGGAGTTCCAGCTGTCATCAACATCATCTTAAGCCAGCATCCGATTTTTCAGGCGTACGCTTCATTTACATAGTCATTGGAGAATCAGAGGGAGTCTGTGCGCGCCACCGCATATCTCAGCAGGCGAGTGTTAACAGCCCCAGCAACCCAACTCCCTGCTGACCCTCTGATAACATCTCGCAAGTTTGGAAGTATCAAAGACAGTCCAATGTGGCCTTGGTAGTGACCACTGAGCTGCTTCTCTCAATGCAAATCTGATGTAACACTGTCCTGCTTTGATCTGATCCAAGCAATTTTGTTCCAAAACACCGGGTTGCTATCCCTGATCTCTTTAATGACTGGATTGTTCGCTGTGAATGTTTTGGATAGTATTATACTGAATGATTTTACTAATATTGCTTTTCGCTAACGACAGGGAGCACCATTCACTGACAGCCAAAACCTTGACATAAAGACACCTGATTTGCAACATCGCAGGATATTCTTATGTAAATTAATTGCTTTTAATGATATATTCAAAATGATGTGTGTAGTTCTGATTTAGCAACATCTATTTCAGGCTGCTAACACACTTTAATTAGTGCTTCCATACGAGTAAAGTGTTTCATATAATACTTCATGTATGTTGCTAAATCATTGTTGTTGTTTTTTAAATATAAGCCGTTTATAAAATAATTGTTGAAACATTTGTTGAAACCCCATGCAACATGAATAACTATTCAAGGCAAATTAAGATAAATGCACAAACCCTAGGAAACATAAATCTTCATCTGGATTTCATAATGAGCACTACAGTACGGTATATTGAGGTATCTGATTTGTCTGCCAATCTAATGTTGTTTTTAATAAGTATAAGCTGGGGAAATTTCGCACTGCAAGAGACTTTGGATATATTAAAAGTGTCTTGTTGGATAATGATTTTCATTAAAGTTGAGTAATTTCCTAGTGATTCAAAAGAACATGTGAGCATACAAGGTAATAGCAATTTCAGTTTATCAGTTTTTTTGGCAATCCAGTTCTCTATATTGATCCATTACATTCATGTCCACTCCTTTCATCTGATCTTAATTCTTAAGGTCTTTGCACAATGAAGTCAGATTTTTTTTTTATATGCATTTTTTGTATTTGTTTCCTAAAAATTGATCAGGCACAGAAACTGCACACTAGTCCCTATGCAAATTAATGAATTTACAAAACAATTCAGAGTCAACTCAAACAGCGATGCTTTTGTTTTCCTATCTTTTCTTCAAAAAACCAAAAGAAAAAGAAAATATTGTGTCTATCCAATCCATTGCATTGAGAGTTCAGAGCTGCACAGGATTATCCCAAAATTTCTTTCTTGATTTATTTCAGGAAATCAGTTTACTTTGTTTGCGATACTGCAGCCACATAACACAAATTTCCATCAACTAATTCATCCTGAACTGAGATTGGCATTATGTCAAAGGTATGAAGACACACAAACACACACTCATTTTTCTTTTCGACTTAGTCCCTTTATTAATCATGGGTCGCCACAGCGGTTTTATGCAGTGGATGCCCTTCTAACTGCAACCCATCACTGGGAAACACCCATACACTCTTATTCACATATACACTACGGAAAATTTAACTTACCCAATACACCTATAGCACTTGTCTTTGGACTTGTGGGGGAAACCGGAGCACCCGGAGGAAACCCACATGAACACGGGGAGAACATGCAAACTACACACAGAAATGCCCACTGCGCCACCGCGCCGCCCAACACACACTCACACTCAGCAAAAAGCAGCATGCAAAAGGTATAAGCCAGGCATGGAAACCAGCATACAGCAAGCTATAGCAGTGTTTCTCAAACATCCACCACATTATGTCTTTTATTACGTGCTTTGTTTGTCATAAAGTGATCTGTGCAGTGAGTGACAGAATTGTAGCTTTCACTTGTTCTGAATTGATCTGAATTTTTCATGATGAATGAAAGTTTCAGAGAGAGTGTGTACTGTAAATCTGATTGACACAACGTGAGGTCATATTTATTTTTAAACGTGTAAGAATTTCAGATGAAAATTCCGGACTTAGTGTGGAATGAACTTTAGACTTTTTTGTCATGTTGTGCAATAGGCCTGTTATTTCGGCAAGCTTTATGTGACAGTGAATCAGAGAGAAATCTCACAGTCATTCATTTAGTCTGTCACCCTTTTTCCATTCGTAATCATTGAGTGACAGAAGCAGTTTCAGCAGCCCTCAGCCCAAATTGATTTGTTTCAAGTACTATACAATCGCCTTTATATGTTACAAACCCATAAGCACGTTTGAAACATGAACAGCTTTACAGTTGTTCTCCACACAATCCGTTCTTTTAAAGCAAGCTGGAATCCGATATCACCAGCGCTCCTGTCAAGATCCACTTTCTTCACTCTGTGCTGTTGACATTGCTGTGGATGTATTTTTACCTCTAAAAGCCTTCCTTAAACAGAAACATTTCATTTGGCCTAGTATTTGTCCATAATGAGGATGATTAGATTTGCTTTATGAGGGGAATGCACGGAGTTACTTCACCATTGTTTATTCAGCGGAATAGCATGGCAAATTAAATTTAGGGCTCTCCTCTGCATAATTCCTACATTCTGCAGCCCATAAGGAAAGTATGTTGTTTTAAGAACATTTTTATAGGATAAAGGGCTTTATGTCTCCACGCAGTGACATCAGGAAGGTTGACAGATTTAAGTTCAGGACCACACATATCTAGATGTTTACAATGCACTGCTTTTAAAGAAAATTCACCTTCTATTCATTTATAGGATATGATCCAGGCCCTAATCAAAAGCAGCTTCAGTTAAAAGCAGAAAAAAGCTGATCAGTGTCAGACTGCTCATAATGGATGAGCTTTTATCTGAAGTAAGGGGCTTTTTTTTCGATAACCATCTAGATTCGCAATGATGCAGGCTTGACTAGGAAGCTCCATGCTTACCGCCAGTAAGTCTTTTAGGCCGACTCGTGTGCGGCTGTCAAGTGGGGATCAGGAAGCACTCCAAGCACTGACGTCTCATCATTTGAAGTGATCATCAATATTTGTAATGAGTGAAGGTGCTGTTGCTGATCGCTGCGGAGACACAGGGCTGCCCAGCTTACTTAGCAGATCAAACTGGAATCAGAGGGAAAGAGGGAGGGACAGGCTGAAAAAAGGCTCCAGTACACATCCTCAGAGGTTTTAATAGACTGACAGTAGACAGCAGGTCAGAGCACCGGCTCCTGTCTGCAAACAGGAAAAAGAGAGAAAGAGGTAAATCGAATTGAGTCAATGATTTTTTTATTCATTACTATTGTTTTTCAAGTGACGGTAATCTCAGCTATTTATAAGTGTTTATTTTAAGGGCTATTTAGACGTAGTCACTTAATGTTAATTATATGTGCACACAGATTTTCTGACTTCATTGATCAGATCTACAATACTATTGAAGTTTAGGGTCAGTCAGTTTGTTTAAATTTCAGTTAAGGGTAAGTTTTCTAAAATAAATATTGTTTTCTACTCATTAAGGACACATTAAATCAGTCAGAAATACATTTGTATTGTTTCATAAATAAAAATGCAGAAACGCAGTTATAAAAACGTAGCTATGAGAAAACATAACTCATTTAGTCATGTGATGCATCTAACATGCTGGAAAAACATAAAGCAGGAAATGATATCTTATTAGCAAAATACCATGTGGTGGAGCCCTCCAAACCTTAATAATAATATGAATTTGTTCATTATATTTGTAATAATAAATATGTTTACATGTTTACTTGGCAGTTGTATCATACATGACATACAGTACATGACAGTTTTACAATGCTATTCAAAGTTTGGGATGAGTAATATTTAAAAAAAGAAAATGTTTAAATCTTTTGTTTAATTTTTCATAAATTTTCTTAATGTATACTTTTTATTTACTAAGGGCACATTAAAGAAATTTAAAGAGACAGCAAAGACATTTCTACTTTAATAAAATCTACACTCTTACAAATACTGTAATTGTACAGTTCATACTGTGATTGACTTTTATCAGTGATGATCTAGAAGAACTATTTTTTTTTATAAAGAAAGTTCATCGGATATTTAAAAAATCAACATGGCACCAGCAATGCCAATAAAGAATTCAGCATATTTCAAATTTGTTATTATTTTTTATTAATTAAGAGTTTAACAATAATAATATGTATGAGCACACTACTTTTTCAGCATATTATATTTTGATTTAGATTTTTTTTTAGATTTCTAAGTGATTCAATAGAACATGTTATCATACAAGGTAATAGCAATATTGGGATGTCAGTTTATCTGTTTTTTGACATCATGCGCAATCCAATTCTCTGTATTGATCCATTTCATCCATGTCCACTCCTTTCATTTGATCTTATTTCTTAAGGTCTTTGCACACTGAAGTCTAAAATTTTCATATGCATTTTTTAGTATTTGTGTCCTAAAAATTGATCAGGCACAGAAGCTGCACACTAGTCCTGATGCATATTAACGAATTTATTGCAAAATCATTTATTGCATTTATTAATTGTAGTTGACTTTTACCAGTGATGTATAAGAACCATTATAACAATATTTATGAGCACACTACTTGTTCAGCAAATTACATTTTGTTTTAGATTTTTATTTAAATAGAATTTAGTTTATAAATTCTTTAGTTTTATTTATTGTAATCACATTTCACAATTTTACTGTATTTCACAATAGTTTTTGTGAAGAGACTTATTAACCTTCAACCCAAGTGTTTTAACGGTAGTGTGCTTGTGTAAAATAATAGTGGAATTCATGATCTTAACAATTATCTATATTTAGCAAATACATGCCTTCCAAACTACCTCCTTTATATCGCATGTCATATTTCATCTCACGTTTCCCTGATATTGTTTATGATAGAATATCTATGAGAGTGAAAATCTTTGTGAAACCTTTGAAATGATGAATAAAAGTCTATCTGAAAGTATCCATTAATCTGCGTGTGTTCAACCTAAGTGCATGTTCTTTGCGAGAAAATAAAGGTTAATAAAAAAAAGGCACCACAGTACAAGCGCAGCCAGTTCTGTTGTTCTGTCAAGACCAACTCGAAACGCATAATACACATCAGTAAGATGGACAGACAGACAGCGAACAAGAGCTGTGTCCATCGAGAACGATTACCCTCCGTCTGCGTAACCCGTCCAACATAGACTCCTGTTGTCAATTAGCCAGCCAGGGGGTCTGTTGAAGCTGCTGAAGAGTCTCTGAAACTGAGCCTCGGGTCACCAGGCCTGTCGGGCTTCTCTTCTCTCACGCACCGATTGCTATTGTCAGGTGCAGTGGGCATGAAAGCAGCAATTTTATAGCACAGGAACTCCAATAACGTTTACCGGGGCCGACTGAGGCCTCCGACTCCCGTGTCTTGCTCACTCAGCCACGCGGGTTTCTTAAATTCCTACTGTTTCTCGCTTTCTTGCTTCTAACTTCCATTCTTCTGGCTTTCCCCATGTTTTCTGAGTGAACAGGGAGATTAAACTGGCGTATGAGTTAGCCGACCACATCAGCGCCTGCTAAAGATTGAACATAAGAGCGTTCGGTATTATCCAGCTCCAGATGGGGGGGCAGTAATGGTCCAATGGGGCTGTAAAAGTTGATGAATCAGGGTTGGATGCAGATCACAAGCATCGCTCTCACCAACTCTGCCTTTTTTTTGGAAAGAGGTTAGATTGGAGCTAGAATAACACCTCTGAAAATAGATTCTGGGAGCTGTTTGGTCTGTGAAGAGCTTTTTTCTTTTCTTTGTAGGACATCACTGTGCATTGGATAGAACAGGGCTTTATAGATAACATGACATTCTTCAGTATTTCCAGCTAGATCTGATGATAAAACAGTTTTTTTTTAATTCATTTAACAATATTAGAATAGTTGTAACAATATTATTAAAAATACTTTTTGCTGTCCTAGACTTTAAAACTTTCTAGTCTATATTCTTGTATTCTTTTTATATAAAAAATAGCTCTGACTTAGTAAAACCAGTGCTCTTAAATATTCTCTATTTTATCTACTTTAAATATATACATATGTCAAAGTTTAATATGTTTGTGTGTGTATATATGTAAAATATAAAAAAAATTAAATTTTAACAGCGATCCTTATTCTATTTACACTGTATATATTCCTTTTTGCCAGAAAACTGCTGCAAAGAAAATCTTGTGTGCATTATTAAAGTTTCCTTCAGTTTCATCCATCATTCACAAATGTGATGCAACTTGTGTGATTCTGCTTTAGATTATTTATAATGTATTTAAGCATTAAAGATTAGTATTGTGTGTCATTCTTAAAGGAACATTTTTTTTTGTGTGTGTGTGTGTGTCTGTGTGTGTGTCTGTGTGTGTGTGTGTGTGTGTGTGTGGTTGCACCAAGGTTGCATGGAGTCATTTTGACACCAGTAATACTTCTTTGGACCTGTCTGTCTGCCATCCTCTCTCTGTGTAACATTTACTTCATTGGGCTATTAGGAAGAGCTACCACTTGCTTTGTGCGGTTTGGATGTAATTGGGAGCGCAACTGTATGTCAGTTACAGTTCAGTGTAACACTCAACCCTGCTCTCCTCATTAAAAGGCGTGCGTGTGTATGTGTGTGCCAGTCAGCCCGTGTGTTTGTGTTGCTCTGTGCCCGTATGCTGCAGCAAACATTCGTTTCTCACCTGCTCATTAAAAATGCATTACCACCCAAAACGTTTCGTCATCAGCTTTTTAAATAATGCTCATTCTTCCTGAGAGCTGTCGATGTCAGACAAGGTAATGGGTTGTCCGGCACCTGGCACAGCTAGCGATTAGCTTGCCCATCAGCTTGTGAATGATCACTCTGCCTGAGCAAGCCCCCCCTAACCTTGAGCGCACTCGCTGTGGATATTCATGAGCTTCCTGCCGGGCACTGCGAGCCAAACTAAACCTGTTGAATTAGCTCAGGAAAGAAGGATTGTGCACAAGGAAAATATTCCAAGAACATTTTCTGCCCCAGATGGGAGACAGCAGGCCTGGGGTTGTTAAAAGGGCAACACTTTTTAAACGCGTTTCCTCTGATTTTCTCATCTCAAACAGGGAGCTGTTTATCACAGCTCTGCATTCAATTTGATGTTGCATACAATCTCATATAGCATTGCAACTCGTGGGTTATTGCCTTGGAAATACAACCTTGCACTTTAATTCACCTCCCAGTGGTAATATCAGGGGACTCATCAAAGTGGAAAAAAAGAAGTAATATCCCTCCAAACCCCACAGCAATTACTCTGAATTACGCCAAATTATGAACCTGCAATTCGGCTCTGAGTCTGAGGATTAATGTCAGACTCCCTCCACTTCGTTGGTACATCTTAAATTGCCTTTCACTACCAACACGCACTTTGACAGCTTGAGAAATTTACAACCATCTGAATGGTGTAATTACTTTTCTTTGTTTCCCTGGCTTTCTGTTCGTTCTCAGAAAATGCTCTTTTTTCACCATAGTGTGTCGCCCAGGCTAGAGGTTCCATTGATCTCCAGTAATGATTTGCCCTTGAGTTTGTCAATATTTAAAAACCACTTTGTCCCTCAGAAAATCATAGAGAGCCAGGCAGATAAATGTCACAACCTGCTGATATTTGTCTTTTATAAATAGCGCTCTGTCTGAATGTTTGTCGAGCTCTGATGCTGGACGAGCAGGAACGGGGAATTAAGCTTCCTCTTTCCGTTTGCTTCAATTTCAGCAGTGCCGCCCAAAACGGGAGGCCCCTACTTTACCTCAGACATACCGGCATTAATAACCATTCAAAGCCACCGTCTGCCATTCTTTGATGGTCGGAGACCACATATCTCCCACAGTGCCACAGACTGGTCGAAATTTTGCAGAGTGAGTCGAGTGGTGAGCTGTCCCTTCTGCCTCTGTTCATTACTCTTTGGTAATGGCTGTTCTCTGTTGGGGGTTGATGCTAAATTGGCTGTTAGAGGCCAGAAGCCTGCACTGGCGGTGGCAAAATAGGAAAAGACAGCAGGAGAGACCTTGAATCACCCACCCTTTTTTTCTTTTTTTTCCTCCTCCATTTTTGAAGAATGGATGTCTTCTCTTCGATGCACCCATATCGAGCCCACCCCCCCCCCCACCCCCGGTCACCCGCCTGCACACACACGAGCACACCTGTCAGCCATAGACGCTTCACAAAAGAGGCATTTTCAATTCTGTCTGGGTCGTTGATCAGAGGACGTGGTGTCCTGTCCAGATCCCACACAAAGAGACAAGGCCCCCCACATATGGTGGCAAAGGCTTGATCTCTCCTTTAGATGAAAACACTGATTTTAGCTTCCCATCAGAAAATGATAGTCTAGTGTCAAGCATCTGCTGTAGTTTAGATTTGGCTTTAGCTAATCAAGCAGTGCTGTGTTTTTTCCCCTCCAGTTGCATTCAGCAGCAAGAAAGCTTTTCATGTGATTCTGGCTGCTTGTTTATTGTCCTTCACAATCACTCTCACCACAAGCAATCACGCTCCTCAGAAGTAAACATGCTTCTTAAAAGGCTTTGTTCAACCCATCTTTACTAACCGTATTTGGTTTATTTTGTTGCATTAAAAAAGTGCCTGTACTTGTGCTTAGCTGAATTCTTTTTTTGTGGTTAACATTGATATTCCTTGCTGACTAGGTGTGAGGCAAGATTAAAAAGTATTTTATTTTATATTATTTTATTTATTTTTAACTGAGCTAAGTTGCATTACAATCTATTGCACTGTAAGAGATATAGAAGCAGTATTATTGTAAAGAAAACAACTCTTGCATACTTACATTTTAACAATAACTATCCTATCCAGGGTTAAACTTGTCAAAACAGGTAAACTTTTAGTTTCAAGCAAGTAAAAGTAGTTGCAAACACATTTTTAGCAGTTTTAAAACTGTAAATATTTTGAATACTTTCATTTGAATGCTTTCAGAAGCGTGCTGTTTCTGTTAGCAAATATTTCTAAAGAAACTTCCACCTTTTCAACCAGTATCTGTCTGTTGCCTCTCACATTGTGACATCATTAGATGTGACGACTGTGATCTGCTCATCTGAGGAAAGCCTTGACATTGTGTGTCTGGCTGCATTGTGTGCCAGTGATGCAAATCATCTTTGTGTAATGTGTTTATCTGTGAGGAAGAGGAGAGTTTGATATGTCATTCAGCTCTTTGCATGGTCGCCCACTCCCCACTGTGGTCTGCATTAATCCCCCGCACCAATGAAATAGAAGTTTTGCAAGGTGAAACATGACAAGCCGCCACATTGTTGACAAATAACCTTTCCTTCCATTCCTGTCAAGCCCCTCGAATGACAGCTTTAGCTTTCAACGACTGGTGCGCTTTTGAAATGTCAATTTAGCATCTTGACACATATTGACGACAGAGAGCTGACATTTTACGGGCCTTTCAGTTAGGAAAGCGAGTAATCCCACTTATCATAATGCCAGACATGTTGCAATAAAATAAAGTAACGCAGAACTCCTCATTTCTTCATTTCAAAAAAAGTGATGTTCTCACATCAGACATCCTCCAGAGGGATAAATTGAGACGAACTCAAAACACATCTGACACTATTTCTCAGTCTTCAAATGCCTCAATCACTAGTCCATGAACTCTGCACATCCAGGAGCTCCGAAACTTCAAAATTACTTTGTCTCTTATGAAATAAGTTTGCTAAATGGATGGTTTGCTAAAAACTCTGTCATAGTTTATTCACTGATTTACAAACCTGTGTTTACAAAGGTTTACAAACCCATGACTTGTTTTCCCCTGCCTCAATCAAGTTGAAGTCCACTTAATTTACCCAGAAATGACAATTATGTTATTAATTACTTACCCTCATGTTGTTCTAAACCTCTTAGACTTTCATTCATCTTCAGAACACATATTAAGATATTTTAGGTGAAATCTGGGAGCGCCCTCATCCTCCATAGGCAGCAAGGTTCTTTACTCAGTTCAGAAAGGTGCCAATAAACATCCTTAAAATAGACCATATGCTTTCAGTGGTTCAATCAGTGTCAGTATAGGGCACACTTTCACAAGAGCCCCACCCCGCTTGCAACTTCCTCTTTTCAAAACAAAGGACAGTCACATCTGAGATTTCAGAGGTAATGCATCATAGGCACGACCAAGCACGATATGTGAATGTGCACCCTTTACTGACACTGAGAAGATAAATAAAGTTAAATAAAGTCGTTATTTTTTGTTTATTCTGCACACAAAAAGTATTATCATAGCTGTATACCACTGCATGTTTTGAGGATTGTTGTTTTTTTTGTGTACCTATTTAGACTTTGATGTCTATGGAGGATGAGGGAGTTCTCAGGTTTCAACCAAAAATATATTTTCTGTATTTTGAAAACGAACAATGGTTTCAGGGTTTGAAGTGACATGATGGTTGGAAATTAATAATATAACTTTCATTTTTGGGTAAACTAACACTTGTAAACAGTTTATTGTGGTCTCTTTTATAAAATAAATTGCTTTATAAACAATAAGTCCTTTATTTTAAACATGTTAGGGAAGTCAGAACAAAATGAGTGTACAGTAAATAAACAAGGACTGAATTTTCATGTTCGGCTGAACTAATCCTTTAAGTCGAGTGTGTGTTTTGTAATCTAGGGCAGTGGAGCTGGTGGCCAGCTACATGTATAGTGAGTTTAGCCTTGGCCCAGATGTGCTCTAGATATCAGAGACGATACCACTCCTTAATCACAGACTCCTGGGAACACCGTCTTGTCCTTTCCTCTGTTTCCTGCCCTGCGTTTTAGAAAATAAAGAAGCAAAGCTCTGTCTTCCCCACACTCATTTCCACCACACAAGATATGTCACATAAATAAACGGTCTCATTAGCCTTACAGATGTCCCACTGTGGAGTTCCACCGTCAGACCGTCTCAAAACTTCTTTTGGCTTTCTGCCTCTCGCAGGACACAGCTCTATTAAAGCCTATTTAGCTATTCACTTCTCTTCCGTCCCACAACATGCAACTCCTGTCCGACTGCATCGCACCCCCTTCGCCATTGTGAGCAAACGCAGCAAAGAGACATTGATGGACATTGATGGACGCTCCCCATTGAGCGATTCAGGCCTTTCTTTTGTGAAGCCTCTTTCAGGAGGAAAGGTTTACAAAATGAGCATTGAGAAAAGACAAGAAGGGGGGTTGATGTTGGATATGACAGGCCTCTCCGACTGCTCCCAGCTTTCTGACAGGTGTGGGTGAAGGACATGTGAGGTAATCTAGAGTTTGACAGCGCGGATATAAGCACTGACACTCTGGGTGTCAGGGCATTAGTGTTTCCGTTTCCTTGCACACACTGTCTGCCGCACACACTTCCACTGCAGGTCAGATGTCTGCTGATGACCCATCTCTGAAATACAAGCTTGGGCCAGAGATGTGTTGCTACAGATAAGCAGCACTTTCATTATGATTTTTTCCCCCCAATAGCTATCACTCACCCCCATTAAGAGATAAACTGCTCTGGCTGTAATTTCAGTTCTGCCCGTGAAATCCTAATCAAAAGGGCTCTTAAAATATTTTCGCTGCACACCAGCATGGCAACATGAGTTACAGCAGACAAAGCCATTCGTCAGTGATCACGTTTCAGTGCCATAAAATCGGCATCTGTCCCATCCATCGTCAGGGATTGACATGACCAGGCCTTGTTTTCAACTACCGCTACAGAAGAGCAGGGTTACATTCCTTCTGCCATCGCAAGAGGAGACCGAAGAGGTTGACATCTGAGAGTGGACGGGCTTGTGAGAGAGGTCAGGTCTAGAGGTCAGAGAGGGGGCTTAAGTCAGTGTTAGTGGGCATGTAAAGAGCCTGTATGCAGAGTCCCTGGAGAGCGGCAGACGTGATGGGGCTAACAGGCCCTGCTGCGTGACAAATGTCCATCCACACTCAGGAATGGCACCTGTGTTGCAAACATATGGCAGTGTAATTGAGACGTAACAGAGAGGTGTCTCAGAGGATAGCAATAAAGTTGTCGCCCCATAGCTTTTTGTATGGTGTAGGCTCCTGTAAGCGTGCCGTATATCTAAATACATTGTGTGCCTTTCTCCCCTGATATTAAATGGAGTTAAGGTGAGCAACTGGTGAAAATGCTGAGTGTGTCAGATCTGCACATTTGATCGTCTTCCATACTTCATTTATTCCCTCTTTATTTCATTCAGCTTCTGCTGGGCAGGAGAGAAACAGACAGAGAGGCTTTAAAATAAAATTTGATGTCTGCTGTTGTATTGTGGGGGCTCAAGTCTTAACTCTAATTGAATTTTATGTGTATATATATAGAGATATATT
>CAIGQW010054073.1:5781475-5802979 GCA_903798125.1 Danio choprae | reverse complement strand
AATATGAATGCAGACACGTTAAGACCTTCATTACTTAACTGCATAATTTTTATTGTTTTTGACAAGTCACTTTTGATAATCAAATTACTTTACATTTTAATGTAGAAATCTGCAAAACTGCTTTTTAAAAACATATTCATTCATTCATTTTCCTTAGGCTTAGTCTCTATTTCAGATGTAGCCACAGCAGAATGAACCGTCAAGTATTCCAGCATATGCTTTACACAGCGGATGCCCTTGCAGCCTCAACCCAGTACTGGGAAACACACACTCATTCACACACACACACACACACACACACACACACACACACACACACACACTCATACACTATGGCCAATGTTGTTTACCCAGTTCACCTAGCGCATGTCTTTGGACTGTGGGGGAAACTGGAGCACCTGGAGGAAACCCACGCCAATATGGACAGAACATGCAAACTCCACACAGAAATGCCAACTGGTCCAGCCGGGACTCAAACCAGCGACCTTCTTGCTGTGAGGCAACAGTGCTAACCACTGAGCCACCGAGCCACCTTAAAAAGATATGTATATTAAAAAACTTTTGAATTACTAAAGGTGCAATTAAAAGAAGTGAGCTACTGTTTGGATCACTAACTTACTGTAAGTGTATTCTCAAACATGAAAGCTATGTTATTTGTAAGAGTCTCTAACCTCTCTAAACAGTCTACTAGATGTTTTCCAACTGTCCTTGAGAACTTTGATCAGACCTCTCCTGTGAGCCACAGCGTGCCGTTGTTTTCTTGTGGCTAAAACTCTATCAGCCCTCTTTGAAAGTGTGTGACAGAGGAAACATATAGAGTTGTGTTTACTTGTGGGGGCAAAAGTGAATTGAGTACAGAAGAGTGGCTTTCCAACAACAATTGTGTGTCTGACAGTCTGATTATCATGGGAGTGAGTGGTAGCATGCGCCATCAGCTGCAGAGAAGGCTGGAAATTGAATTTTAACAGGCTCAACGGTCCCTCTTTCCTCTCCCTCCATTGTTTTTGATTTTGTTGTTGTGCTCTTTGAAGCCGGCAGCTGCAAAGTAGATAGGACCCAATGGAACGTGTACACCCGGACTATGGAAATGTATGCAAGCACTCCCCCGAGGACAGTATGAGAATCCAATCTGAATGCTGTCTGTGCGCTCTCACTGCCTCTGGGTTTCAGGTACTTGCTTTGTTTTGGTCAAAGAATAGATCAATCCTCATTTTATATATTTATTTATATATTTTTAGGGGTTATAGCCCATCTTGAGAATTTGTGGATGACTTTTAGGAAAAGATACAGTATACGTGTACAGACCTCAGACAAAAGCTAGAAGCTAGATGTGTTGTGATTCCCAACAGATTTGTACTCATGTATCTGTGTGTTGCCTTAAGCAATCCACACCACACCTGTCTTCTTCTTTCAGCTTCTCAGCAAACCTTTCCTACTCTGCTGCATTCTCTCGGCCCATCACATATTTTTCTTTTTTCTTTTTTTTATGCTTGAACAGAGTAACACACTGCATCCCAGTATACTGCGGGGGTGGTCAGAATATCATCCAGCAAGTTCTTTGATTCCACACCTGAACCTCCGGGCTCGAATCACATCATCATTAGGGGTGTGCTGTTTGACAAAAATCGTATATATATCACGCTAAAGGTATATTTCACAATAGTGTTATTTTGGCAGGAAGTTCAACCTCTGAATCTGACTAGGTATATCTGAAGCCATTGTAGAACCGATGCATGCATACTTGTCCACCCGTAACAGTGGTATATTACAATGTGCATACAGACAAAAATCTTCTGAGAATTATTATTAAATTAGAATTATTTTTTCCAATATTTCCCAAGTGATGTTTAACAGTGAGAAATTATTTTTCCAATGTGCTGTATTTTTTAGGCATAATAGTTTTAATAACTTATTTCTAATATATATATATATTTTTTTTTTTTCTTGATGATGGTTATTTTGCAAGATGCTAGTATTCAGCTTAAAATGATATTTAAAGGCTTAGTTAGGTTAATTGGGGTAATTAATCAGGTTAGATTAATTGGGCAAGTCTTTGGAATACTCATTGGTTTGTTCTAAAGCCAAGCAGATATTTTCCTGCCAAACATAAAGAAATAAGACTTTCTCCAAAACAAAATATTATAGAAAATACAATGGAAAATGTCCTTGCTCTGTTGAACAGCAGTTAATTAACATTTCACAGGAAGGCTAATCATTTTGTCTTCAACTGTATATACAGTATGCTAAATTAATCATATTTAATATCTTAAGTCTTTGGGGAAAGGACTACATTGAGATTAATGCTCTGATTACACAATAGCAAACTAGGTTTTTAGGCTGAGAACAAAGTGAAGAAAAGAGACCGAGCCATTGTCACACATCGTTACAATCTGTTTATGGCATTTTTGCACACACGTAACAAACTAACATTGTATACAATGTGACTGTTTTCATTTTTGGTCTTATTTTGTCATTTTCTATTTATTATTTTTTCTTTATTTGTATTTAACGCTTGAGAATGTCTGAGGCTCACAGCAAGCATTTTAATGTTTATTATCCCATTGACTTCTTGTGACTACGACAAATAACCTTGACAGTTAACTTGACAGATGCTAGCATGCGCACCTTTGAGTCTTTTGGTGTTTCAAAGAGAGAAACAGGAGATGAATGGAACAGACACATACTGTATAGGTAGCCTTAGAAAAGGTCAAAGACACAAAATGCCCATCATACCAAAGAGAGAATTAGTTTGTTTTTTTGCCGCTGTCCAAATCTGCCAGAAGATTCTCAACTGCAGTGTACACTCACTCGCTGTTTGTCATTTATCTTATAGCAGCTCCGCTGTATCAAACTGGTATCAAAAACAGCCATATGAGTAACACAGAGGAGCACAGGAAGCTGAGCAATGGTTTTGTCTTTCTGGAAAGGCTGCTTCACATAAATATCATTGTGTTTCATCTTATCTGTGTTCAAGGAAAAGGATTGGCCTCAAGTTACAGCGTGTAATCTCTTCTACTCTTTTTCATTTTTTTATTCTAGATTTGACTCAGCAGAGGTTTAGATGAGGACATGATCCCTTGCAATGTGACTGCTGCTTAAAATCTCAGAATTGACATAGCTAGTTGTAGGCTAATGATAAGTACAAAGATTGAGCAGTTCTTAAAAACAGACCCTTTTTTCCTCACATCTGCGCTACAGCCAGACACGTTATAAACAGCTTGCAAAGGTGTTAAAAGGAGCTTGTAAAGGTGCCTTTAGGGCTCTAATTTTGTGCCTCTGGCAATGCAACATGTTAAGACTTACAGCATGAGTGTCTGAAGACTTTAGGGTATTGTTTACACTTGCTATTACAGTAAGGTGTATTTTCAGTGTTCTAATCACAAACGATCAGTCAAGATGCATTACCATTTACACATGCTCCTACACATTTTAAATACGTCTCCTGTTTCCACTTTTGTTCTTATTTAGACTAGACCCTCCCTTTCTTTTTGTCAGACGCTAGATCATTTTCTTTAGAGCAGCATGTGCAGTGAATGTCAAGTCATTATGTTGCTTACAAGCAAGTGGGAAAGGAAGTCAATTGAAAGGATACAAATGGTAACATGATTTTGATTGCAATCTGTTTGTTTTGGTACAACAAAGCAAAGTTGCAATTGATTGTTTGGTGCACTTTCTCAAAACACATCCCATAATGCTCACATTTTAGGTCAGTGGGTGGTGAGTAGGCGTATTTTGTGGCTGTTTGAACACATTCAACAGCATGACTGTTTGTTCTACAAAATCAATTCGATCAAATGAGTGTTCGATTACCTACAGTATGGAAGTGGTCAAAATTGGACATGATCAAAACATTTAAGAGGACCCCATTTGCATGTTTATTTTACATCATCTATTTGATTGGATTGATTAAAAAAGAAAAGTTGCAAAGCTGCAAAGAGGACAGCAATACGCTAAGAAAGGGATAAATAAGGATTAAGCATATACTGTGTCATTAGCTTGTTCTACACAATTGGTTCTACTTGTATATTAAAATTTGTACAAAAAACTTTTATAAGTTGACTAAGATAGGAGATTTTGTAGTCATTTTAAACTGGCTTCAGGGCAGATATGTAATTTGCATTGCTACAGCTATCATATCTGAAACTCAGACAATAATGTGCCTTATAACAATCTCTACTGCTCGAAACATTGCTTCTTCATACACTTCCTATTATCAGAGTGCAATCCAAAACAATCCCAGGGTGAATTTACTGCAATAATGACAGATAAATGCCACCAGGCTTCCCAGCACATTTTAAAGTGGATGTTTAATCGTCTCGATCATATGCTTATATGTGTATAGAAGAGCATGCATATGTGTCATTGTTGTCATCATATACATGGCAATTCGACAGCTGGTGGGGTTGAATGCTAAATGGTTAATGCCATCATCACCCTGCTGTAATATGTCCCAGATGTTCTTTGGTAAAGGCACATTCATCCAGACACATTTGCCTAACTGCCACGATTAATTACCAAGGACAACGGCTTACATCTGCACGTTGTTACTACACCGCCTCACCATTGGTTAACCTAGTTTTGTTTGATTCTTTCCACAGAACAACCGTCCAATCAGCACCAGCAGGGCCAGTCCACGCTGCCACCAGTGCCGCCCCCGCACAAGCAGCAGCCGTCTGTGACGGCGCTGAACCATAACTCTCTGAGCAGCCGCAGGAACGTGAGCCCGGCCCCTCCGGCCGCCCTCCCCGCCGAACTGCAAACCACACCCGAGTCAGTGCCGCTGCAGGACAGCTGGGTCCTGGGCAGCAATGTGCCGCTGGAGAGTAGGTCAGTTACGCAAGCACAGACACCAGCAATGTTACATCCCACAAAGTGTGACCTGTGATCTGGAAAGATCTTTCATTTGACATTACTCACACAGCAAATCACGTGCATTCTACATCTGTCTCTGAAATCTGTCACTGCAGGGCATATATTTACATCCCACCCCATCACTGGTAAACACAGTGAATCAAGCTCTTAAGTAAAAATACAGTTACCCTAATACAATATTGCTCCTGTTAACATATGTGGGTACTTTGCTTTTTTATTTACATAAATACAGATAGTCTGATCACATCAGGCAGAAGACTCTGTATACAGAAAATAAGGGGAGGTCATTAACATGTCCATATCAGACAAAAATTACTTGACTTCAGATGTGCAGCATCAAGCGGAAGTAGTGCAGATATTTGAGACATCCACATTTTAAAAGATGGTACCTGATGGGATGATTATAATAAAATATTAATTTCTTTGCCAGATAAAATTTTTTTTTTTTTTTGCTTTTTGCGTCAAAGTGTAGAAACACTGGCTCCACTCCAATGCAAAAAAATCCAAAGAGAAACAAAATTGTAGCTTAAAAAAAATGATAATTTAGTCACCGTGCCAGGAAGAATGGAGAAATGTTCCCTTGCGTTTTCTACAATTGTAACAATGAACAGGCATGGTGAGAGCTAAATTCCAATAATAAATTTATAATTGAGTTCATGAACTTCCGATGAAGTACACTGAAAGTAAAATTTTTTAATTACAGCAGACTAATCTGCATTATCAATTCCACTGTCTAAATCATTTTCCCAAACATTCTCCAAACTTTATAAAGAGGATGAACATGTGCATCATAAACACTTAAATTAACCCATTGGAGAAACTGTTTCTCAATGCTTGTACGTTCAAATCTAACTTTCCTATAAGTACAGTACATTCATGTTTAATATATGTAAGTAAAATGCTTATTAATGGATTTTGTTATTTTTGCTAGATACATTATTTCGAAACTTGTCAAACACTTATTACTTCTAATAATGTGAAAACGGCAATATTGTGGAAGCAGCTAATTTAAATACCAGATACCCTAGCTTATAACAGAAATGAATACATCCAGAATGTTTGTAAATGTGTACTGACAAATATAAAAAATATATGGTTGTGCAAAACAAAATGTTGTGCAACCATATACTAGTTTTATGTGCTACAGAAATGTGAAAATGCACAGGGATTTAAAACAGTGTTGTTTTAACTTTATTTTAAAATTAAAATTCAGTTTAATACTGTAAAACCTACCTCAGATAGGAATGTAATTGGACATTCAAATATGTCATGCAATGGGATTAAACAACTCACCATTTTACAATATATTTACTATAAAACAAACTGACAGTCATGACTTAAATAGAATTTTCATTGACAATAATAAATCCTAAAATCCATCATTAATATCTTACATTTCATACCATCAACCACAGACTCTAAGGATCTTCTGTTATTCTGTTAAATACTGTGAATCATTACCTGGAAAATCATTTGAATCAGTGAGTTGTTAACTCGTGAGCAGGTGCAATCGAATCTGAATTCACAGATTAATTTTTCAGTGTGATTTATGAACAAATCTAACAGGTCAAATGAAAAATTTATTTCGTTCACAGTTTCCCTCGTTTAAAACAACATTTTGCCCTGCTGCGTTTATGAAAACTAAGCAGTACAGTATTTTGTTGTGAAATGTAGTGAATTAAAAGTAAGTTTCCTAAAAAAAACATTCAGATAAAATACAGATACTTAAAAAAAGTACCATAGTGTAGAAAAAAATGTCAGTCTATCACTACAGCCCATATCTTGTTGAAAAAAAAGGATTAATAACATATCAGATAATAATTTTTATTATATTATATTATATTATGGCCTCACAGTGGCGCAGTGGGTAGCACGTTCGCCTCACAGCAAGAAGGTCGCTGGTTCGAGCCTCGGCTGGGTCAGTTGGCGTTTCTGTGTGGAGTTTGCATGTTCTCCCTGTGTTGGCGTGGGTTTCCTCCGGGTGCTCCGGTTTCCCCCACAAGTCCAAAGACATGCGGTATAGGTGAATTGAGTAAGCTAAATTGTCCATAGTGCATCCGCTGTGTAAAACATATGCTGGATAAGTTGGCGGTTCATTCCGCTGTGGCGACCCCAGATTAATAAAGGGACTAAGCCGAAATGAAAATGAATGAATGAATGAATGAATATTATATTATATTATATATATTTTTTTATCCTAGAATCAGTTATAGTAAGGTTTCCATCAATCATCTCTCTCACAAAATGGCTGATAATATGACAACATCAAAACAAAAGTGCTTCTGCTGACTCTGCTAACATCCCAGAGTGACTGAGGCCTCGCCAAGCTTAGGGGAGGATACGGCTTGCTTGTTTTCCTCCCATAAATCAGTAAGGCTGTAAGCTCAGAGGATACTCCAAGGGGTCTTTAAACACTAGCAGAGGGGAACACTTTGTTTCAGGGGTTTTCACGTTAGCGCCATAATGGCCTCTCTCTGTTTTTGATCTACTCTTTCTTAGTGACACTGTATATATAATGACTAAGCCTCCCCCTTAAGGGATGTTACCACCTAGCACTCCTTTCATTTATCCTGTGTGATATAAGCAATAAAACAGACAGGGTGAGGTGGGTGTGGAGAGAGAAATCAGGGTCATTCCAGAAACGTTATTTTAAAGCACGTGGTAAGTAATGCTGTCATTGTGCTTAAATTTCTTGCTTCCATTCTTAACAACTTGGTGAAAGGCAGTCAAGAGATAGGGAGACAACCTGGGTTCATCTCCAGAGCCCGAAAGCCATAGACCTCAGTCTGGATAGTCAGCATTTTAAGTCTGATGTAAATGAGAGTAAGGCTTGGGGGGATGAATGTACAGTCCGTTCAGTGGCTAATGGTACCTCAAAACCAAGCTAACAAAATAGTGAAAATTGTCATTCCAGGAATGTATTAAGGATGTAAATTGGTCCCAAGGTGATAGTGAAATGTAAATTTAACAGTACATTTATACAGTGTTCTGCTGCAGTACAGCTAAATGGTCAAATGCACTTTTTGATAAAAAATGTGCATTCTTAAAAGGTTTCATGCACAGACAACATACACCAACATGTCAAAAATTGCAGTGTAGTCAATTTAAAGTGAACTAATGCTAAAATAATATATTGTTAACGGATGTTTAAATAAGAATATTTAATAATTACTAACAATAAAAAAATATTATTTATATATAATATTTTTTTTACATAATTGTATTTTACAGTCTATTAAGGGTGAGTGTACATCACCCTCACCACCGTGTATTCACTTGTACTAAATTAAATATAGCAAGTATCCTAACTAAAGCATGCGAGTACTGATGAGTGGCTTGCTTTGAGTTTATATTTTATGAGTGCCAGTACAAACACAGTGTTAAGAGATCCAGGAATAACACACCTGCCTCTGCATCTCCGCCCTCAAGTTTCACTTACGGCCCTTCACATGGACACAGCGGTCCCAAAACAGGCATATCCAACATCCACACTTCCTTTATAGTCTTTATATTCCTCTATAGTCCTCTATAGCCTCTGTTTCCCCTGTTTTCCTCACCACTGCATCTCTCACGTTATACTGTCTTTTTTTATTATAGCTACGTGGCCGTCCTGCTCTTTTTCTTTGTGTCATGTCAGCCACAGCAAGATCTCTGCTCTTTAGTCCATTGTTTTTCACCCCCATTGTTTTGTTTTCTGTCTCTTTTCCAACTTTCGCTGTGCTGTTTGTTTTTGTTCTTTTCTCTCAGTGGTTTTTGTCTCGGTGGTCACACCATATCCTCGAAAACATTTCCTTGGCGCCCCTCCACTGATATTGACAAAGAATTATGCAGATTTCTGTAGATATTAGCAAGAGAGCTAACATTTCTGTTTATATCCCGAGCTCTCACCAAGAAGACCACCGTGGACCACACACAGTCAGCAGGCTTTCTTGACACACACAGATGGTTGTAAATCCAACCATGGTGCTGCATCTTTCCAGATAAACACTCTGAATACAGACATCCATTTAGTTGCGCTCGAAAACGCACATTGTTCTGTGTCTGCATGGCGGCGTTGGTTCAAAAGGTGCATGGACGTGGAGCTTACTTAACAGCTGCTTACATGGTGCAGACTAGTTTTGAAGGTAAAATAAACAAAATTTCCATCTCCTCGACAGGCACAACAGCGGAGTTTAGATGAAAATAATGGAAAACCATCAGAACTGCTAGATGGATGAAAACGTGCTGGCAGAAAGTGGAAATGCAAATGCTTCACAACATGTGTCCCTGAACGAGCACATTGATTTGTTTGAGGCATGGAGATTCTGGCTCAAAAAATCTCAGTCGACTTCATTAGCCTTTGTGTAAAATTGCAAAAATCAGTCTTTAAATACTTCATGCTAATTTGCTTGCACTTGGATAAATTATCATTGGACGTTGTTTAGTGGCTGTTTCACATAAAAATCATCCACCAGACAGGTTGTTGTTACGTATAGTAAATTGCTCCAACAACATATTTCCTATATGCTTCAATGTAGAACGCTTCCCTGTGTTTACAACCATGAATGATTGGATCCCGGGGCTCAGGTGGCATTGTTTCCGTAATTACTGACTGTAGCTTTAAGCCATTATTGACACTGTCATGAACCTTGTGGTGAAGTACAGATCACGTCTGAGCATAAGCTTCCACATTCTTGTAATTTGTGTGCAATTTGTGCTGAACAGACAATTGAGTCGAAACGATCATGACTCTTATACAGTCAATTACCTCACTCTGCTGTCTTTACGATCTACGCTATTTGATGATGCTGTTAAAGTGAGGGAGAAAAAACAAAACACGAGAAGCCTCTTGAGACACCTGCCTGTCTGATTAAAATAACTCAAGATCTCTGCGCAAGGATGTTTTTTTTATTATTATTCCAAGTTTGATTATTTCAAATGTAAAAACAAATCAGGCAATTGGGTGAATCTGTTCCAGGACAAGAGTATGTAAAGCTTTGTTTACCCTTTTTATTAAGATGATTATATTGCAAAACGTCTCATTTTAAGTCAAACACAAATCTTTTGTGTGAAGGAAAAACAAATATAGCCGTAAACTTTAGACCAAACCAAAGTGCTATGGAAATGATTAAGAATTAGGTCAGTTGAACAGTAGGTGGTCTTCTGTGGCTGTTTGAATACATTCGACAGAACATCTAAGCAGTCCGATCAAATGTGTTTAAAACCACCTCTGAAAGTGCTCAAGACATTGTAGACCTCATGTACACCGGTATTATCATTGTCCACTTTGATAGGTTTGGATGAAAATAGATCTCAATACCATGCAAGCTGGAAGAGATTTCTTTTTATTTAGAATGGTGGAAATACGTTTTGAACACATCACCATTTTTCTCACACATCACCATTTTCTCAGAAAACATATTTCTAAAGAAATCATATTTCAATCAAAAAAAAACATATATGCAAAGAAAGCAAAACTAATTAGTTTAGGAATGAAGTTTGCGTATCTTAATTCTCCATATGAAAGGCATCTTAAAGCATTAGGCCATCACCAAAAAAGCCTTTTATATAAAGTAGTCATTTCATTTTAGTAGTTCAGTGCTTTCTCCTTGTGTTTTTTGATTGTTATTACACATAACTAATTTTTCAGATTTTTTTTTGCTTTGTTATATTTTTATGTTTGTATTTTTGGGAATTTTACCAAAATGCAGTTCAATTCCATGTCAACAGCACCTTTAGAAATATTATTCCCAGGAAAAAACATGATGTGTTCAATACTTATTTCCCCCTCTGTATTTATTTATTTATTTATTTATTTAATTAAATAAACGACAAAAGAGAAAGAAAGAGTAACATATTAACCACATTTTGCCAATTCATTAATTCTGCATAAATAATTCATTCATTTCTGGCTTTTTTTTTTTTTTTTTTTACTTCAATTGCAAGTCTTTTATTTGACTGTTAATTTCTCACTTTCTAGGCTGTTAACATGAAGTAGGTATTTTCCTTGTGATGGAGTTGTAATGGATATTAAAATGATAGAAAACACTGAAGCTCTTGACATTCCAAAACCTCGCTCTAGGCAAAATCTCTTAACATACTCTGTTCTGGGCCTGATTTCAGTTTTGAGTATAGCAAAACGGCTTTAGTTTCAAGCTGTTCTCTGTGTGGAGATAACCAGTAAAATGCACATTAGCCGTAGCCCATGTGAATCTCAAAGCACTTTTGACTCATAGGTCAGCTCCCATGTCATGCCGCAGCGGTAAGACAGCTAAAGATAGACCTCACGACTTTCACCATCACAAGAGAGACGAAAGTGCTCAGTGCATTTGATCACAAAAGCTCATTTACCAAGCATATCTGCTTGCTGCAAGTGGAAAAAAGCAATTAAAACCAGACTTACACAAATCTCCTGTAAACATCCTCAAGAAAGAGGCGGTAAACTGAGAAAGTGCCCTGTTAAAATTTACTAGTCCTTTGCTTTGTTTATTGTCTTTTAACTTCCGTAAGTGATTTTGAAGGCTAGTGATTTATTGCTCCAAAACAAAGCCAGACATCAAAATGTCTTTAAGTAAAGCATCATCCATCAATATAACATCAATAGGTGTTACTGTAATTAAAAAAAAAGTGTGAAAACCTAATATCTCATAGAGGATTGTGTTCAGAGTACAATCACAGCATTCTGCCAAGCCCAACCAGTTGTCAAGAGCCTTTAGAGGTTTTGTTATTTTATCTTCGGTATGGTCTCCAGCCTCAGTTTAGGAGCAGGGAGCAATCCGGCTCAATTCACATAGACAAAACACGCAACAACTGTGAGATGCCTCTCAGCACAGGCTTACCTAAGTGCTTTGGATCATTCAGTATTGACACTTTGTCCTTTGTCACTTTTATAACTTGCAAATGTTCATAGTAGCACTGCTGAAGAATACACTGCAGGCACCATCGAAAGAATGGACTCCTTGAGAATAACAATAGCCCCTATTTGCATTTTCCTTCACATAGAGGTTATGATGGTTTTTTCTTTCTTTCTATTTTTGCATTTGTTCTTTCTTTCTGCCTCCATACTGTGATGTGGAGTGGAAATATGAATTTTAATATCATTCAAACCTTATCCTATAGGCTATTGTGTTAGAGATACCGTAGTTTATCACTGTAGATGTATGCACGGTAGATTGACTGTAGATATAGTTTTTCAAAAGCCAAAGTACAGTAAATATGGCTACTGGCTGACTGTTCTAAAAGAAAATTATTTAAATAGGGAAAATAAAAGAGCAAAAGAAGTGGGTAGTTATTGTGAAGGTCAAAGGTCCTTGTCAAAAATGTATTCCATGTCTGAAAATTTGTAAATGATATAAAAGAAAAATGATATAAAAGAAGTAAAAGAGTATGCAGTTTATTGTAAAGATCACAGGTCCTTGTCTGAAGAGTAGGAAATTGTTGTTTCCACTTTATTCTGTTCACCGCAGTAACTCATCTAAACATTTCACTGTGTCAAATAGTAATTCCATGTCTGGAGATTTTAGAATTTGTATTTTCTTTTAAGTAGTCTATCTTCGATTACGCTGCCACATATAACCATTGTTAAGTTATTTTCCAGTTCTGTTACGCATTCGCTCCTCCTAAATCTTCTGTGAAGGCATTTGTCAGAGGATGACAAACGTGAAAGAAGATACACGGATTAGCATAGCAATTTCCAGCCTGATGTCATGCCTGCTGTAATCAATTAACAATGGTTATCCCGTCCCTCATGCTCAGAAATCCCTGTTCGCTGTCTTCTGTGTCAAAGGAACATTATCCTGTCTTACCTAAACACCAGATGCCCCAGTCAGTCCACAGAGGCTGCAGCTGGAGATTTTATCGCTGTTTTTCATCACGCTTCTTCTATTATCTCTCGTTTAAGTGGGTGGTGAATCTACTCTGCATTAACATTTTTATTGAGGGTCTAATCTTGCCATTTAACTCAAAATTATTTTCAAGCATGCACCACATTTGCTCATATTGCTATGATCCTTTTAGTTACAATGAAAGCCAGTGTTACATGACTATAAATGCCATATGAACTGTGAGAATTGAGTGAATTGAAAGTGTCAGTAATCGTAATAAAATGTAATTAACATTTATCATTTCCGTGACAAATGGGTCGTTAAAGCGCTACAGTTTCCAGAGTTTGTCTTTGTCTGCTTTTCTATTCATTTTTTCTCAAAAGGTAGGCAAAAAGTGAAACTGCGCATAAGTCATTTTAACAGCAGTTGTGTGGTTTGTGTAAAAGCAGGCCACTCTGTGAAATTCAAGACGGACGAGCATATGGTCAAGTCGCATTATTGAGTTACATGTCAGCAAGTCGCTTGTTGTAAAAACTTGAAGTAAAGGTTTGAACCCCTGCTATGAGGTTAGAAGGGCGCGTTGGTTAAAACGTAGGTCATGGTGGTGTCATGTGCAAAGTCATACTGAATTACTGTTGCAATCCCATGCACCAGTTTTCATCCCACAAGAGATTTTGTGAGGAGTCAAAAACTTTGCCCCTTGGCTTCAGATCAGTGGTTCCGAAGTGAGATTTCTATTTGAACTCTAACCATGCTAAAATTGTCCTTAGTCAAACATTAAACATTGATTCTTTGTTTCTAAATGTCTCAGCAGCTGAGAATTCACTGAACAAAATGCCGTATGTATGTTTGTAGCTTGTCTATATTCTACCAGGTGCTACAAATTTTTATCAAAATGCAGTAGAGCTTGATGGCCTTAGATATCAACAGAAAAATATATGAGAACGGTTGTTTTCTCCCTCATAAAAGTTGAAGGCCTATTTTTATATCCTAACAATGCACAATTACATGGTTAGTTGCACTTTATTTTTGACCTTTAGCATTGTTTTTCCCTGCCGCCCGCCGCCCTGTCATAATAGATCGGTGACCCGCCAATTGAAATGCGCTGCTTCAGATTGTGTGCATCTCTAGAGAGCTCCATCCATCTCTCAGAGGATGCTATCTGCTATAGAGGGAGTACAGTAATTAATATATTCTCACACTTAGCTCATAGTGGATGTATAGATAGGCGACCAATAACACTTTACAGTCATTCAGCGTGCCTGAGTAATTCTGCTGCTCTATTCACCGTAATAAATATTCCCTCTTTTTCAGAGCATGTTAGTGCTTCCATTTAGAGGAAAACGAAATGATACATAGAACATAAAACTGCAGTATACTTGTTTTATGAGTCTTTTCATGTGTGCGGGTCCACACGCGACTGTCTGTCCTTCATTCCAGTGTACATTCAGCTGTCAGTGACTGCCGTCTGAGAAGCTCTTTCATTGAGGATTTGCTGCCAAACTCATAATTGGAAATACCTTGACTGTCTCATCACCAGAAAGAACTGACGACCTTTATTCTAATTGTTTGTCTTTCTCATGTAGAAAATTAGCAAAGCAAGCAGTTCTTGAAAACGGGCATGACAACTTAATAGAGATGGATGTGTTCCCTCC
Organism: Danio choprae; assembly: GCA_903798125.1. NCBI lineage: Eukaryota > Metazoa > Chordata > Actinopteri > Cypriniformes > Danionidae > Danio > Danio choprae. The sequence continues at coordinate 5,788,650 of CAIGQW010054073.1, read as the reverse complement.
CGTGTGCCACGAGGGCGGCTATGGGGACGGGTATGTGCTCCTGAGTCTTCTCATGGTGCCAGCTGCTGATGCCAAGCCCAACACTGAGCCAACCAAAGTGCTAAATCTCTAGAACCCCCCCAACCTAGCCACCCCCAAACAGAAGGCCAGCGCTGAGCCAACCAAATGGCCAAAGTCCCATATTGAGCCAACTGAATTCAGACAAAGCAGTCAATGCACTGGCCCGGCTTCCTATCGTATATCTCTTTCCTTCTTGGGAAAGCCAACGAATACAAATTCTAAGGAGGCACTTGATTGGCAGCCGCTTCTGACACTGATACTTGCTCAGGAATAATTGCTCTAAATTAAGTTGCAATAAAAATCCACTAATATGCTAATCGATTCGCCACTTGCATAAATCAAGTTACACAGCCCTTAATATTTTAATTTGACTAATTCTTTAATTGATATTCCTGCATTACTAGATTAAATCCTGACTGCCTTGCACAGCATCTTGGCTTTGATTGGGTTGATTGATAACATTGGGGTAACAGTGAGTTGGCAGCAACTGTTTACTGCACTAAACTAAGAGCGCAGTTTCTCTCTCTCTCTCCCTCTCTCTCTCTCTCTTTCTCGCTCGCTGCATTAGAATGCAGAGAGATTGTCGAATTGTCTCGCTAATTGGATTTAGTGCTCAGTGTTATTTGATATCGCAGCTCGAATCATCTGTTTGTTTCATTGTTCAGTGTCTTCATGGGTCATTCTGTCAACATAAAGAATGCAATCGAACAGACAACCATGCAGTTTTAGAGAATTGCTTAGCTCTGCAAGCTTGTGAGTTGTTTTTTTAACAAAGGGAAGGGATTTCATGTTGTGGAAGAGGGTTACGTCTGTGAATATTTTTAGATTTATCCTTGACAGTTAATTCTGTACAGACACCTACCTTGAAGATTTGCCTGAAAAAAGCTATTAGACGATACCGCTGTTTTCCACAGAAACGCACCTTGACACTAAAAGAGAAAAGTTGTCAAATGGAATAAAGTTTTTTATATGGGTCTGTGGGCTCATGTTAAACAGTAAAAAAAATATGGATATGAAATGCAGTTCATAGTCAACTGAAAAATATCAAGACATTTGAATGAATGTACGACATTTTACACGTGGCAGGTTAAAACTGAAAACATTCTATACAATTTTAATTCTTATTGGAATTATTTATATTGAGTATTAGTTTTATACTATAAAACTCTGATAACATTTCTTCCAAATTTCAAATAAATTGTAATTTTGAGGGTTTTTTTCTGCTTTTTTTCAGAAAATGCCAATTGGAGGGAATAATAAATGCTTGTTTTTGCTTTTTTTTACATTTATCAAAGTAAAATATTTTTATATAGTATATATTAGTATATATTCATTCATTCATTTTTCCTTCGGCTTAGTCCCTTTATTCATCAGGGGTCGCTACAGTGGAATGAACCGCCAACTTATCCAGCATATGTTTTACACAGCGGATGCCCTTCCAGCTGCAACCCAGTACTGGGAAACATTCATACACACTCATTCAAGTGTGTACAGTACGGCCAATTTAATTTTTTCAATTCACCTATACCGAATGTCTTTTGGACTGTGGGAGAAACCGGAGCACCTGGAGGAAACCCATGAGAACATACAAACTCCACACAGAAATGCCAACTGACCCAGCCAACCTCGAACCAGCAGCCTTCTTTGCTGTGAGGCGACAGTGCTAACCACTGAGCCACCGTGTTGCCCATTAGTATATATTAATATAGTATAAATTAATTTTGATAGTGTATGATAATCCTAATCATCCTAACCCTGGTTTTCTTTACTTATTTTAAAATGCTTTAGTATATGAAGCCTTTTTATTATTTGTTCTTCTGCTGAGGAAACAATACTGTTGGTAATTTTTAATTAGAAAAGGCTTTTTCTCCCAATCAACTGATTCCAGATTTATAGTGAAAAGTGCGACCTGTACACACACACACACACACACACACACACACACACAACATTTCCCATTTCTCCTCTTTCATTCAGGCAAAGGAACACAGCAGGCGAAAGGGGAAGTCAAACACTAAGGCTTTGATTGAGATGTGTTCGGTAAAGGTTGAAAAGTGAAGAGGGCCAGATTTTCACTGTGGTGTTCAAGCAAACAGAAAGGGCTGGCTTAATAAATGTGCTGGTAATATCTGCCCAGCGTAATTACCACATGCCAAGGGCTTCTGTTAGCCAATCATACTTTAAGTGCCAATCAGTGGGAGAGGGTGACACTAGCTTAGCGGGAGCCATACAGGAGCAGGGCAGTTTGGGAAGACTGTACGCCTCACTTCCTGAACTGCTCCCCGCTTTGTGAACAATCTGTGCCACTTTAACTATTAATTTAGACTCATTTAGAGTTAATGTACCAGAGCTTTCTATGAAAAGTTAAATATGCAAACGTAAAATGCTTAAACAATGAAACAGTTTCTGATTTGATGAACTGTATCCGACAAGTTCTTTTCTTTTTTTGCCTAAAGCTTTTCACTGAAAAGTGAAACAGAAAAGGATTTGAGAATGAGATTAAATATTCATTGCTCGTGTCTGTTTCTCTCTTTTTCTTTCAGGCACTTTCTCTTTAAGACAGGCACCGGCACCACTCCTCTGTTCAGCACGGCCACGCCAGGCTACACCATGGCCACGGGGGCGGTCTACTCGCCCCCCACACGGCCCCTGCCCCGCAACACACTGTCCCGCAGCGCCTTCAAGTTCAAGAAGTCCTCAAAGTACTGTTCATGGAGGTGCACAGCCCTCAGTGCCATGGCTGTCTCCATACTGCTGTCTGTACTGCTCTGTTACTGCATTGGTAAGTTTAACACTCTCTATTACAGTATAAATGGGTCAACAAGTTGAAAACAGTCTCTGAAATGTTGTAGTTATACACATGCAGGTGGATTTATTTACCTATTCCATTACTTCCAAAACTTTTTCAATATGTGGTTGGTTGTGACGATCGCCTCACAGCAAGAAGGTCGCTGGTTCGAGCCTCGGCTGGGTCAGTAGGCATTTCTGTGTAGAGTTTGCATGTTCTCCCCGTGTTGGCGTGGGTTTCCTCCGGGTGCTTCGGTTTCCCCCACAAGTCCAAAGACATGTGGTACAGGTGAATGGGGTAAGCTAAAATTGTCCGTAATGTATGTGTGTGAATGAGTGTGTGTGGATGTTTCTCAGTGATGGGTTGCAGCTGGAAGGGCATCCGCTGCGTAAAACATATGCTGGATAAGTTCATCTGGGCAATTCATTCCACTGTGGTAACCCCAGATAAATAAAGGGACTAAGCTGAAAAGAAAATGAATGAATGTGGTTGGTTGTTTGTTTCTGATTAGATTTTTGGCAGATTCCAATTAAAATAACGAGCATAATTAAGCATAGTGATATAGAACAAAACGGGTAACGTAACTCGTTTCCCGAGGAGGGGAACGGAAATGCTATGTGGAAAACTTCCACTATGGGGATTTCGTCAAAAGCCAATGATCTGAAAGAGTAATAAAACGAGCCAATGAAATGCCAATGAGTCAGTGGCGTCAGCGTGCACAGCTGGCAGCAATTACTAAGGCACAACCGCTGTGGCGAAGTAACATAGCATTTCTGTTCCCCCCCTACGTAGTACCCATTTCATTCCCCAGCGCGAGGCGAACTTCAATGCTATGTGGAAAACTTCCACTATGGGGAAGTGTATGGAAAACGCCACAGCAATTGAACCTCACCACGTCATTGGTGAGAGGTTTCCCAGGCTCCGGCGTGAGCGCACCATCATAAGCAGAGACGCAGCCCTCCAATGTGCCCCCTGGCCCTAACTTACCTTACTTACCTGTGAAGCGCTTAAAGGCTTATTTATATTTTTTGGGGAGTCATAAAAAAATACACCTAGTTAATTTCTTGGAATTTTAAAATACGACAGTACGTTGGGAAAGTGTGCTGTCCTGAAGGGGAGGATGCTGCAGAGGCCACCTGCTGCCCAATGGGGAGACCTGGGGGCATGAAAACATATGAACTAACCCTGAGAACGGGGAGTACACATATGAATGATGGTTAGCGGGGAGGGAAGACACGGGCCCGCCTAAGAGGAGGGAACTATACCGTGGCTGAGTGAAGCATATGGGATTGCCAGTGGGGATTGCGAATAGCAGGCACCTATACCCAGAATGCGGGCTGACCAAGTGGGCATGCCAACAACGTAATGGGCCAGGCACCTGACTTCTTCGCTGAGTCAGATGCTGGGGGCCTCGGAGGAACTCTGTAGGGTTCGCCAATGGGCAATTCAACTGAACAGAGTGAAAAAAGCGCACGTATCTCTGTGTTAGAGAGAAAGGCGTAGCAAGCGTGTTTCAATACCGTACAAAATTTCCTCATTCACTGGTGTTATCCAGCACACGTGAGGAAAATCAGCTCCACTCAAAGATTATAGACTCTTACGAATGTATTAGGTGTCACTCAGATGTCTGTTAGAGAGGCGCTGCGTGCTTACGGCCAAGAGGAGGCGATACTCTAATCGAGTGCGCTCTCACTCCCGCGGGACATGGCTCACCCTGGCACAGAAAAGTGAGTGAGATGTCATCCACTATCCAGTGGGTCAACCTCAGTATGGATACGGCACTTCCCGTCTGCCGATCACAACAGAAAAGGAGCTGCTTAGAGTCGTAAGCTCTAATGCGGTGTCATAGCGCAGAGCCCGAACGGGACACAGCAAGAAAAGGGGCTGGGTCAGACGGGGAGATCGGTTTTAAAGCCCACCGATCGCACTTGACTGCTCTTTCACTGTGGTGAATTCTGGGGTGTACTCCTTTCACGCTTTGGACGAGAGCCAAGCCTAACCATGCCAGGAAGGGGCACCACACCGGCAAGATTGACCGCGCTAGCACGCTCGACCTGGGGATTCGCCTCGTACCCCCTGGCTGCTCCGTCATCGAGGAAGGTGATGGGGGAACCCAAGCAGACCGGGGAGAAAAAGGTGCCCTCAGTGCTGCGTGAACTTTCTGTGCACCTCCGGGAAGAAGGGGACGGGAGGCTTAGAGGATTTTACCTTCTTATCCTCCACGTCACACCCCTAATTGGTCCGGTGGCAGAGCTGGGGGACAAGCCATCTCCAGCCTCGCCGCCGAAGCAGCCCAGGTTAGCATGGCCATCATCTCAGATTCTATATCCGAAGCCTCGCTTATCACCCCTAAGGTAGGAAGCGGGTCCGAATTGTCATCGGAAAATGACAGCCCACCTACTGATGCAGCGATGGACATCTGGTCCTCTGTGTCATCTAGTGAGAGGGCGATCATCCCGAAGGATGGAGCACTTCTTTTACTCGAAGCTTGGATGGAGCGTGCTGAGGAATGGGAGGTCCGCAAGCCAGAGGGCGACAGATTGACCCCCACTGTAACCCTCAGATCTACCCGAGTGCCAACCGCTACTTGCGGCGGACAACAGGGGTGGTTCGCCCTTTTGCAAGAGCAAGCCGCGATCTTATAGCTGCACAACAGACATGCTATCGCAGTGATGGCATGCGCTGCCCGCGTGCACCGCAATAACATGCTGAACCCCCAGACATCCATGGACAGGGAACCACTGCATCCAGAAACGCACAGTCGGAACGACGTCTTTAAAAAGACACGCTGCAAGACCGTTTTGCTCTTTTAGGAAACCTGCTACTTATACCTACCGCTCTAGAAGGACCGGACGCAGAGAACGCCCAGGTAAGGAAGAATAGCCCAGCTCGACCATCTAAAATGCTCATTGGCATTTCATTGGCCCGTTTTATTACTCTTTCAGATGATTGGCTTCTGACGAAATCCCCATAGTGGAAGTTTTCCACATAGCATTGAAGTTCCCCTCCCGCTGAGGAACTGTAATGCAACCTGCCTGGAACTACTTTAAGTGTGTGTTTATCTGAAAATAATTGCACACCTTAGAATGTTCATTAGCTAATCAGAATCAAACATTCAACAGCCCTGTAGAAGATTAAAAAAACTAATCATCCATATTATGAATTAAATGGTCATTCTAAAACATGAATTTAGTGTAATTAAAATGTTCCGCTTAAAATGTATTTGTATAATATAATATATTTATAGTGTTTGATACGTAGTAATAAGTTATAATTCAGTAAATAAGTAATCATTTATATGTAAAATAAATTCTTAATAAACACTAAGCACTTGCTTCCTTGGGACTGACTAGGGACCAACTTATAAATAAAAACACTTTACTTGTTTTTAAAGCAAATTTTCTTGCTATAATTCAATTCAGCATGCCCCCTCTAGCAGGCCTGCAAAACATTGTAAAAATCAACTGCTTAGTCAATTACATTTCCATGGAAACCACAGCTAATTTTTGTCTATTACTCAGTCACCTGCATAATTGTCCAAACAGCATTGGTTGCCAGAGTACTAAATTACAGCCACATCCACAGACAAACATTTGCTTATTTTCCTGTTGCGTCGTCATGGATTTAAGTTCGCTTCCCTTCAGTATTTATTACATACTATGTGTCAAATGTAGACAGCCTTGTTTAAGCTTCCTCTCCGAATAAAGCTAGTTGTTTCCTCATTCCGTACAAATGTCACGCTGATGAGAGGATTTGTGAATGGCCTGTAGAGATGCTGTTTTGTTGCTGTGAGGTGGGCTTGTTCCTCTTAAAGGCATGATGGCTCAGTTGATCCACATGGGAGATCTAGCGATGCAGCATTCATGGGTCCTCTGTTTATTTTTCTAGAGTCCATACAATACTCTTCTTCAATAACCTGAGAGGGTGTTCTTTACTTCTGACCATTTCTGTAATGGTTCTATTACTGAAGAGCGAAAGGGAAGCACATAAAGAGAAAAAGGGAGAGATAGAGAGCTTTTCCATTCACACACACATATACAGTACACATGTTAAAAATACGCCTTTTTAGCTTAAAGAAATATATTTTTAAATATTGTAAATGTCAAAAATGAAAGGAAATCAAACTGAAAGAAACAAATTGCCTGCATCAAGAATATACAATCTGTTATATTCACCAAAACATACTTCTTAAATGGGAAACTCTCCACTGTCTCACTTAATTCTCAGTAACCAGCTATAATGAAAAACAGTCCATCCCTGACTTATCATTATATTTTTGCATATAATATAATATAATATAATATAATATAATATAATATAATATAAT
>CAIGQW010054073.1:5762701-5781465 GCA_903798125.1 Danio choprae | reverse complement strand
ATATAATATAATATAATATAATATAATATAATATAATATAATATAATATAGTATAATATAATATAATATTGTGTTATCACCAATACATTTATATACCAATTACATTATATTTTTTATCCAGTGCATTGCTTAATATCCAAAGTAAATTGGTTTCACACCTTTTCTTCCCTCAAAAAAAGTGACAGCTGTATGATGTTTGTGGAAATGTGCTCTAATCTAAACTGTACTGCAATGACAAATTGACCAGAAATCTTGACTTTCACATAAGAGGTTTCAGCTCCTAGTAACCGCACACCCAAACAGGCACACTTCTGCACATTTTTTTTTTTGTTCTTTTTTGTATTCATGATGTCAAGACTGGCCTCCAAAGTCAATAGAAGGAAATAAAGCGCCCTCCTTTCCCTTTTTCAATGCAATATTGCTACAAACCCATTCAGTGCTGCAGAGATCCATCGGACCTCTTTTATCATAAAGTCATAAAGGGATGAGAGGACGGCATCACTGAGCCCCTATTACAGCCAAATAGGAATGCATTTGTTCAGTCAGTGGCCTTTCATTATTGTCTGCTTTTGTGTCACATCGAGAGAAGTCATTTGTAGTTCAATTTTTCGCTGCTGCGACTGACAAGATGTACAGTATTAAAGCCTGCACAGCGTTCGCGCTGCGTTCAACAGGTTGAAAGAAAGCAGTTGGATTCTCTGTGTGATCAGCAAGCAGAGTGGCTGAATAACAAAAGCTAATTTTGCTCTTTAGAGAGGAAGCCAAATCCATTTCAGAGGTAATTATTCCACTGTATTCCTGACAGTTCAGCAGCTTCCAGAGAGCTATTTACTGACACTCCACAGCCAGGTCTGCCGCTTTTGTCGATACTGCTGCTAATAGAGCAGAGATCACAGACATCTAGAGAGAGCAAGACACCAGTTTTTCACCCAGGGTCTCATAATAATTGGCCCATAATGACCATCTCTTTCATTCTGTGTCTTATGATCTTCTTAGGTGCACTGGTGTTATGAGATAACATCAACTATTCAGACGCTCTGAAACACAAAGTAAAAAGTTTGCGAGAGGAAATGCGTCATGTGTCTTGGTTGTTAGTTATTATGAGCGTCATTATGAAGATGTGTTTGCATGGTGTGTAGCCTCCAACCGGCAGGGTGTCTCCGGCCAGACCCTCAGCAGCTCTGATCATTACCGTGTTTTAAGATTCCTGAAGATGCACACAGCAGGACATTTAAGAGCATCACTGAAATTATGGAAATATATGGAGAGCTAATCATGACAGTGCCCTGCAGGGGCCAAACATTAACAAGCCCGAAAACAGATTCCTTCTTACTTTCTTTTATCTGTGGCTGTTCCCTGTCCCGTCCCAGCTTTCATTATCAGACCTCATTATCCCTTCGAATTTGCGTTCCAGAACCTGTTATTTCAAAAGACTGATGTTATGGGAATACACAATGCAACATTGTTACTGCACTTCTTCTTTTCCGTTCCACAAATGGGCTTGATGATAGATTTACCAAATGACTTTTCATTTACTAAATGACTTCTGTTTCTCCCAAATTACTGTGCACAATTAATAAAGTTTAGGTTAATAATAAGTTAAACCTACTTAAAGAATTTGCCAATCTTTAAAGCAGTAAATCTCAGAACTTAACTTTTATCTTGAAAACTAGCCGGCGTCTTTAAACATGGGGCAATGTTTCCACAGGAGAATATCAACACTGTATTTTCTTGCAGGCAATGTAATTAAATAGCATCCACCTGCAGAACTGCAGAAACAAACATCACAGCCATTTCCTGACAGCAATGCAAGAGACAAAAAAAATATTACTGGCCTTATTCTGCTTTGAGTTTTGAGCACCTTATGTGAACTATTTTACCTCATTGCTCTCTGTAGTTTATTTATCAGTTGCTTTATTTCATACCTTAACTTGAGCACTTTATGAGCAATTAATGAGGATTTACAATGCAATATAATTGTTAACTATTTTGATAGTAATATACAAAGAGTTTTCTTAAAAATCTGAACATCTGAATGTTGAAGGCTAAAAGGTCCAAATAAATTGCAGTTAATTAACAGTTCCTGCTAGCCTGTGTTTTCTGTTTATTTACACTTTTGATTACGGGGCTTTGGTCTCTGCTCCAGCAACTTTTGATGATGAAAAGTTTACAAGCTTTGTGCAACTGTTAACCCTTATGTGCTGTTGGGGATGTTTTCATCCACTCTGGGGTGATTTTGAGTCTTAATTTGACCATAACTTTTTTTTGTTTCAGCTAGTGGAATGATTTTGGGTGACAAATCTTATTTTGACACATATTTTGAGAAAATGCTTTGAAATTTAAAAAACAAAAACACAACGATACACTCTGGGCACATTTACTACCCTTTTGTTTTGTTCAGGATGAAAACATACACTAAATTAAACTGCTGTAAAAAATGCATGAGATTTTTTTTTATTATTTTTTTTTTTTTTTTGCATAAATCTGTTAATCAACCTCAGTCCTGATCAAAACTACTAAATTGTTTAGAAAATTACAGGATTTTAACTCTTTAATTGCCAAATTCATAAATGATGTCACTGATGAAAAAACACACAAAATTACTTATTACCTTTTATCACAGTCTTGGACATGTGAAAGATTAGTAACAACATTGCATTTGATGTGCAGCATAAGATTTTCATTTTTTCTTCCTAATTTACTGTTCATGGCTGTTTTTGCCCTATTGACTTCTATTATAACCACATTTTTTGATTGCAAAACCATGGCACCATATAATTATGCATTTTTGATTGTTGGTGGTTTTCCCTGTTGGAAAGAGATAACATTTGTAATTTTACTGTTGATCATCGGTTGGCACCCTTTAGATAGGCCTGTGCAAAAAAAAAAAAAAAAAAAAAAAAAAAAAAAAAAAAAAAAAAAAAAAGCTTAGTTTTTGGATTTTATATGAAGTATAACAGCAAGGTGTGTGTGTGTGTGTGTGTGTGTGTGTGTGTGTGAGAGTGACCTTTGTGCATTTACCTTGATGTGTCTGAGAAAATCAAAATATGCACATCAGCTCTTAGAACTAAATGAGGGAGAAAAAACTAAAATCTTATGCTGCACAAAAACTAACAAAGCGTCAAAGGCAATGTTGTTACTAATCTTTCACATGTCCAAGACTGTAATAAAAGGTTAAAAAAAATAAAAAAATCCAGTCCACAAATATTTTTTATATTGAAAATAAGTAATTTTGTATGTTCACCAAACCATTGACATCATTTAAGAATTTGGCAGTTAAAGAGTTAAAACCCTGTAATTAAAAAAAAAACATTTAGTAGTTTTGATCAGGGCTGAGGTTGATTAACAGATTTATGCAATAAAATTTAAAAAGTATATATTTATCTGATGCATTTTTACAGCAGTTTACTTTAGCGGATGTTTTCATCCCGAACATAACAAAAAGCAGTAAATTTGAACAGTGCACAATTGTTAATTAACAGATATTTTTACAGTGTATATTATTTAAATATTATGTCCCAACACTAAATTGATAATTAATATGCTCCAGTCTGACTGGATTATTGGCTATAAAAAAAGATGCACCTTTGTGTATTAAAAAAAGCAATATACCTGTACTAGTTGATTCATAAAGCACAACAACCAAGAACATCATAAAATACAAGAAACACATCTAAGTAGTTATCTAGTGAATACTTTACTATACAAAAGTTAAAGTGATCATTTGTTCAAAAATGAAAATGTACTCACTATTTACTCACCCTCATGTGATTCCAAAACTTTTTTTTGTTGAACAGAAAAGAAGGTATTTTGAAGAAAGATGAAAACCTGTAGCCATTGACTTTCATAGTAGGAAAAGCAAATACTACCTTTAACTATTCCTATACCGTTCACCGTGAACTAATGTGACTGAATGGTTCTAGATGTGGGTGTATCCTTAATTATGTATACGAATGCAAAATAGCTAGGGCTTGAGAAAACCGAGTTCAGTGTATGCAGAGTCTTGATCGCACCGTGTCTCACACTGTCAACATTGCAGATGGAGAACATATCCTCCTCTTTGGTTTCACACAGCAAACAATGCCTCACACGTAATGCGTCAGCAGCTCTTCCAGCTACTAAGAAAACCCAGAGCCTCTTCTCTGTCAGTCCCATCTGGTGTGTCAGACCCCAGCCATCTCCACTAAGCCCACACCCACACAACACGAAAGACAAAGGACGGGCAAATCAGGTTTCTCTCCTTCTGTCCTTGTTCAACAGGGGTAACATAGCCACGTAGAGATTTTTTTTGAACGCTCGATCAATACCACATCCTCTGTGGCTGGCTTTAAAGGGGACCTATTATGCTCCTTTTTACAAGATGTAATGTAAGTCACAGGTGTCCCCAGGGTGTGTCTGTGAAATTTCAGCTCAAAATACCCCACAGGTCATTTATAATGCTGTAACAAATAAGAATTATAAGTGGTGTAAATCCCCAGAAGATGCTGTGCCTTTACAGCTTGTGCATTGGATACTCTGACAACAACAAAAACGAATTCTTCTATTTCAATATATGATTTTACAGTAAATGTCTGTGGTTGTCTTAGTGCACATATTGAAGTGCACATATTGAAAGAAAAGACACAGAAAGCCACAGTCCCACAGCACTTATTGTAGAGTACAGTTGTGGCCAAAAGTTTTGAGAATGACACAAATATTAGTTTGCACAAAGTTTGCTGCTAAACTGCTTTTAGATCTTTGTTTCCGTTGTTTCTGTGATGTACTGAAATATAATTACAAGCACTTCATATGTTTCAAAGGCTTTTATCGACTTTTACATGAAATTTATGCAAAGAGTCAGTTTTTGCATTGTTGGCCCTTTTTTTTCAGGACCTCTGCAATTGGACTGGGCCTGCTCTCAATCAACTTCTGGGCCAAATCCTGACTGATAGCAAACCATTCTTTCATAATCACTTCTTGGAGTTTGTCAGAATTAGTGTGTTTTTGTTTGTCCACCCGCCTCTTGAGGATTGACCACAAGTTCTCAATGGGGTTAATGATGTTAGCGCTCACCTTTTCTTCTCCTGACAAGCCTTTTTCCAAATGCCCCAAACAATTGGAAAGGGGCTTCATCTGAGAATATGACTTTGCCCCGATCCTCAGCTGTTCATTCGCCATACTTTTTGGAGAAGATCAATCTGTCCCTGATGGGTTTTTTTGGAGAGAAGTGGCTTCATTGCTGTCCTTTTTGACACCAGGCCATCTTCCAAAAGTCTTTGCCTCACTGTGCGTGCAGATGCGCTCACACCTGCCTGCTGCCATTTCTGAGCAAGCTCTGTGCTGGTGGCACTCCGATCCCGCAGCTGAATCCTCTTTAGGAGACTTTCTTGGACGCCCTGAAGCCTTCTTAACAAGAATTGAACCTCTTTCCTTGAAGTTCTTGATGATCCTATAAATTGTTGATTTAGGTGCAATCTTAGTAGTCACAATATCCTTGCTTGTGAAGCCATTTTAATGCATTTTAATTTCTTTACAGGTCACCATGCTTAACAATGTCAAGTCTGCCGTTCTAACCCAATAGAATGGCATATGGCTGTATATTGTCTACATACACTGAGAAATTGAAAATGGATAAACGTATTTCGTTTTAAAGGGAAAGTACTCATTTATGCTTTACACTGTATATTAGGTAAGTGACAGCAGCATACTAAACAGTACTCTTGTCTAAGCTGTTAATATGAATACAACACCCAAAGAAAAGCATTCAATCACTCTCTGCTCTTGACTGAATGACTTATTAATTTATTGAAATACATTTCTTACTTGAAAGCTGCAGTTGAATGCTCTTTCAAGTAGATAAACATAGCAGAATGTGTAAAGAGATAAGAGCTTAGCTATTAGGGAAGATTTCATCACTAGTCATGGGTGTAACCTGTTCCAAAGTGAAGTTAAATTGAGGTACATTCCTGAATGGCTCATCTTAAGACACTTGCTTCATTTCCATTTATAAATTATCTCCTGTGGGCTCATAGTATAGAAAGATCTGTTAGATGCACACTTCAGAATATCGTACTACTTAGCCCACATACTGTTTTTCACATACTAAATAAATAGGGAAGTATGCTACCAATATACGCATCAACAATTTCTGATTAATGGGCAATATAGCTAACAGAGAGGGAAGATTTTTTTACCAAAAAGAAATAGATTTTTATGGACCGGGTGGACACACAATTATATTTAAAAACAAAATAAAATTGTATTTTACATAATAGATCATCTTTAATGTTGGATAGGGGGATCCAAATATTCACTTAACTAAAAATAAGTTATTTTATATCATTTTTGCTGCGCAAAATTAAATGTAGAGAGCAAGCTTTTCATGTCACGGTCCCTTATTTATCCAGATTTTTTTTAAATGCATATTGTTTGGTTTTCAAAGCATCTTTTGCAACTTCATGATTTAGAGATTCATTTTTTAGAGTAATGTTTTTGAAGACACCAGACCTGATCAACTGTTCTATATTTATCGTACAGTAGGCATACAGTATAATTGATGAAAACAGAAAAAAAGATCATTGTAAGTGATTTGTGAATGCCCTCATTAAATATTCAAGATTTTAGATCTATTTTCCTCCATTACCTATTTTTAAAACATTGACATAAAGATGTTGCATCTTCTGAGCAGAGTGCTAATAGCCTCTCCATGTTGCTCCTAACATTGACAAAATCTGAAGAAACTCATAAAAGGGCCCCAGTGGACCAAACACCAGCCAGAGGAAGCATGGCAAGCCAAGAGGTCCTCTGCCGTGTTTTAAAAGATGGAGAAGCCCTTCATAAATACTTCACAGCTTTTTGCACCTCAGAAAAGCATTTTACATTTAGGCAGAGCCAGGTAGAGTTTTTCATTCGGCCTCTGTCTCCATGAATGAATAGTGACACTCTGGAGAAAATAATAACTCAGGCTTTCCACAGTGTGCTCTTATTTTCACACGTTTGCGAGCTGCTTTGTCCTCCCACTGAATTATTTTGGAATAATTAATAGCCTGAGTCATTTTGAAAAAGCTACCTTTTTCTCGCTAAATTTTAAAAAAGCAAGTTTTGATTGGCATTGATGGACTTTTCTGAAGACACATTATAACTTTTTTTTTATAAATGAGTGTACAGAAATGTAGCAAAAAGTGGTGGTTGATTGTAAATAGGGACGAAGAGAGTTGAGGTAATTTGTGTGGTGATTTGGAAATGCTCAGGGGACGCCTGTCAGGGGCTGTACTCACAACACAACACCCTGAGGGATGGAAGGACATTTGGTTTTGCCCTTGATTTATTGCTGCGGAAAGTCTTTTTTTTTTTCATTGGTGTGTTTCACTTGCGGTTTAAACAACATGACTATCACTTTTTTTTTTCAAATTTGTTGGTGTTGCTTTTGTTTTCCTCTCACTAATTTCTGAAAAAAGTTTCTCATAGAGTCACAGGAAGCCAGTTTTCCCCATCCACTTGCTAATGATCGTAAGTGACATATAATGAGAAATATGGTGCTGTATTTTAAGATGAAGCACCGCTGATTCCTTGATAGCATTGCGAGTCCCACTGGTTACATAACCGCCAATCCTGCCTCATATAAGTTGCCTTTTATTTAGCTCAACTGTAATTCTCACTGCTCTATTTGTGAACTCTAGTGCCCAGGTAAAAACTATTTTTCTCCTTCTGCACTTATTTATTCATGTACTCATTTTGCACACACCTGAGGCAGTAGCGGCCCTCCTTCAAACTGATCAGGCATTGTGCTTGCCTCCATTGCCCTTTCTCCACTCACCACCATGTAGATTTGCTTTTTCACTGAAACCTGCTCTATCATTCATTGCTCTCTGTTCCCAGGGCTCATTAACAAAGCGATCCACCTCCCATGATCTTGCCCACCTTTAGTTGTTTTATCACTCGCGAGAAAACTGATAAGAAAAAAAATCCAACATCCAATTTACATTCTTTGTCAGCCAAGAGAACTCTGTGCTATTTTTTTGTTTGCACTTGGCACATTTGTATTCTAATAGCCTGGATGTGTTCCATACACATGCATGATCATTCCCAAATACCCCATGGCTCTTAGAAGATGGGCATGCAGGATTCTACAATATGCCTCTTTTTAATGTTATTTATTCACGCATACTTGTTTCAGATATGGTATCAACTGACCATCAAGAATCGGTTTCATTAACAATAAGAATCCAGCACAGAGGTGGGAGACTTTGCACATTCATTCCTCGTTTACGATGCGAAAAGTTAATGGAGCAGCATGCTCAAAAGTGTGTCGGCGAGCAGCTCGATCAGATCAGCAGGGGGTGGCCGTCTTTCTGCCGGAGAAGTCAATACCGCCCACTCTCCCATAACCCCCTGCTTCTGCTCGCGTCAGAGTTCTGGACATCGGCTGCTCTGTGAACGGGCCGACCCAGCGGGTATCTAATTTAATGAGAGCGAAAGAGTGAGAGAGGACCAGATAGAGAGATATAAAGACAGTTTGGAGGATGAGCTTAAGGAATTTTATAAGCCAATTACTGCTCAAATACTTAAATGCCACTACGTCGCACCTCAACTCTTCTAAACTCTCTGAAGGTCTTTATTCTTCTCATTATCTCTCCACATTGTTGGAGTGCTTTTGTTCTATAATGCCACGACAAGCTGAAGAGCTTTATCTACACATTTTGGGGGGTACTAGAAAAAGCTAACAGTTCTGCATAACAAGCACACATAAGAAAGTTTACGCACATAAATAAACACACAAATACACCAGTGCAGAGAGAAGGAAAATGATTTATGTGGGGAGCTTGTGTGTGCACTCTGGGGGCATGGAGAGACCCAGTGGGGGTTGTTGGCAGGTCTAAATTACCTTTATTAGAGCCAACGTCTGCAGCTAACACTGCTGTTACTCAGAGAGAGGATCAGCCTGTCCCCCCAGAGCAGCCCACCTCACAAAGCTACCACACACACGCATACAGGGACCCAATACTCTACAGCATCTCCTTTGAGATTTTCATGCATTAATGCAAGACCAAATCAACTAATGATATCACAAATCACATGAGCATTACAATTATCACTAGATCAAAGCTGGCATAGTAGTTTAAGGGCTTCTTCAGCCAAACATAAAAAATAAAAACATTTATGTCATGCTGTTTCAAACTTGTATGACTTACATTATTATGCTGGAAAATAAAACATTTTGATGGCTTTCACACTGAAAATACCTGCTTTTTGGTTTTACAGGAACCAGGTTTGCAGGAACTGGGGGAACTGCATTAGCTCATAATTCAGAGCAGGGTCTAATCCAGCACAACGGGAACTTCAGTATCAATACATGCCATTGGAAGCACCAGCACAGAACTGGTGGCTAGCTTATTTTTTATGCAATAAGAATTTTCACATTTCTTTTTTGCTATACAATTAATTTATGCAAACATACTACTGTCAATTCAGCTTCAAATAGGGCAAATCCATAAAAGCATTATATTATGCTACACATCTCCAAATGTAAGTCACATCTAATCTTGTCCTCCGCTACTATCACACATCATTAATCCACAGATATAATCAAATCTATAAATGGAATTGAGGGACTGACAGCTAAAATATCTCAATCTGCTCTATTTTATCTCACACAAGGCATTTTCCACTCTTTTGAAGTTTAATAACTGTTGGTCACTGTATGTTTGCAAAGTATAAAGAGCAACATTATTCAAAATTTTCTTCAAAATACAAACATATTGTCAACCTATTCTGGAATGGCAACTTTATTACAATGCTTTTGATTCAAGATTGAAATGACGAAAGCTTCCATGCATTGCTGAAAAATTGTCTGCAGTGCCTGCAAAATGAATAGCCAGCCTATTCCTCCATTACGAATATCTATGTGCAGTACTTTTGTCAACCTCTTGACATTTCCCTGCACTTCCTCTCAGTTTAGAGCCAATCACTTCCCCATGTAAGGATCAGGCATCATGATGGCTTAGTTCCTATACAGCATCCTACAGATTGTACACTATCCTGTTTGACCTTTTCAGGCATGTGCTTTTGAGGCATCACCAAGGAAACAAAACATGCTCAAATTGGGTGCTGATTCACTCAGGCCGTCATGCTACCCACAGGGAACTGTTGCAGAAACCGAAGAACCGAGAATGTTTGGCAAACCCACCATGAAATGTAGCCAGTTGTGTTTCCAACCACACCTGAACCGAAGCTCATGTAGATATACTGGCCCACTGTGTTTTTCAAGCCCTTAAATCCTGACATGCACACGTTTACTGAACCCTTCTCTCTCTTGCATTCTCGTCAAGCTGAACAACCGCCAAATCATAGACCAGTAAAGAACATTCAGACATTTCAGGAACAAGTGAAATGAGACAGCGAAAGCAGCTGTCTAAACATATTATTCTACAGCACAAGAACACACTCTTTCCAGTTACTAATACCCAATTCATGAGTCGAGGCGAATATACAATCTTAGAGCTATTTTAACACAAAAACGTGAATCATGATGAATGAATTGGTATTTACACTTGACACATAACAACAACCTTTTAAAGAGCTTCTGAATAAAGCACAAACAGATCAATACAGGACATCTGTTCAGTCTTCTTTCAAAAGGTCTTTGTAGGGGCATTGATTACACAACATGTTTGTGATTAATTTTTCACAGAACATACACATTCGAAGCAATAACTGCAACTGACAATTCTCTAGTATTGTTTTGTATATTCTTTTGAAATGGCTTTAGAAACAAACAGAAATGTGTATAGGACTGTTCTTGAATGACATAAAGGTTGTTTATTGTAATTGATGGTTCCATAAAGACCTAAGATAGTTAAGATTCCACTTAAGATGGTTCTTTTAGTGGGAAAGTTATTAAAATGTTCTGCATGCTTAGGAAAAAATGGTTCTTTTAAGAAAAGATCATTGAAAGATCTTTGGACAACCTTTAAATGTATTTTCTATGGCATCACTGCAAAAAATTAAAACAAAATAAGAGTGATTACGAATTGTTGGGATTATTGGGTGTTTGCTAATTTCTGCTGTTGTGTCATTGGAGTGATAGGTTGCAGTGCGGGAGGGCTTGATCATTTATTATTACAAAAAATAATAATTTTAATCAAAAAAAAAAAGCATTTGTGTTACCAAGACAAGTGCCACAATTAATCTTTATGTTGCACAATTTGCTCCTTAAATAATTTGGTTTAATAAGAAGTGGATTGTTGCTACCTTTTTCAGTAATCAAGTCTTTGATTAAATTTGTTGACAATAAGATTCCCCTAGACTTTGAAAGATAAACAAGACCAAGAAAAAAAGGTTACACTATTTTAACATGTCCTTGTTACACATGTAATGTACTTGTATTTACAATTATTAATGCACAATTGCATACAACTAACCTCAAACCTAACCCACAATCCAACTCTAACTATATAGTAAGTACATGTATTTATTTAATACTTCTCAGTAGTTAAACAAATAGTTTCACTGTATCAAGGACAGCTTAAAATAAATCTTGAGGGCTAATGTGTAACCATCTAGAATAAAACCACAATAGTTTTATCCTAGCTTCCCCATAGCAAACTCTGGTTGTTATAGTGTTTCAATTCTCTCTGAATCCATTGCATCCTGGTTCTTTATTCTTAAATGATAATTTCTCTCTCTTGTGTCTCTTTCTTTATAGCCATGCATCTCTTTGGACTGAATTGGCAGCTGCAGGAGACGGAGGGCTATGCTTTTGAGAACGGCCAGGTCAAATCTGACTCCACGGCAACCAACGCAGTTACTGCCCTGTCTACTGAGAACAGTAAGGGTCAACCACACATACGCCCGCTCACGTACAAATGCAGAATACAGCACAGGCGCAATCTGCTCAAGCCCCTTCTCTAGCACAAAAAAACACATTTGCATTTAGTAAACAGGCTGAAGAACACAAACAGTAATAGGCCAGAGAAAATTACCAAACAGACTCACTCCTACACAAGTACACCTCTAGGACCCTCTGCCATGAAGACCCACACTCCCTTAAATAAACATAACTGGAGCTAAACAAACACCCTAACCAGACCCTCCTCCTGAGCCGCAAACACACCCACACACAAATGGAAATCACACACTCCAAAACCATTTTGTTTGCACTATGCCATCTTTACTGGCACTCGGATGTGCATTTCAGTGATCTGGGATGAGCATAAACCTCTCAGTGTGTTTGAGAGCAACAGGCTTACATTCCTCAGCATTTAAACACTAGTCTTACAGTATCAGGGCGGCTGCTTTGATGTGCCGGCTGTCACGGCGCTTGCAGACACATCCTGGAACATTCTGGGAATCAGGATGATGAGCCAAAAAGAAAAAAACTTTTAGGTGAAAATATGGCGTTCAAAGAAGAGATTGTTTTAATGGGAGAATATTAGAGGGTTTTGTGTGTGTAGAATGCACAATAAATGGGTTCTTGAGATTGTCTGAACCATTCAGACCATGAATTCAAGTAGTGTGGATTATGAGATGCCCTGGCATTCCACCCAGAATCTTTCTCTCTTTTTTATATCCCTCTTCCCCCTCCCTCCTCTTTCTCTCTCTCTCCCTGTCTGTGCTCTTGAAAGAAGGATTCACTCTGTCCCTAATATTAGCTGCCACACAAACCCAATGACCAGTGAAATGGAGTGCCATTTTATTGTGCACTCAGGAACATGCACTGGCTACATTCACACAGCAGCAGAATAAGCCTCTCTGTCAGTGTTTTCTACTGTGCTAAATACAGTTACAGTCATGCTTAGCATGGTTATAAACATAACTACCAATTTTCGTTATTTGCATTTTAAATGTGAGTGCAGTGAATCTGTAACTGTAACCCCACAAGGTGGCAATTAGTTTCACTGCAAAAAGTAAATTTCTTGCACATTATTTGTCTTGTTTTACAGTATATATGTTGGATGACCAGATAAAAAAGCCTTACGGAAAAAAACAAATGTTCTTCACATGTTTAATCATGGTACATTCGCACTTTAAATATGTGGAACACGCGTGAAACACACACATGTGAACATTAGAGCACATGAGAGCAAATGTAGATACATTTGGAAATGTCCCAAAACCACACGTTTCACATGTGTTTCATGTGTATTTTGCTCACTCACTTTCCTGCGATTTATTTCTTTAAAGAAAAAAGATGGTCAGAATATATATATAATTTTTTTTTTGTAAGTAAATGACATAGATGTGTCTTTCATAATAAAAAACACATTTAGAAATAGACATTTTATTTCAAAATTGTAAAATTGCATTTAAAAGAAATCTTGTTTTATAATAAACTTATAAAAAATAAGTGAGTTTATGATCGGAACAGGAATAATATCTGTTAGTGGTGTTAGAAAAATAAACTTTCATTTTGAATTGTTTAATTTTCTTACTCCAAAATATTTCTTCTTTTAATCATAATTTTAAATGACATAATGTCCTTTTTCACATAATTTTTTAACTGTTAGCATGAAGTGTTTCATGTCATACAGCCTAATGCATCTCATGCATGTGTTGTTTCATGTACACAGAAACACAGATATGTTTAATTTAAGAGTTTTCCATTCATTCCATGTCTCTCCTCCAGATCTGCTCCCATCAGTTTTGTCGTCTGGTCATGACCCACATGCTGCGCTCTACACTAAAAATTGAAAACCACTGTCAGCTAATTAAGCTTTGACGGATGAACTCGCACCTCGACTTATTTATTAAATAACACAGTGTCAGCTGTGATAAGCCATGGCGCCGTTATGGAAGTCACTATCTTTAATATTTACTGTCACTATGGCTACCAGTATGAGAACAGAATGGGGGGCTGACTTCTGCTATTCATTTATACATTGATTTCAGTTATTCAACTCCTGTAAGCTGTAAGGCATCCTGAACACCTGTTCTGATAAATGGTGTGTACATTCGGCTGTCAGTCTTAAACATAGACAGTGTGAATGTGTATACCGATAGTACATGCAGCACACAAAGAAAACTAATGCATCACTAATGCATGCCTGGCAGAGTCTGACTGCAATAAAATTCGCAAAGCTTGTACCATTTGAATTGAAATGTGATATGGTAAAATTTGTAGTTAAAGAAGTTAAATGTTTGTATTATTTTGTAGCCTCCAAATGTGACAGAATCTGTCAGTATTCTGTCTACGGTTGCAAATGCATGTTTAATGAGTCAATTCAACACAATCTCACGGCAATTCGTAACATTTTTGATTTAGTGGCTGATTTGTTTGAATTCGTATGATCTTATTCGTACAATTTAGTACGATTTGCTCATCCCCTAATGATGGTTGGGTTTAGGGGCAGGGTTCGGTGCCACGCCTCCTTTTTAAAATTGTACATTTTCGTAAGACTGAACTCATACGAGTTTGTGCAAATTAGCCACTTAACTGACAAAATGTAAAATAGTTACATTTCTTCGTGAGATCAGGCTAGTCAATTATGTTTCATTGTGGGCAGAGCTACACAGGGTGCCACTACCAAAATTCTTTGTTTCTTGCCATAGCATAAAATACTCACACCAAGGCCCCGCTATACTTAAAACACAGTTCTTTTTTCATTCTTTGTTAAAGGCAAAAGGAAGTTTGAAAAGACTCAGGGACGGTTTACTGATTTAGCACTACAACACCCCCGCACTGCAGTAGGCGGGGTTGTAAATGTGTCACACTGTTTGTATTTCCCCCTAAACACAACAGTTTCATAAACATCTAAAAAAAAAAATTGTCTGATTTTGTTTGAAATTATTTAGTTTCAGTTCATTCTTTGATTTGGTTCGAAGTGTATCGAGGTCTGTAAAAGACAGCAGATAGCTTTTGTTTTTCAGCACAGCATATGATGATTAAAAGCATATGCTAAATAACCAAAATGATAAGAAATAAATAAGCTCACATAAATAGGCGCTATCATTTTCTCCCACCCACAGGCAGGTGTATTCCCATTAGGCCTTCCTCACTTAAGAACTAATTCAAGCACTCACACATTCACAGAGGGACACACACTCATGCTGTGAAGATAGATGGCCATTTGTTTGAAGGCCATTATGATGATGCTCCATACAGTAATGTGTTTGTTCTTGAGGTGATGGACGTGTCCGCGCTTTCAGTGATGCAGCATGTTTTGCATCAGTTATAGGATATTTCGTGCTCCACCATGCCATCAGCAGAGTTAGGAAATTGGATGTGCTTTTATGAATTGGTCATAAATTACAGGTAAATTGATCGTGATGCAGTTATATAGGCGTCAGTGGCTGTTTAGTAACACAGCAAAGGGGAAGTCATTCATCTCCGCTTAAGCAGCAGTGACACAATCAGGTTAAGTTTATTTCAGCAGAATTTGCATTCAGCTTAGTCTGTCTTTTGTTTCTGAGCTCAAGCTGCGTCTTGCTTTTTCTCTCACTAAAAGAAATAAAAAATGTGTATGCTATTGAGCGCAAGGCAATGTTAATGTATTAAGAGGGCAAGAAAATTTGCTATGGCAAAAGCAAATGGGTCTTTAGTCTGCTGTGAGGGCCAAACAGAATGACGGGGGTCCTGTAGAAGAGCAGCTAGTTAATGAAGCCATCAGCAATGCGTACAATCACACGGCTTACTCTCAATCAATACAGACAGCAGCAACACCCCCAGCTCCTTCAGTTAACCTTGATCTGTGCGTGCACGTTCCCAACAATAACACCAGCGCCACTGTCTGTGAAGGACTTGTCACACATTTATACAGACAACAGAGCAAAACCTACAATTAGTAAATGTGTACAGTAGATGTACATGCATACATGTGCACATATATATTTTTGTACCTGTATCTTTGTTATTTTGCGTATTTACTTCTTTAAGACGTAATGACATGAATATTAGATCCAGTTTTTAAAATGTTTAAAGTGACCTGCTCTTGACAGAATTAAAAAGATAGCAGATATACACAGGTTTAATCTATCACAAGTACAGTATAAGCATGATTGTTATTACAATTAAAGACCTCTCAATACAAGCCTTATGTTCAACTGCCAAATATAGCATAATACATATAAAAAATACATAAAATAGCCAAAAATACATTTTAATGGCAAAAATGTATTTTTCTTTTATGCCAAAAACCATTAGAATCTCAATTAAGATTCTAAATTCTCCAGTCCTCAGTGTCCTTCATTCTAATGTTCTGATTTGCTGGATGAAACATTTCTTATCATCAGTGTTTGCTTAATATATGTTTTGTAAAACCATGGTGTGTGTTTTTTTCTTTCAAGCTCTTCTTTAGACATTGGAATCTTTTGTTACCATATATGTCTTTAATGTCATGTTTAACATTGACTTGATCCATCCTTATCCTCTTAGTCCAATCAGAATGAGTGTGTTGCTTGTCGAAAAACAGAAAATGTTACTCAAGTTGTTAATGTAAGCTAATTAAGCATTCTGGCACAAGAAAGACAACACAGCTCCTAATGTTATATAGATTTAATGCTATAAATAAAAAATCAGTTTTTATCCACTTAAATGAACTGGAACTAACTGCAGTATAATTATACATAACAACAAACCGTGACCTCTATCGGTAAACACGTCTTATATAATTTTTTCCAGTTAATTTACACATTATTTCGTAAACCATTTATCCTCACAAGTATGCCCAGCTTTTGTCAAAATTAATATTTTTCTAAAAAGATTTTGAGACATTTCATCTGCACAAGGTGAAAAACCTGCCCACACACAGACACATGAATAGAGAAAATCCACATAGGCCGCTATCAGACACATAATGCAATATGACGGCAGGCACGACACAAGTGTTTTTTTACTAATTTCAGCTCGGTGCATGTATAATTTTCACATCCTGCGCCATGTTGTTTAAATAGAAAATGCATTTGTGCCCGTTTGTGCGCCCATGAGAGTGCTGGTCTGAAAAAAATGTATTAATATAATTATTGCCGCATTCTTTTTTTATATATAGAGCAGGTTAGTCAAATGCACCTGTATGCATTATTACACTTATTACACATACAAAGACACACAAACATCTTTAAATATGAAAAGTTAAAGGATCTGAATGGTTCAATAATCTGAAACATTCAGATTTCCCACTTACAAAGTCCGACATGTAAATAGTAAATCCACCATGGCAACATGACTACAACTATCTTATCTAAAGGTGAATGGGAGATGAGACTCTGATTGGTTTCATACTTGTTAGGCCCAAAACACACCCATAACTTATTAAGCGTTGTATGGTGTTCGGGTTTGTGGTACCCATTTTCATTTTTTTATAAAAAAAATTAAATTATAAAAATTATATAAATAATACAAGTCTTTTTTATAGGCTCATTTTCTATAAGGAACTTAAATCAAATATTTTCTCAATGACCAAACACTGTACACCCCCCTACACATTCACATTACATACAGGATGTTCGGGTCCAATAGACCCAGGGTTAAAGTAAGTGTAGAAATTGTAGGTCCTGGGTAACTTCTGTTAGCATCTTTAGACAAATCATTTTTCCCATCCTTAAAATAGCAAAAGTGGATTTGGACATGCAAGTGTACCTGGCACTTTAGACATCAAAGTGATTTAATCGTTCAATTAAAGCCCATACTCTTACTGACATACTGAACATACTGTATATCACATGCAGCAAAGTTTGACTTACAAACCTGCTGTAGACCCTTTGAAATATGTACACACTCACACTCATTTGTCCATCTCTTCTTCTCTATTGAAGAAATAGCAAGTAATAACGGAGCTGAAGAGCAGTCGTTGTCATCTGCAGTTCACCTTCCTTTAAGAGACAGGTGACCCAAAACCACTCACTCCATAGCAGAGCTTCAAGTGTGTGTGTGTGTGTGTGTGCGTGTGCGTGTGCGTGTGCGTGTGCGTGTGCGTGTGTGTGCATGTGTGTGTGTTATAGTGCAGCCTGTCTCCTAAATTTCAGGATGTGCTTTAGATTACCTGCCTCTCTTCAGATGTGCATGCATTCTTGTGCAACCAGGACTGTAGGGAATGACATTAGCATATGAGGGCTTGCTGTTTTTTAAGAGATTGATTTCCATAAACACAGAGAAATGAAAGCAGTCCAGCCATTTTAATTTTCAAAACATAATTTGCTGTATCCCACGCTCTTCTTTGTATTCAAACACACACCCTTCACAGAGTTCGCCATCCTCACACAGATGTATGAAAGCTGCGTTCTTGCACTCAAAACTGAATTTAATCCTATTTTTCATCTCCTGTGCCTGGAGGTGGAACGTAATGTTGCATTTAGCATTGTTTCGCAGGGCCTTATTTATGTGCTGCACCATTCTGAAACAAATCATCTGAGCGTCTGTGTATTCAGTCCCTATGCAGTAACTAAGCGAGGCAAGCATGACACGCTCTTAATGAATATACCACCACTTCGCCTAATGCACACGCAGATGCACTTCCACAGGCTGCAGTGAATTAAAAACTGCTCAAGTGACTTTTCTGAAAGTCATAAAGAGGCGCTAAATCTGCAGCTGAATGTGTTTGGAACAAGGGAAGACACTTGGCAAAATCGCACGTGGTGATGTTAATATCTCTCAGTGCCCATCAGAAATGGTGTGAGAGAGAGAGAGACGGGTGATGAAAATGAAAGCATATGGATGAAGTGTTGAGAAGGGAGTGAGTAATAGGTATGAAGTGAGAGAGGGAGAAACAAATGAATTAAAAGGGAAATCGAGGACAGGTGGAGGGCAGAGAGAGAGAGAGAGAGAGAGAGAGAGAGGTGAGAGAGAGAGAGAG
>CAIGQW010054073.1:5738980-5762691 GCA_903798125.1 Danio choprae | reverse complement strand
GAGAGAGAGAGAGGTGAGAGAGAGAGAGAGAGAGAGAGAGAGAGAGACCATATTAAAGTGTCTTGAATTTAGTCTCATACTGTTTATACCAATAGGGATGTAAATCAGTGTTGGAAACAGTTGGTTGGGGGAAAAATCTTTCTTTTGTTGTTTGTATTGAAAACTATGTGGGAAAATGCTGCTGTTAAATCTTAAATGTCTTAAATGTTCTTTTTTACCAAAAAGATATTAAGGTTTCCCTGAAATGTCTTTTCTGGGAGACTCATGAATTTATCAACATTGCTGTTCTAAGCTGAAGTTGGTCTGGAAAGAAACTGGGAAAAAAACTGTTTAAGAAATGTATAAGAAGGTGCAAATTTGAACACTTTATATTGGTTTTTAGTTCATAATTCATCAATGATGAATTATTTAATCGGGGCTACATGGTGGCTCAGTGGTTAACACTGTCGCCTCACAGCAAAAAGGTCACTGGTTCGAGTCCTGGCTGGGTCAGTTGGCATTTCTGTGTGGAGTTTGCATGTTCATGTTGGCGGGGGTTTCCTCCGGGTGCTCCGTTTTCCCCCACAGTCCAAAGACATTCGCTATTGGTGAATTGAGTAAACTAAATTGGCCGTAGTGTATGTGTGTGAATTTGAGAGTTTGTGGGTGTTTCCCAATACTGGGTTGCAGCTGGAAGGGCATCCACTGTGTAAAACATATGATGCATAAGTTGGCGGTTCATTCCACTGCGGCGACCCCTGATGAATAAAGAGATTAAGCCAAAGGAAAATGAATGAGTGAATGAATTATTTAATCAATATTTCTATAAAATACAGTATTTAGGAAATAGGTGGTATCTGTATCAGTAGTTATATTGTTAAAACTGTTAAATACATTGGTAAAATACAAATATAAATATCATACATCATTTTTAGAAATTATGTTCCCATCCCTACACAAAAGAAGATATTTTGAAGAATGCCAAAAAGATAACTATGGAAATAAATGGCTTACCAACATTTTAAATGTTCCTCATTTGTGTTCAAATGAAGAAAAAAATCAAAGTAAGGGTGAGGAAATCTGTAAATTTAGTTTTTAGGTGAACAACAGCAATTCAGTAATACTTCAAATGAATCTCCTAAATAAATAGTTGAGTTATTGACAGTCAATGGTTTGATCCTCAACAAATCAGCATTTTTTTTAATAAATTGGCCTGGCAAATGATTTAAAGGCTCATTCATAAAGACTGAAAGAATCAGCAATTTTAATGAATCAGTTGAATGAATAATTAATTGACTCATTACAATAGTGACTTGCTGTCACCTTCTTGCAATTTTATACTTGATTTCATTTGATCATTAATATAGCTGTAGTTTACTGCTGTTCTAAGGTTCATTTCTAATAAAAATCAACATTGATTAAATACAAGAGTTTGACCTAAACATTGTATCATAATGCTCTTATAAAAGTGCAAAATTCCCCTGGTAATCGATTTAAACTGCAAAAATTGCTCCGTGATGGAAAAGGCTATCACTGATGTACATTTTTGTAATTTTGTCCACAGGAGTTCTTGACAGCACTTAGTACTCAGTTGCATTTTTAATATGATGTGTCAAGTTAAAAATAGTTCTTTTAAAGAACCTGTGTTCAGTTCCATTCAGCTACGCTCCGTCTAGCCGTTTGAAAGGAAGAGTGCCTCCAGAGTCTTGACTCTTTTGCGGCTGTGGACAGAAAGTCATTGCGTGTGTGCAGTGTTGGAGCAAATTGCTGTCTAATGAGTCGTATAGTGAGACACCGGCGAAAGTCACACCGTATCCACTGACAAAATTAAAAATGAGGCCCCTTTTTGACATGTTTGACATGTTTGTGTATAGCTGAATGGCCATGACTGAGTACTTGAGTACAAATGCTGTCACAAGCATCTTGTCATCTGTCAACTCTCCTTTCTTTTAATTTGTTCGGGATGAAAGAGCAGTAGTTATTAGATTATTCAAATATATTCTCTCATGATACTGTTGTGTCCACAGTTAATACTTGAAGCAGTTCAGACCAAATCTATTATAATTATATGATTATTATGTCATTACTATTATTATTGATTACTGTATATAAAATAAAAACATAACACAATACAGGTTTGGGTTAATTTTATTTTAATTTTAAAATATATTTTAATGATATAGTTTTGATTTACTTTGTCATTTCTAACTGTTCTTTTAAAAGGCCATCGTGTCATTTCTGTGCCAACAAAAAGAACAAATACCCTTCACTGTTTACAAAACTAGACACGCTCACAGAGACAAGTGTCATTTCTAAGGACATCCATTTCGGTGATATCTGTCAGATAGTACTGATATTTTATATGTGGCACACAGAAAAATATGCTTACAGCAGCACTGAATGTTATTCTGTGTCTTGCCCACAGAAACAGGCGCACACATTTAAACAGCACAGATCAAGACGGTTTGGCAGATTGCATGGCTGAGATGAGGAGGGAAACTCAAGAGAGAGGAATAGAAAGAGAAGTAGAGGGCTTTAGGGAGTCTTTGCATCAAGCCAAAACAAACCATCTACTTCTCTGCAATTCTCATGGGCAAATGCCAATTCGATATCCATGTCCAAGAAACACCCCAGGCATCCCTGGCACACACGGAAAGCAAATCCCTTTTCTACTGGCATTCTTTAAACGCACCATCCCCTCTTTTTTATCCTGTGGACAATACTGTTGATCAGAGCTTCACAGATGGCTTCTCTCTCTTTGCTCCGTAGAGCATTTAGGGCCACAGGCGAGCTCACATTAAAACTAACAGTCAGCAAGTCCTCTCTAATTACTCTTTCATTCACTCCAATGTGCTCTTTATGTAGCCGGCTGACTGCATTAGCAACACGCGTGCGGTTAGTGCCCGCGTGCTATGAAATTACGCAATAATAATTAATGCAGTATTAATGGCAGCTGCTCTCCATTAGCTAGCATATGAGCATAGCCTTTTCTCCTTCTCCCATTACCACTCTATTCCGCTGTGCTGCCTTGTAATGTGTTGTGAGGTGCTGGAATATGCCGAAGCTTCTGTTGGTGAGTTTGTTGTGCGCTTGTGTGTTTAATGTCTAGACATGAGGTTTCACGCTTGTTAAAGGAAGCAGTGCAGTGTCAAATCACTTCATTTACTGTTGATCTGTTACATTACCGCAATTGGAGACTCTTGACAACTGCATTTGTGGCTAAGCTTTGTGAAATCAGATAAGTATATTCTAAAACTACTCAAGCTAATATTAATTATTTGTTTTTGTGTTGGGTTGTTGGATGACCCTCATTTATCTTTGGAACACATATTGCAGATATTTTAGATTTAATTCGAGACCTCCTTTATCCTTCATAGATGTCAACAGCCCTGAGATGTTCAAAGTCTAGAAAAGAAATCAAAACCATTGTCAAAACATTCCATGTGACTTCAATGGTTAAACTCAAATCATGTGAATCTCCAAAATCACCTTTGTGTGCCATAAAACTGTAAAAAGAAAGGGTAAGCATTGTGTGTTGTGCTGCTGACTCTAATGGCAGCACATAGTAAAAACTTTTAAACTGCACACTATTTTAAAAATGCATTTTCATTTTCTTCACTTTCTAAAATTCCATGAAATATGAATGCTTTTTGCATAATGTTAGCATGATTATGTTGATCAAGAGCATTAAAATCATACTAATAAGAAATAGTGCATTGACCATAGGCTAGAGCTGTTGTTTTTACTGCACAACTTTGCAATGCTGTTTGCGAATGTTCATTAGATATGATTCTAAGAAACATTGAATTGTTGAACAGTTTTGCTAACGATGAAACGTAGTTGGCTAATGATGCTTTTGGGAAATTCACCTCACAGCTACAAAGAGAGAAAAATGAAGTATATTTTATGAAGTATAATTGAATAAAAAAAACGTGTTTGTTTTTTCTTTACTCTTTTCTGGGCAATTTACAATCTTGATGCTTATCTTGGGAGTGGGGGTCAGAAAGCATTGGTTTAAAGATGGTAATTAACTGCCATGTGAAGTGATTTAACGATTTCTGACATTAGATTATTCTGGTTTACCTCATGAATGTTTGATCACACTTGAGGCTATAGTAAGAGTCACAAGAACATTGGCACACAAATATTTATAATATGCTGCTAATGGAGGAATTCAAAGACCATTTCGTTAGATAGAGCTTGAAAATCACACATATTCACCATCAGTACTTCAGAGTTGCCTTTGGGCAGAACTGGTTGCTTAAGATATTTTTTGAACATATTAAAGGGATAGTTCACTCAAAGATGAAAGTTCTGTCATTTGCTCAACCTTGACTTGTACCAAACAAGTTTTTTTGTTCAGTTGAAAACAACAGAAAACATGTTGAAGAATTTTGGAAACCTGTAACCATTTGCTTCTATTTTATTTTTATTTTTTTTTAACTATGGATGTCAATGGTTACAAGTTTACAACATTCTTTAGGATATCTTATTGTTCAACCGAACAAAAAACTCAAATTAGTTTGGAATAAGTCAAGGGTGAGCTAATCAACGACAGAATTTTCCATTTTAGATCTGTTTAAACAACAATTAACTGACTGTGATGTGAGCAAGCTACTGTATTGTTGATTGCAGTCCCTGCTGCTGGTTTCTAAAATGTTATTGGTTTCCATTCCTACAGTCACTGCACTTACATGATTACAAATGGAATCCATTGCCTGTAAACAATGCACTAAAGATGAATGATTATCAAAGCATGAATCAAACTTCCTTGCAATGCCAAAAATGTCATGGCTCAACATGGCCCTCTACACATCATTTTCTAATTATGTCTTTGTATCCAGCCTGAGGCAGATCATATAGAAGAGGGAAATTGCTTACAGTTACGATTAGCTTGTTCTTTATCAGTCATTCGCTTGACTCTCACAGGGAGAGATTACATGGTCTGAAAATGAACAATTTACATCTCTACCAGTCAGAAAGTAGCATAAATATACCTGTCTTTAACAAATGTCATCTTTCTCTAGAAGTCTACTTTCAAGAGAACAACACTATAGACACGGGCGAGGTGGATGTGGGCCGCAGAGCAGTGCAGGACGTCCCTCCAGGAACTTTCTGGCGCACTCAGCTCTTCATTGACCAGCCACAATCCCTCAAGTTCAACATCTCTGTCCAGAGAGGTGCCCTGGTGGGGGTCTATGGTCGGAAAGGCCTGCCGCCCACCCATACTCAGGTATTAAAAACATTTTTTGTTCCAGTTTAATTAAAAAACAAATGAGTTTGTTGTTTAAATGAGGGGTATTCAACATTACTCATAATGTTCATTAACTGACATTAGCACTGTAGATTTAACCCATTAATGTAATTAATTAGTTATTGGGGGAAAAATGTGTTAAACAATTTAACACATTTAATGCACCTGCCCCTTCCCAGACCTCCCAGACCATGTCACCTCATTTTGTAAAGTCGTGCGCTGATGAACATGATTCAGAAAAAAAAAAACGCTCACTGCATGCTGGAGCCTATAGAATGCAGTTATATGCCCCTAAGATTCCCAAAAGATATTCGGCAAAAACACCTTGTCTAAAGGATATAGTTTAGCACTGTCACACAAGGGCTGTTTTTTTAAATAAAAAAGAATAATTCACTGACAGCCCTAATTTTACATTAGGTTAGCAAGTTAAGTAAGTACATCTACATGCACACCAATAGGTTGTTTTCACATGATGTTCATTGATAACGCGCGAAATTCAGATGGAGGACTTTCCTTTGTTTCACATTAATTTTTTTACTTCCTGCCCTCCATCTGAATTTTGCACGTCATCAGAACCATGTAATTGAAAACAAGCTATACTCCGATTTTAATACAAGTAAGAGCATACTCTGATTAAGAGTTTACCATGTAAACAGGGATTTTTGATTACCTTAATCTGATTAAATTCATAATAGAACTAAATAGAAATCGAATTAAGATGTGGAGTATGACTATTTTAGTGGCATTATTGAGGTGCAGTACAGACATGTAAGCACCTTAATCAAACTATTACCTTCATGTAGGACTTTTTGCCATGTTTTGCACCAGCATAGTCCATACACACACGGCTGTTTGACACTGTTCTCTGCACCTACGGAGTCAGTAAAGGGCAACAGACACCAGCATTGCGAAATGCAGGGTTTTTTCTTTCCATTTGGCGTGCGGTCTCAAATTTCATTAATACAAAACTCTTCCACCAGTCCTTACTTCATACTCACATGCAAATACCTCAGTGTGAATGGTGGGCATGAATGAAATGTTCCTGAATGAAAGTGAAGCAGTCAAACTGCAGTTAAAGTCGAAAAATTTCAAATGGAACACCCGAAATTACATGAAACTCCGGAGGAAACGTTGGATAGCGTGGTGACGCAATGACATTAATTGATCTATGTTCTATAACATGTAAAACGGGATCATGAAAGGAACATTCAAAAAGCAACTCATGTAAACACCTTAATTATATTATTGTCTAATTCAGATTAAGGTAAATAATTAGATTACTGATGTCCATGTAAACGTAGTCATTGAGACGCTTACTGCATTAGTTTGAAATGCCATGCAACATTTTCAAGAAAATGTTCTCCACTGCCCTCTTGGTGGGTTTTCACTGACCCACAGAGGTCTGCTCTGTTTGGACAGTCTCTGTGGGTGACAAATGACATTTGAAAGTAGCACCACTTTATCCTCTCCAATGCCCGCTGGTTTGCTAAATCAAGATGAATTTTGAAGGAGACTGTTTTTCACATTGGTAATTATCTAAATTTCCATTCATTATTACAGTCATAGTTCGCACTGTAACCGGATGTAAGAAATACCAAGACACCTGCTATTCCAATTACCGTCATCCTAGCACATGAGGCACACAGATCTGCTACAAATGAGAGACCGCAAACTTTACTTTAGGGCCGTCAGTTTTGACACACTTTCAAACGTGACCTTCAGAGCTACACACGGTAGAGCCAGACAATCCCCATGCAATTTCCATCTGCCGCATCTCTCTAATTCAAACGTGAAGCGATTCATACTTCTATGCATGTTTTGCTTGGCTTTGATTAAAAACTGTACTTGGCCTTCGAAAGCAAACCAATTATTTCTCCTTGTCCTGTTTCTTTCTTTTTGCCAAGCAACAACAGAGCTCAGGCTTCTTCAAGGGTACATCACAAAACCCGTAAATGCTTAATAGAGGTAATTGGCAGTGGAGTCCTCTACAATAAGAGTCGATAGCACTGACCCACTGCTTTAATTGCCACACATGAATCAATACGTTTCTTAAAGGCTGAATAAAGGATAGGTTGAAGTTCTATTGACAGAGAGAGGCGTGGAGATTTCTGTTTCCCCCACTGATCGAAATGTCTTCTTGTTTTGTCAGGCGCTGCCTTGTAATTTCTTGCTCACTTATTCTCCTGAATATAAGCATGTTAAACTCATCAGGCCTTGACTCAAACTCTCTTTCTCTCTCTGGGAGCAGCGTGTTGATGTGACAAAAAGCTTATAACGTCATGAAGCATTTCTAAAATGGAGAGTCATTTTAAAGATCTTCCTCTATCACTCACAAAGAGGATAACAAAAAGCACCCACTTGATTCCAAATATTTTTCTTGGAATATGTTCACAAACATCAATTTCGCACAATTGATGTGTATTAGAGCCACAAGCTCTTCTTACAAACCAATTTTCTGACATTGTAGTATATAACAAAACACATCAGAGTCCAGAAACGCTGCGCAGGTATGTTCAAATCAAATATGTGGAGCTGCAGTGAATATTTGCTGTTACTGCACTATGCTGTGACCTACTAGCAACTAAGTCTGTGATTAGAATGGGATTTGATTTGTTTTCTGTGTCTGCATTTGTGTACAGTATGACTTTGTGGAGCTGCTGGACGGCAGTCGTCTGATAGCAAAAGACAAGCGTGGACTGGTGGAAGTGGAAGGAGCAGCTAGGAAGGCTCGTTCAGTTAATGTTCATGAGGCAGAGTTCATCAGATTCCTGGACTCGGGCACCTGGCACCTCGCCTTCTACAATGACGGCAAGAACGCCGAGCAAGTCTCCTATAACACCATCATCATAGGTAAAGAATCACTTTATATGTACATATATGTATGTATAGTCATTATTATGATTTAAAAAATTTTAGGAGTCCTATATATTGGCTGCTAATCAGATTTGTGACAGTGACCATGTTAACCGGTTAGATTTTTGTGCCTCTAATAAAGCACAAGGTGCTCTTGGAACATTTTTTAATGTGCTTCCTGGTTTTCACATAAATTTTAAAAGCATTTTCAACATTGATAATAATAATAACAGTATTAATAACTGAGCAGCAAATCAGCATGTTATATTTCTGGAAGATAGTGTGACACTAAAGATTTGCAAAAAAAATCTGCTTTGCCATATTTAAAAGTAAATCACACATTAAAAATGCTTCATTAAAATTGTAATATTTAATAATGCTGTTTTTACTTTATCAAATAAATTCAGTCTTCTTTCAAATGCATCAAAAGAAACCTTAATTATTCCAAACATTTCAATGGTGCTGCAAATTATACATCTTTCAGTCTCTGAGTGGATTTTTCATAAATACACAGAGAGTGCTACAGAGCAAAGTGTGTGTGTGCCTGCTCACAGATGAGTGTGTATAATGACGGTCAGAGCCATATCGATCTGTGTTTTAAGTGGCTTGTGGGCGGCAGCTGATTCAAAGTGTTGCCTGGTGACCTGCAGGACCTTTGTGCTTGCTTTCTCTCGCTTTTCCTCACCTTCTCTTTCCCCGTCCCTTTCCCCTCTTCTCTCACCTCCATCATGAACTCATAAAAAATAGGCTTCAGCCAAAGTAATTTCCTTTCAAATTCGATCACAAAGACCAGAACATAAAAAATGATCAGTGGGATTGTAGCCAGTGCCCTCTTTTAAAAGCGGCTTGATTATGCTTCAATGAGTAAAAAGTTAACCTTTTGAAAATGAAAATTGATTATTTCTGTGTAGCGAGATAATATGGTCCTGCAGTGAGCTCTTCACTGGTATCATAACAGGGAGCTGGTGACAAGAGACCGGTGCAGTTCATTACCCTGTCAGAATTGACTTAGATACCAATGTGCTGCTTCTTTTAATGAAAGTATTGACAGGTGATGTCACAATTATTGATGTCAGCTTGGGAATACGCGCAACAAGCATGGTAGAAGTGTGGAATAAATCAGTGATAGCATATGGCTGTGCATTAAGTTGTATGTTGGTATGATATTCTTTTATACAACAGCTAGTTCCAGTTGTCAACTCTGATTGATTGATTGATTGATAAGTGTTCCTTGAGTGCTGATATAACTGACAGCCCTAAGACCATTCTCTGTTTTCTGTATATCATTTTGCTGTGTTTGCATGTTCCAGACAGTCTGTGAAGAAGTCAGCAGGGGGTCAAAGAAGTTTAAAGAAAATAACTTTAAAATAATAATGATATTATTATAATTGCCAACTTATTACATTAGTATTGTTAAGAATTAAATAATAAATTATTATTATTATTATTATTATTATTATTATTATTTTAAAATATATACATTTTTATTTTTTTCTTCTGAAGACTACTTGAAAGTTCTTGTAATAAAGCAGGAGGATTTGTCATGTATTGTTTCTGCAGGATCCAGGATTTGAAATTGAAATAGCCAGATTATAAAAGTCACAGATTAGATTAAAATATTTATTATTAAATCGCAATTTGAATCACAGAATTCTCTTTATATTTACAGTACTCAATTCTGCTGATTTATTCAGGAACAAAACAATAAGTATATATGCAGGTTAAGGCTATTTTTGCTTTGAATTTGTATTGCCTGCACAAATGTGTTACTTGTTACATTGCAGTACTCAAACAGTTAATTAATTTGTCATGTAATCAACAAGTGGCATCGCTATTGCCTTGCTGAAGCAAATTATTTGATGTGCTGCTATCCCTAGTTACCATCATTTTTAATACTATAAAAACATTGCTATGTAAACTAGAGCAGATAAGAGTTTGTGAGTGTCTGTACTTATTTACATTGTATTAAATTGCACATCGTATGTATTAAATATGTAAAATAATGTCTTTGGACAATTCAGAAAGTTTTCTCAGAGTTTGTAGGGTTAAACAATAGCTAATTATTTCGACCGAAAAAAAAAAACAAAGTCAATGGAAAGTCCCTACTATGACAGAAAAACAAATGTGTGTGTACGTGTGCTTTAATGGCCATCCAGCAGTGTAAAGAAAGCTCCAAGCAGAGCGTCTGGCTGCTAATTGGTGGTAATAATGCTCTGATTGGTTCATTAAGGCAGAGTAAGCTTAGATGCAGGTTTTTGTTAATCACGCATCTGGCACTCCTTTAATTAAAGATGGGGGGGTCTGAATGTCTACTAATTTCCACAGACTGTCTCCTCAATTAGTGCTTTTCTCGGTCTTCATTTCTCCTTCTTGCTGTGGCTCCCTCTCATGCGTTTTACTTTTTCCCCACAGACACCCTCACCGAGTGTCCACACAACTGCCATGGAAACGGAGACTGTCGCACGGGTACATGCCATTGTTTCCCAGGGTTCCTTGGGCCTGATTGCTCGCGAGGTATGCTCTCTTATACACACACACACACACAGTCACACATGACTCTCCAGAGAAATAAACAACCAATGTCGCTATTCATAATTGGTTTCAGATTGTCATTTGAGCAAGTATGGCTGGCTAGCAGGCTTTTGGTGGGACTCAATTCCCAAGCCTGAATGGCTTCTTATTACCAGGAGGAATCAACAATTAGTTTTATGTTTGTTTGTTTTTTTCATTGTTTCATTTTTTGTTGTTGTTGATTCATTTGGTTGTACTGTTTTTTTCCTTCTCGTCGTATGCTTATTTGCTTTGTGTGTCAGTCTGATTTACAAATTAAAAGAGCTACTGTAATATAGCAGGTAGGGCTGGGCAATGTGGCCATAAAATCTTGTGGGGTTATATTGGCTGCACATGTATGGATTTTAAAAAGTTTTAAATGAGTGTGAGAAGTTCATCCAATAATGAAAATTACATGTGGTATTAACCTTTATGAATGTATTTCTTTTGTTCAACACAAAATTTGAAGAATGCTTGTGGCTGGCATCTACCGACTTCCATAGTAGGAAAAAAGTGCATGGGTGCTAGCTACCATCGTTTTTCAAAAAAAAAAATATATATATTTGTTTTTGTGTTTCAAAGCAGGTTTTGAAAAAGTGAGTAAATTATGTCTGAATTTAATCGCTCTAATATAGTGCATGGCTCATGTGTTTCCTGCAGCAGCTAATTCCTCCCTTATTTTTCAGAAGCGCTCATATCAGGCTACTGCCTCTTCCCATATAGTTTCAAAAAAATATTTTAATATATTGCTTAAACTTGATATATCACTCCATTAAGAAATCAATTGTATTTAAAATGAACACAGGTTAAATGTTAGATGTCAACAAACTACTTTCATTGTAATTTTGCTGTCTTTAAGCCACTTTTCTAATTGCATTTATATATTTTTGTTGTTGTTTTTTTCAAAGCCGCTTGTCCAGTGCTGTGCAGTGGCAATGGCCAGTACTCCAGGGGGCGCTGTCTTTGTTACAGCGGCTGGAAGGGCACAGAATGTGACGTTCCCAGCAACCAGTGCATCGATATTCACTGCAGCGGACATGGAATCTGTATCATGGGCACCTGCGCCTGCAACACAGGCTATAAAGGAGACAACTGTGAAGAAGGTCAGGGACGCAAATCAAAACTGAGCCAGTTTCTTTGAATATCGTTCTGTTATCGTTCTCCTACAAAGCAATATTTTTGACTTCACAGGCAGACAGACCCTTTGTACAGTGGTCTGATGTTAGTTTATTTATTATGCAGATTTTTTTGCTGTTTCCCCTTCTTCCAGGCATCTTCAGCATCTCAAGTCTCAGTTCATAAGAGACCCATCAGAAGCCCTAATGGAAGCATTTATCTAACACTGCTATTTCCAGCGTTCTTGCCATTAAACCCCATCGCATTACACCATCAAAGATGTGCAAGATAATGTGTTATCAACGTGATCGCTGATTACCCATTGGTTCGAGGAGGGATTGATTTTTTTTTTCTTCTCTCGAAGTGTTTGAAAGCTCCGTCTCTGTGGACACGGACATGTTTTCAGCAGACCTGATAAAAAGAGAGCAAGAGGGAGAGACAGAAGGGCTTGTTCGAGTGCCTGAGAGAGAGAAAAATCTGTCCAGTTCATATCGCCTTTCAGCGTCACTTTGCTTAATGAGGAGCCTAACGCCTTGTCTGTAGCCATCAAAGAGACTCTTCTCCCTGTGACCTTCTTTGATAATTTACTGTCCCTGCAATAATCATTACCCATGAGTTAATAGTTCAATATTCCAGAAACAATTGCCATTCTCCACTTCACAGAGCAAATAATTACATTGATGTCCCTGCTGATGTGCAGGTCCCTTAGCCATCAGCCTCGTGAGTGGGGAAAAACGCTAGATTGCAATTGATTTTTCTTAATTAGCAAAATTAGCTTTGTGCGTATTGTTTATGTTACCGTGACTCGGCACGCAGCACATTGAGTACTCGGTGTGCTGGGTTTGTTTTTTAATATTTTTCCCCTGTAAGCCAAAAAGATTTCGTTCCTGCTGCTCGATTGTAATGATTTGGCATGACCTGCAAAACACATACGTCTCCATACCCGGAGAGAAAGCGACTAATGCAATTTATGGAGCAAACTTTATTTTCTGCTCATGAATTGCCCTGTTGTCAATCAATGGCATGATTAAGCCCTATCAACTACCACACAATCAGAGGAATTAAGGGTTACTGAACCTCAGCCATATCCCAAGGGCTATTAAACATAAACATATACACACTTGCACAGTAGCCCCTCATGTCTTTGGAAAAGGAATGTGTAGCACTGTCCCACTGTGCAAATTCAGCCCTGCCTGCACTCCAGTCATCCTAAAAACTGCTTTCCCATCTGCAGCAGTGGACTGTTCCCAACTTGATCTCTAGCACATTCTTTGAGAGCACATTGAGCGGCACATAGATCATGCTTTGATACATATGCTGTCTGAATATGGCTATAATGTGTGTGCACTGGAACAAGGGGATTTTTTGGAAAGCCATATAATGTGATGCATATGCTGTGCACACTTTGACAGTTAGCAAATGATAGACTTCACAGAGATGAGAGAATTTCAAAAAGAATGCATCCCATTACCCTTCTATTGCATAATGTTCCTCTCTCTCTGAAAAGGAACATTTTAGTTACTTTGCAAGCACATATTGCATTTATACATATGAAAATAAAATGGATAACGATGAAGAGAAGACTTTTCTTAACGCACGGTACAGCCTTTAGGTTTTGTTTGATACGTTACACATTTGTTACGCAATCATTTAGAATGGTTTTAATTATTATCATAAAGTTATGCATCGTTGCTTAAATATGTCTAGAAGCAACTGTGCAATAGTAGAATGGGAATTGAAACATTGTATTAATGTTATGTATGTTGACTGTCTATTTAGTAATAAAAAAGTATTATTATTCTACAATAAATGTTACTAGCAGTTTAGATTTTAGGACAACTTTATATTTTATTTATAATAATTATATAATAAAGTAGTAACATTAGTATCGGTATTTTAAATTTACAATCGTGTTTCTTAGACAGCTTGCATGTACTGTAGCAGCATTTGACATGTTTAATTTCTTTCAGTTTTTTTACAGTGTTGCAATCATTCAAAGTTATCTGAAAGGTCCCCTTCAAATATTAAAAGGAATAAAAGTCTATTTTAAGTCTTTATGTACGTTTCAAGACAACATTGTACACGACCTACTAACAAAGTTTTTCCTTTCTTGTTCAAACATACACAGTGGACTGCCTGGACCCCTCTTGTTCATCTCACGGAGTTTGTATTCACGGAGAGTGCCATTGCAATCCAGGCTGGGGCGGCAACAACTGTGAGATCCTGAAGACTATGTGTCCAGACCAGTGTTCGGGACATGGAACTTACCAGACAGAGAGCGGCACATGCACCTGTGACACCAACTGGACCGGACCCGACTGCTCCATCGGTAGCCTCCTTATTCCCACTTTATTGGTTTATTATACTTTATTTTTCAGGCTGAATGCCTCCTTATTGTTGTTAAAAGCATTAACAAGCTGTTATTTCAGATTTTCTGTCCTCCCCTTAGTTTAATCTGTCAGCAGACCTTCCAATGGCACGTTTGAGTCAACCTTAAATACACTATCATTATGAAATATCTCTCGGTCCATCAAAAGCTCAGCCGCGGCTGCTGTGGGATGTGTGTGCACGTCTTGTGTTTGTGCGAGTGACGATACTGATCTCTGTAATAAGAGCAGTATTGGACTCCTGCTGTTTTAGGACTCACCCATGGTCGGCCTTTTAGTTATACAATGCTATTTTCCCAGCAGCAATCTGTGTCTAATGAAAATACTATTTCACCCAAGAGCCCCACACAGCAATCTCTCTCTCTCTCACTTTCTCTCTCTCTCTCTCTGACGCTTTCTTTTTCTCTCACTCCTTTTCTCGCTCACTCCTTTTCAATCGAGGAATAACCACCTGACATCTTTGTAAACCGCCACTTCCCTCCCTTCCATTAATTAGCCGTACATCTTCAATTAGTGCAGTGCTAATGAATGAGGTCTGGATGCTCTCCCTCTGTCACATTGATGGCTGCAGCGTTGTGGTAAAATGCAGATAAACGCCTAATGCGTGGGGACAGGTTTTGATCGAACAGACGACAACGCTCCCAAAAGTGCTGATAAATTTAGTATTGCTCTACTGTCTTAGATAATGATAGAGTTGGAAGTACAGAGGGCGAGAGGATGGCACGTGTCAGCAGAAGTGTCATGGCTATTTGTGTATGTCCCCCCTTTTAATATTATTATTATTTGTTTAATGTTTTTTTTAGGAAAGTGCCTAGGAAAGTAGGCACTTTTTTAGGAATGTTTTCTTTTGTAACATATTTTAATCACATTTGTTAGTCTTGGTTAATTTATACTCTTACATGTTTTAAATTGTAAATAAATTACTTTATAACTAAACATTTTGGTTTATGTATTTCATAAACAAGAATTTAAATATCAGGTTATGCTACAGAGACACATTTTAAATGAATAAATTAAATTAGTTAATATTATGAACAAAAATAAATTAATAACAAGCATGTATTTACTGTATTGTTCTTACAGTAACACACTATGCTATTTATTCATTCATATCTCGTCAAGAAGACCAAATTAGCCAGGAATGACCGCTCAGAAAATGAGGTGCATGACAGGGGGACACATTCAGGCTCTCGGTCCACACACTCTGGCATCAACTCCTGCAAAGACAGTAATCCAGATTGATATTGTACAGTTGCAGGAGGCTTACGGCTCAAGCCGTCAGTTTTCCAGAAGCACTTCCAGCAGCTGCTCTCCATCTGTCTGTGTGAACTTTTCCTTGTGCACAACCTCTCTCTCTCTCTCTCTCTCTCTCTCTCTCTCTTTCAATCACACTCCTGCTCTGCGGAAACTGAGTTGAACTTCAGTGGAGAGTCGAGGAATAAAAGATAAAACACACACACACACACACACACACACACACACACACACACACATATATACGCTGAAGGGGTGCGTCACTCCTGCCCACCTGCAGGAGGCATAATAACAGCACGCAGTAGGGAAGCCAACCACAAACTGGCACTCACCTGACCCACGGGCTGATGGGAAATTCTTTCTACATTTCTTCACTTCTGTTTCCTTGTCTCAATACACTTTCACCAGGTCTGGCTGAGTGTCATGTCATGGTTTCACACCTTGTCAGGAAGCGTGGCAGAAAGAGTCAGAAAGGCGCCTGACGGAAGGAGTTTAACAATACCCCATCCCATGATTTGTCTTTATCAGGAAATGTCTTGCTAGCTCTTTGTTTCTTCCATGACAGGGTGTGTCAGACTGCGAGGCTCTGGTGGAATGGTGTGTGGGCTGTTAAACTACAGCTTGCTTTTGCGCCAGTCTGTCTTCATCTACTATTCTGCCAAACCCACACACATCTATATGCGAACACATGCATACACAAACTCATATACTCAGTCCAAATCGTTATCAGACACACTTTTCACAGGATATCATTCAAAACGCACCCAATTTTCCCTCAACAGCCTTTGTTGCCAGTTGCATTCACGGCCAGGTATGATAAACATGAAAGTACTTTCTATTGACAAAAACATGCAATTTCTCTATGGACGCTTTTGTCTGTGCAGAATCTGCTCCTGAAAACATGCCAAAAGAGTACAATTCTGCAAAGAGAAATGCTAATAAAATGCATCCTTGATAGCTTCGATCCCGAAAGCCATTCAAACACGCTCCTGATGTTTGGCAAACCGATGAGTGTGTGTAAAGTGATTTATTTTGGCTTGATATGTTCACTTCAGTCTATGTGGGAGGCCTGTCTTCTGGGTCCGGGTGGAAAGTTCAGCATGTCAATTCGCATCCGTGCCTGCATGCTCTGATGTCTGCTTCCCTTCCCCCGAACTGCACACCTTTAGCCAGCACCCCTCCGCCAAAGGCTCTATGACTCCACTGGGTCACGTAAGGTCGAGATATGTCACTCTTATGGGGTGTCGATTGAGGTCGGGCGGACTGTCTCCCCTTCGCCACACAGCCTGCTAGACACAGCAGGGGTCTCCAGTTATCTATTTCCTGTCATAAGTTTTTTTTTCACACTTAAAGTCAATAACTGCTCTCAGGAATGTAACCTCTGCTCCTGTTGTTTTGAGTAAAGGAGATGCTTGAAATCTGCTACCACCTTGTAGAACACATGACCTTTTACAGTCCTTGGCTATGCTTCAGCCGAGAGCGAAAAGTGATTTTAATTTTTTCGCCTTTGTTTGTGTTTGCAGAGGTGTGTGCAGTGGACTGTGGCTCTCACGGTGTGTGTATAGGAGGAAGCTGTCGCTGTGAAGAAGGTTGGACCGGTTCAGTGTGCGATCTGAAAGCGTGTCACCCACGCTGCACTGAGCACGGTACCTGCAAAGACGGCAAATGCGAATGCCACCAGGGTTGGACCGGAGAACATTGCACCGTTGGTAAGATACACAATCAACAGTATGTCAGTATTAACACACAAGCCCTGTTTACACTTGATATTACGATGTGCTTTGGTTGATCGGATAACAAGTAGACGAGGGAGGTGCATTCCTGTTTTGTTTTGTTTTTTCATTTTTATCCAATTCTAAGGGGTCAATGTAAGGTCAATGATCTTTGGACCTAAAAGTGTGAAATTATCTTGCACAATTTGAATATGAATGTCAAAGAAGACAACAGAAAATGACACGAACAGCAGCAGCTTTTATTTATCCTCCCCTGGCCTCAGTACTATGCTGAACACTAGGTTTGGGTTGGAATCAGATTCACGACTGGTGAGAGAACACCAATATTTTTTTTTAAAACCAAATAACAACGCATTGGATTAAATATAAAATAGCTCAGGTGACAAAGAGAATGTGGTCTTTTTGTGGTTGTTACAATATTGTATTCAACTACATTACTACATCTACATTACAAAAGCAATGCGCTTAGTATGCAGTATACATTT
The DNA here is from genome assembly GCA_903798125.1 of Danio choprae. Taxonomy (NCBI): domain Eukaryota; kingdom Metazoa; phylum Chordata; class Actinopteri; order Cypriniformes; family Danionidae; genus Danio; species Danio choprae. The sequence goes on along the minus strand of CAIGQW010054073.1, from coordinate 5,745,080 downwards.
AGTTTGACCCCATTTACACCTATATTTAGCATTGTCTATTTGTGATGAATATGCATCTTAATGACAGGTGCAAATATGCCCACTGATGTGCACTACATGGTCAAAAGAATGCCCTCTTTTGGCTCCTTAATAAAAGCCTATTTTCTGTTCCAACCTGACCTGTCTATAAAACTAATTTATACAGAAATTAAGTCTGGTGGTGTAGAGGAACTTTGCATAAAGATTGCATAAAGCCCAGACTTGAACTCCAATGAACACCTTCGGAATGAATTTGGATGGTCCCATTTCCCAGCATCAGCATCTGACCTTACTTATTTCTCTTGTGTCAGAATGGGAGCAAATCTCAAAGCCACAGTCCAGCATCTTGTGGAAAGGCTTCTCAGACAAATTGAAGACCCAGGAGGTTAAATAACTTTTTTTCATGCCAAAAGTTTTGAAATTAAATAGCCAGCAAGTGCATATGGGTGGTGTTTGTCCATCTTATTTTGCTTTATTGTGTATTTGCATAACACGTACACTGTTTTTCTTTTTTTCTCTCTTTCTCCGTCTCTCTCTCTCTCATTATTTCCAGCTGGTGTTGATGCTTTGCTATTTGCTCTGTTATGAAGGTTTAGCTCACTTCTTTGAACTTGTTTTGATTGCATATTCCCTTTGTCTTTCTGCTTTTCCTCCACCTGCTTTAGCTCTTCCAGCTCAACAGGAAGGGGACTATGAGTGTTTGTTCTGTTTTGTACCTTCCCCTGACCTTTGCTTACTATCAAAGGGTTGACATTTTCATTGCAGTTGATGGCAGGCTTCCACAGGGGAACACCTATTCTAAAACATCCTGGGGCGGCTAAATGACAGCAGTGTCTCCTTTGTTGGTAAACCTCAGTCTGTAGTTAGGTTTCAGTCTCATTTATACTGCTAATTGCAAGATAGTTGTGGCATTGTTCTGGTCTAGCACCAAATAGTCTGTTGTTTACTTTTTCATGTCTTCACATACCAAGGAAATTAAGGCCAAAAAGCCAAATTAAAATGTAAAATATTATTTAAATATGTCCCTCTGTTCTTGTCTCGAAGTCTACATGGTAGCTTAACCATCAGTCAGTAAATCTGTTCATGTTGTTAGTGTGTTGGCTACATCCTCCACCAGCTCAACTCTCAGCAGGGTACGTCAGCTGCTCCATTACTCAACGCGAGCGATTGAGGTACGTGGCCTCGTTAGCAAGCAGGCCTGTTTCGCCGGGCAGCTTTATGAGAATCTGGCCAGCATTTTGCTATTCGTCTTCCAAATTAGCACGGTTAGCACGTAATTCTGTCATGCTCTTCTGTTCAAGCCAGCCACCCACACAACACACTCTCACCCTGACTCCAAACTTTCCCGAGCTGAAATGCTTGCCGAGTTTGATCACTTAATGACCTTGTTGGTCTAAGTTTAAACATTATAAATGGCCATAAGACTTTCGGAGCCCATATTTTAAATTATATGTCGGTGGCTTTAATGGATTGGTCAATTTGACAGTTTCATTAAAGCTGAAATGTGTTATTTTATGTGCAGTTAGCATCATCAAATGGAACCGCAAACATAATGACTGTTATCAAACAAGTTTGCTGAACACTCAACCCATTTGTTATTGGTCAGCCAATAAATTGTCCACGGCATTCATTGAGTCATTGGTGCTGCATTAGCCTGCTCCAGATGTTCAAGCAAAAATGTGTTGATGCTTTTCTGAAAAATTCACTTACAAATAATCTCTGTACATAAAGATGTGAAAGGATAAAGTACTTTAACATTGGGGAAAAAGTTTAAAAGGTTTATGCTGTATAATGCATTTCTGTGCCAAACACTTTCCAAGTTGCATTTGCTTTATGTGTGGCCTTCTAGAGTTTGGGCGATTGAATATATCTCTTTAGGCCAAGGTTGATACTTCGTCCCTCTTTGCTGAGTGCATGGATTGCAGGGAGGTGGAGGTGTATGTGTGTGTGTTTGAGTGAGAGCACAAGAGGGAGCTAAAAGAATTATGGTACCTCATACATCATATGTGTCAGACTGAGATAAGGGGCCTCTTGGTTCCACACATGTGTGTGTGTGTGTGTGTGTGTGTGTGTGTGTGTGTGTGCGTGTGCGTGTGCGTGTGCGTGTGCGTGTGCGTGTGCGTGTGCGCGTGTTGTGTGTGTGTTTGTGTGTGACCTTCCCTGTCCCTCTACACCCACTCACTCTCATTAGACCTCTTCACATTGAGTCCACACACATATCCCTGCATTACAACATACTTGCATCATTATTCTTTCACACAAAGACATCTAGACACAGGTACTGTAAGACATATCTCAAACTGACCAGCAGCACCCTGACATTCTCAGTATGTATTTTGTTATAGCATAAAGTCTTTCTCAGACATTTCATATTTAAGGGTCGTTTAAGTCATATGTTATACACAATGTGGTGATAGTAAACTCAATTCATGTTTGTTAAAATATTAAAGAGATTCAGTATTTCTGAACTGGATGGACACTTTTTTTAAAGGTGCCATAGAGTGCATTTATGCATTGTGTTATCTGATATCTACATACTATGTATGTGGCTTAGGTAAATTCAAAAACTCTCCTGAAGTGGTTTTATATGCTCAATTATAACCACAGAAATTACCACTAGAAGGAAGAGCTCTGTTTTTTTGCCTCCTCTCTCTCTCTCTCTCTCTCTCTCTCACTCACACACATTAACACACAGCATGATGCAAATACACTTATGCAAAATAGTCATACTTGATTTGTCAACAAAATGTTTTTAAAAATAGATAAGGATATAATAGATTTAAGAATAGAGACCTTGTTAACAATCTTTTCTGCTAAATTATTAATTGGCTAAATTATAAATAAACTCAACAAAAGGGACATATAGATATCTATTTAGTGTTGTATTTTGAAACTTTTATGTTGTTGTTTTTTTAGTGTCTCTGTCTTAATAAAAGCTTAGATAAGGGGAAAATGATCATTGTTGTAATCTCACTAGGAAATGTTGTTGCCACTCAAACACAGCCTGGGGTGTGCATGTTAATGATCATCAGAGTCAGGTTTAACTTGAGATTTTACACTTACAGAAGTTACATGAGAATGAGGAAACAAAAGTATGTACCAAAGCCCAAACTGGACATAATCAAACAACATCAAAAAAAGATCCAAAAACATGTAGACCCAAATTAATAAGATGGGTAATAATATTAAATAAAAAATTGTAAGAAACAGAAAAAATCAAGAGATCAACTCTCATTTTTTATTTCTTCACAGTAACAGTATAAAGCTATTACAGCATTTATCATCCACACCATCTTTGAAACCAGGAAAGATCATAAAACTAGTCTAATGGCATGTTCTATAGGAAACTTAATGCCCATTTAAAAAGCTCATTTATACCGCAGTATCCACAATGTTGCTTAATATTAAATCCTCAGCGAAATCCAGAGTATTCTATATATCTTTCAGCCCTAATCCTAACTGTGCATTAATGTCCGTAATGTGAACTTATCCAGACAGTACAGCAGATATTTAAAAGAGACGACTGTTTGATTTAGCTTACAGTGTGACACAGATCTGTTTATTCATTTGGAAACGATTGGGGAGCTTCATGAGAGGGGGAGAAGGAGAGCAGGAGTGTGAAATATTTCTCACGACACATACGCCCAGAACATACTTTCTGCCAACTGCACTTTCTCTTGTCGGAGGCTAAGATGCTCTTTTCAAATTACCGGTTATTTCAGGAGTTGTTTAGCATTATTAACAGGAATTGGAAAGCATGCTCCTTTTGGTGGGTAGAGCTATGTTTAGTAGTTTTTCTGCTGTTTGCACCTATAGCTAAATATACAGCAGTGAGCTAAATGTTGTACTGTAGATCATAATCAGTGATCAAGATGCAAAAATCTGAATTTTCACACACAAACCGAAACACTTGTATATATGGTTTATGAGGCATAGTGGTCATTTATATATTATTGTAAATACTTATTATATGGCCTTAAGATTGAATTAACATACCCCTAAACCCAACCCTCATAGGAACCTGTGGCAAAATGTGAAAGTTATAAGACCCCGTTAAGGGCGACACGGTGGCTCACTGTCGCCTCACAGCAAGAAGATCGCTGGTTTGAGTCCTCGCTGGGTCAGTTGGCATTTCTGTGTGGAGTTTGCATGGCCTCCCTGTGTTCACTTGGGATTCCTCAGGGTGCTCCGGTTTCCCCCAAAGTCCAAAGACATGCTGTATAGGTGAATTGAATAAACTAAATTGGCCGTAGTGTATGTGTGTGTATGGATGTTTCCCAGTACTGGGTTGCAGCGGGAAGGGCATCTGCTGTGTAAAACATATGCTGGATAAGTTGGCAGTTCATTCCGCTGTGGTGACCCCCTGATGAATAAAGGGACTAAGCCGAAGGAAAATGAATGAATGAATAAATGACGTTAAGTATAAGTACAGCATAACACTTAGGTCATGCCCATGTCATTATACAATTTTGTGTCCTCGTAAACCACATAAACAAGCACACACACAGACACACACACACACACACACACACACACACACACACAAATATAACTAGTTATGAAAAAAAAGTGAACACTTAAAAATATTGTTGGATTTAATAGATTATAAGAATTCATTGAACGCATTGCACAAAATATAGATTTTTTTAACTCATTTAAAGTTTTGAAAGGGATTTTTTTTGCATACCAATGGTCTTTTTATGCAAAAAATAAAGGAACAAATAGAAAATATCTATAGATGACAATCCTTTTTTCAGATTTTGAAGAAATGCCATTAGTAGTTAAAAGAACAAATCAAAAAATATGTTTTACGCAGATACTATAAATTGTAAATCCACAGAAACCGAGATGTTATGAAGTGGTCTTTTATATTTTCCTATAGCAATTTTATATGAAAGTAGCCTTGACAAACGGTGTCTGTTTTTCTTTATTAGTAGTTGCGTGAGTATGGAGTGAACTGACTCGTCTTAAAGGGTTTTTGGTGATGAAATGAAAGCCTGTTTCTGAGATGTATATTTCCATCCCTGCTCGCATTCACTTCAGTAAACAATTTAGGAATATGATGAATCACAGTGCTGGCGTGTTGTATAATATGAATAAATGGTGCATATTCTGGAACAAGAATGCACTTGTGCGCTCCCATTTTCTTAGGAGAATTTCTTGGTAATAGCTCTTTAAAAACTCTTTATGACTAAAGAAAAGAGATTTTTTGGTGAAGTGTGGCTTGTCTGAAGCTTTCATTGTCAGACATTTGAGATTTTTTATTAAGACTTGTATGCTTCATTAGGCCTTGGGCCCTTCCAGATCATTCATCAGAAGCACAACTCTTACTGTGAGAAAGCCATAGATTACAGCAAGCTGTGCACACACATCAATCAACCCTGCAGGAGCTCTTCTGTATGTGTGCGCATGCATATAGACCAAGACGTATCCACACACAAGAGCGCATCCAAAATAATCTCGTCAAACTTACATACTGTAAAAGTGCACAAATTGAAGTGTAGTGCGAAGACTCCTATCAAAATCCTTATTGGAGCAGAATGGTTCACTCCGCAGCCGTTTTGGGAAGGCCCCCAGGCAGCTATTTCGTAGTCATGCAAGTTGAATGAGGAAAAACTGAAATCTCCAAACTGCCTGGCAAGGTTGGGTTTCAATAACATGTCAAATCGCAAATAAAATCTGACAACCATGGTATCACAAAATGTACTACTTCTCCTTTGTCCTGCTAATGGATGAGCTTTTCTTAAAGATAAACTTTCTCAATTCAGGTTTTAGATTAATGGGTCTTTTCCCCCCATATTGAGCATAGTAATATACATACAGTATCATATTTCAGAACATAAATCATATCAAACATATTTATTCATTTAATTATTAAAAATGACAAATATTGTACACTGTAAAGTACACTGTCATACATTTTTTACACTTTCAAATTGCACTACACAGTCTTTATATCTACTTTTTTAGTGGTTTGAAACAATATATGTGTTGGTCATATAATTAACCATACAAAACAAAACATATATATAATACATATCTATCTATCTATATATATATATATATATATATATATATATAT
>CAIGQW010054073.1:5714228-5738880 GCA_903798125.1 Danio choprae | reverse complement strand
TATGTGAGTGTAAAGCGACAAAGTAAAAAAAAAAAACTAAATCAGTTTATAAAAAGTTTCCCTTAATATTTTTTTAAAATATTTTTTCAAATTATTAAAACCAGTGAAACTAATTTTGTTTAACGTAGAGCTTTCAACAGTTTACCCATTTCAACATTACCAAGCTGTCAAAGCAAAGATCACAGTCCCAAAATGCAATTCGAAAGCATGAACAGAAAAACACCAGTAAAACACAAGCTACGGGGAACTGTTTATCAACTGATTTAGTTTTTTTTTTTTTACTTTGTCGCTTTACACTCACATAAATAAATTACACTTTAAAATATATTACTACAAAAAGTAGTAACTTCTCTTTATGCAATATTGAAGCGGCTGTCCTTCAAAACCTCTATTTATTTCACCCCCCAACACACACAAACACACGTGCGCACAGACAAAGAAATCAATAGCGCACCCTACAGCCACACATGCAAGCCAACACACAACTACATCATCCTGATCCTGAATGCCCTCAATTCTCCCCTCCCATCAACCCATGTCAGATAGATGAAGAGTTAAAGCAAAAACACAGCACACACTGTACATCTACAAATCATTCTCCACGCTTTATCATCTCAATCACTAATTAATGAAACGCCCTTTCACAGCACATTAATCCAAGCTGGCTGTGGAAGAAGAACGGGAATCAGGCTTACAGTCTGTCAAATTGCACGGATGGAGGAGGTGGTGGTGTGTGCTATCCTGTCATTTCAGTGTCGGGGCGGCTAGCTGGCAGGTACAGGGCTGACACATTGCTAACGTTTGATTGGTTCTGTGGGATGGCTTGAGATGCCCGTGAGCATGATTAAAACACATGTTTGGCCCCTATGTCACACCGGTTATACCCACAGCTGTGGGGGCATGTATACCACCATGTGGCTCTGCATAGCAATTAGGATAATGGAAATTAATATAGGCGCTCGCTGTTGTTTTCTCTTTGGAAGAACTGTGATTGAACCACGCTGGACGTGATGTATAATTGTTTCCAGATTAATGTCACTTTAATCAGAGCTCTTTGAATGTGCACGTAAATAATGAAGCATTGATGTCCATAAAGGGATGATTGCCTTTTTTCCCTCCATCTCTCCTTCACTTCCTTTCTCTCTCTCTCTTTGTGTATCTCCCCTCAGGACCATCAATGTAAATGAACAAAAGTTTGTTGTAATTAGCCAGTAATTGGCTGCCCTCACTGGCAAGTTTCCAGCTCGGAGCATGCGTTAACTTGTGTTTTCATAAGCCGCTGTGTATACTGCTATAGATACGCAGCTCCGTCTAAGTTCTGGATCTCCCAGACATAACAGTGAGTGTGTGGAAAACGAGACACCCGAGGAATTTAATCAGCACGCTCTTTCTCTCACACACACACAAGCTCTCAATCAGTCTCAACCACACACACTCATCCTCCATTCACACGTAAGAGTATCTTCCTTAAGAACATAATCCAGCTAATGAAGCCTCAGCATAACAGCGTTGTTATGCTTGTATTAAAAGGTGACCTTTTTATTTAGAATGATTCAATGTGACTTAGCATATGTAATGTTATGACACGCCACACAGGGTTTCTCCCAAAGCCTTGTCAGAAATCATTTCATTTAGCCACAGGAAGGAGATGATTGCTCTCGTACACACATGTGGATGATTCAGAGCTTATCCATACAGTACACACACTCCCACCCCCCCTACTCTGGGCCATATAATATTTCACTCACACACCGAGGGGCTCAAGGATAATAGAGCTGATGTGATGACAATGTGAAACGTGAAATAGCAAACATACAGCGGGATTTTTGGCCCACATGTCAATCATCAGGATGCAATTTCCAATTAGCATTTGAGGCCCTGCTCGCTCTGCTTTTCTAACAGTACTGTAAATCCCAGGATGCCCGTTCTGTTTACTTTATGCATTATGAGCAATAGTGTCATGCTTTTGAAATCTGATTTACTGGAGCGCACGGTGAATATTGAACAGGAAGAGTGAGTCATTTTCTATGAGTGTTGTTTCGTTTCATAAATAGTGTCGCAGAGGATTGTGGAAGGTACTGTTGGGCTTTTGAGAGACTTCACGGCCGGCTAATATTGCTTTATTTCCACATGCTTTTGTAAAGGTGTACACTAAAACACTTGCTGTAGGATTTACATTGAAATAATTGCTAGTAAATTAGAGAGATTTTAATTGAAAGACTGTAAAAATATTCTTACTTTATACAATGACACTTTTCTGTCTGTTTTACCATGCTGGTGTTTAGTATGGAATGACAACTGCGCACCTTCTATGTTTGTACTATTTGCTTTCTCTGTCATTAGAAGAAAATGACTGTATTCCAGCAGTGCTATGAAAGCTCTTGGTTTCTGTATGCTTCTGTTTCTCTTTTCACACCTTTTTTTAATGTCCTCTTTCTCCTCCTTTTTCTTCTTCTTCTTGCTCCCCGTAAAGCTCACCCGGAGACGTATGTCCAAGGTACTGTGTCTTTTCTTCTTTTTCCTCTCTCTCTTTCTCTCTCCCCTGAGCTCTTGTGTCCCGGATTGAGGTCTTTATGACATTTTTATGGCGCATTAATAACCTCTTCTCTCTCTCTCTCTCTCCCCTCTGCGTGTCTGCTATTATTGTGATTCTTCATTGGCTTCTTTTTTTGGACTGTCAGAAATCCAATCCAATGTCCTCAGCGCTCTCCTTGGCTAATGTTCCAACTTCTGCAGAACCATAGCCTTCCCCACCCCCACCCCGTCCCGAGTAAATCTCCACAGTTCCACATCTGCAGTTTAGCATTTCCTCAGTGTCCCAGAGTCGCACTCGAGTTCATTCCGAAAACAACAGAGCTCCACAAAACCTGCATGCAAATGACGATCAGCCATGTTTATTTTGTAATGAACTACGAGCTGGCGTTGTAAATGGAGATCAGGAAAAGAGATACTAGCAGATTCTTGTTTACTGTTACTGAGGTGTTTTTGGAAATGATTTCACAGGGCTAAATCAGTGCTAAGCCAAGTGTGATTCCAGACTCGAAAACTGGCATATGGTGCATCAAAATGCCAAGAACTCTAACAAGGTTTTTTTTTAAGCATTACTTTAAACTCTTACGGGCTTACTTTGATACGTTTACTCCAAACATAAATATGCTCTGAACATGTTTCTCACTTGTTTTTATCACATTCCATGTTGCCTTTTTCTCACTCATACAATACTAAGCAGACGTTTCTCAGAATGGTATTTGTTCGTGCGCCGAGTAGCACAATATACACATCGTGGCAATCCTCCAGACGGAGTCGGCCAAAGTCGAAACAGCTCCCACTCCTCTTTCAACATCTCGCCTTTCCCCTTCTCAAAGTCCCTCTTTCCTTTCCACCTCCTCTTTATGGTCATTTGCTTCCTTTCTATCTCTTTCCTTTTTGTGTTTTGCGTGTTTTGAATCGTCCTTCACTTGGACTCAAGTGCTCAGATTTTTTTTGTTCATTTTCTTTCCCGATTTTTCCTCCCTCCCGGCCCCATAATAGGAGAGAGGATAGGATTTAAAGGTAATGCATACCAAAGCCCCAGGGAGACTGTCACAAGCAATCACTCCGATGTCTCTCTGTGTCTTTCTTTCCTTCTATCTTGCTTTATTTCTTCCTCCTCTTTCACTTTTTTGTCTTGAAGCACGATGTCAGCGTGTCTATGTTCTAGTCTCCTCACTGTATTTATTGTTGTCCTTTTATATTTGCCAAATTCATTATTGTTTGTCTTAAACAAGCTACAGACGCATACACGCGCAATTACTGACAAACACACACACACACACACACACACACACACACACACACACACCTGTTGTCCTTGAGTTTTGTTTGGGAATCCTGTGGGTCCTGTCTCCATGCATCCCGCAGCCTGACCCCTGGTGTCTGTTAGCCTAGCTTCTCCCACAATCCTCCCCTTCCCTCCGCCTGGCCTCTCTCGCTTTCCTCTGATTCCGTCCGGCGGAATGTGACCTGGGCAGAAAGTATAGCGCTGGAGGCACACACTCTCTCGCCAGCTCAGATGTCCACCCTATACTTTATGCCACTGGGATTCTATGTGTGCCGTGGCTTCACATGGATGCCGCTGCTGATTTATTATTCTCTCACCTTCTTCTACTCCTTCCTTTGATCTCTCCTGCTAAATTCAATTTCCTTTCTTTTAATAAATTTTCTTTAAATAAATTTTCATTTGGGTTCCTCGGTCTGTTCCTTTGTTTTTCTTTCAGGCCTCACCTTGATTTTTCTCACAAATTTATGCCACCTTTTTTAAATTGATTGGTTGTGTCGAGAGAGCATCCGTTACGTCCATGTGAATCTACAGCCTCTGTGCATCTCACTAGGCCTGTTTCAAGTCTAGCGTCAGTCTGTGTTCACCTTTAAACTTTACTTTCATTCACGACGATCTAAGTGTATCTCTGTTTGGATTTACCATTTGTGTTTGACAAGTCAAAGGCACATTATGACCTGTTCTGGCCACATATGATGATTTTTAATGCCAACAAAAGAGAAAATGTTGTCACAACTATAAAAACACACATTTAAACACGTGCCTATCCATGCTTGTGTATGACGGCTCTGTCTGTCTCAACAGAGGGATGCCCAGGTCTGTGCAACAGTAATGGCCGCTGCACGCTGGATCAGAATGGCTGGCATTGTGTCTGCCAACCAGGCTGGAGAGGGGCTGGCTGTGACGTTGCTATGGAGACGCTCTGCGCAGATGGCAAGGACAATGAAGGAGGTGAGGTCACCGGTGACTGGACGCATGAATAGTTTCAAATTTCAGTAAGATGCATTACACAAAAACGCATATCGGAAAGTGCATATAAATATCATATGAATATTTGTCAGTGATTATCAGGTCGAAAATGGTAAAATGTGCTAATTTCATTCTAAAACCACATGGGTTTTTTTTTTACTCTCAGCATAAGTCATGACAAGCTTACACAGATCTGTACTACACCAGACTTGTCCTAAAAACATAGCCTGAAGTTGTTACAGGTACATAAAAGTTAGCATATCTTACAATACATTTTGTTTGAAACTCATTCATTTATTTTCCTTCGGCTTAGTTCTTTTAATCATCAGGGGTCGCCACAGCGGAATGAACTGCCAACTTATCCAGCATATGTTTTACACAGCGGATGCCCTTCCAGCCGCAAACCGGTACTGGAAAACATCCCTACACACTCCTACACTGCGGCCATAGTGTAAATTTAGTTCATTCAATTCAATTCAAATCCCCTGTAATTGTTTGAAACTCACTCTACTATTCACTTAAAGTGTGTCCTGTAGAGTAGGAATGAAATTTGGATGTACTACTGTACATCAACCATGTTGTTCACATGATGTGACAAGTGCTGTTAGTTTTGTCACTTTTAACTTCAGTGCAGTATTCTGTTGTGGAATGTAGTGATGTAAAAAACACTTTGCTGTTAATTTCAGAACAAGGAATATTTTCATCTACTATAGTGTGAATGCTAAGAATTCAGATGAACTACTCAGAAACGGTTTAATGATTGCAATATACTATGGAAGTAAACATGATTTGACAGTGACATTGTTTCTCACTGTGTCGTCATACAGCCTTCAGCCTATCAGAATATAGCACATTAAGGCATGACCCTAAGACCACAGACAAGTAAATCTCAAAAATCGAGTTTAGCTTAGTGTCTGGAGGTCCTTCTTCTTGTCTTGACAGATATCAGGGGAGACCAACTCTGAATAACAGAGCATCTCTCTTTGCTTACATTTAACAAAAATGACAGGCCTGTTCACGGGGCCAGCAGCTGTAAATCCTTCTCCACTGATCCTGCATTCAGGGCGTGTGTGTTTGGAAATAATCTTTTTGGGACATGTGAGGTTCCAAAGTCCAGTAAGAGGTTTCGTCCTCGCGCAAGCCAAGAAATCTTCTCCACAGAGGTGAATATGTGAACTTCTAAACACAGCACAATTCCAGAGTATTTGAGGAGATTATTTTTCTAGTTGGAGATAATGCGGTCTGTAACATCATAAATCTGAAGGATTTACAGTCCTCTGGAAGCCTGACAAAAGGCTTTGAAGTTTTTCCAAAGCGGAAAGAAAAATATACAGTAAGGTTATGATATATTCTCAGTCGTACAGTAATCGTGCCACGTATTGCAGGTTTCTTTGAATCTGGCTGGCTTTGAATAGCCATTACAGAGAGGTACTGTAAAAAAGAGGAGGAAGTTCTTCACATAAACAAATATAAAAAAAGAAATACATTTCTCCTTAAATACATATACATGTCCAAAGATCCCATTACATGACCTCTGTTTTGTGTGACCTAAGCAAGCTATGTTAACAGATTTTGCTCTCTCTTGAGGAACCTTTTCATGTGCATGTTGACTTTGGCCGTTGCGGACCGGATTTGAAGCAGTGTGAGAGTTACGAGAGGTCCAGATCTCACATGAAGTTGCGTGGTGCTTTTGGCAGGGGGTGCCGGGACACTCATAAGGCAAAACAAAGTCAGACACTCTGTCTCGATCTCACCAGAGCGGTGTCAGCTCAGGGTGCTGTAAAAAAAAAGAATTGGCCTCATACTGATTAGCGCAACAAAAGTGTGTTTGCATGTGCATGTGTGTTTGCACATGTGTTCTTTTACAACCCCCCAGTGACGGCTTGCCAGATGTACACAGGGCTTTTTATAAACTAGCTGAGATGGATGGCAGAGGTTTATGGCACTTACCTGCGGGAGATCAGATCACATTTCCACACAAAGCATTAACCAGGTGTTTATTGATAGAGGCAGGACAATGTGAAAGAAGCAGGAGAGGATATTGCTGTCATGTCTTTGACCCCAAAGGTGACAGAACAAATGGGTGGACGGTGTATAAAGCATAGACACAAAAACGTTTTCCTTCTCTCACACTCTAAGACAGCAGACGGGATATAATGTAAGACTCTTTAACATGTAGCACCTCATAATTTTTATGCACTTTGTTAAGTTAGGTGTGTGTGTCTGTGTGTCCAGATGGCCTGGTGGACTGTATGGATCCAGACTGTTGCCTTCAGAGCTCGTGTCAGACTCAACCCTTCTGCCGTGGCTCTCCTGACCCTATTGACATCATCAGCCAAAACCAACCTGCAAGCCCACAGCAAGCCGCCCAGTCCTTCTATCAGCAAATCAGCTTCCTCACTGGCCCAGAGAGCACGCATGTCATTAATGGAGAGAACCCGTTTAACCGAAGGTAGGACTGAGCAATCCTCAACAGTTTTTAGATGCACTCAATGTTGTTGTGGATTGTGCAGAGTTCATTAAGGAATAAAAGTAAAACTAGATGAAACATTTTCTGTTAGATCAGTTAGAACAGATAGCAAATCATTGACATATTAGTACCAGTGCACACGATTTGTCATATGGTTTCCTTTTATTGGTTAATAGGAATAGTTCAACAAAAATTTTTAATTCTGCTATCATTTACACACCCTCCACTTGTTCCAAGTCTGCTTGATTTATAACGTTGAAGACAAAAGAAGATATTTTGAAGAATGTTGAGAACTGGTAGCCATTAACATCCATGTATTATTTTCCTATAACGGATGTTAAGGCTACCAGTGGTTTAAAAATGTATTGAAAACAAGGAATCATTAGGTCTGGAAACACCTCAGGATAAGTAAATGTGAGTAAATGTTAGTTTTCTGGGTGAATGGTGAATTGATGACAAATATTAAACACAAAAACACACAATTTATCACATCTGTGGTGAGGCAAGTGAAAACATTGAAAACATTGAGCAATAAAAAAAACTACTGACCTAGCTGAAATGTATTCCTAATATCTAACAATTAAAAGGTTGTGTATGTTTAATTTTAGTGACTGAAATTGATTGGCTGACCCAATGTTAAATGTTTTGTTATAACCAGCTTGCCAGCAAGCATGTGCGGTAACCATCAGTCAGAAAATATATATAATGCCTAAAAATTACTCCCTACAATTGCTCCTAACAGCCCTCTTTAAGACTTCATACAGTTGCCATGGAAACAGATGTGCTGACAAAACCTCATAAGAACTGTGTGACCCGGGCTACAGAGGGAAAGATTTTCTGAAGTTGCATTAAAGTGTAATTTACAAATTATGCGCCTCGATTTGCATTGTGTATGTGAGAGCACCATAACAGTTATTGGAAAGAGATGTTAGATCTGATAATGGACGCTTGAATAGGCAGTGCTATTAATTAAGCTGTCACATCTAGAGCGTGGGCTTGTCCGAAGCATCTTCTCTCTGTTTGCTTGAATGGATATAATCATTTTCACTTGTCATGGTCAGCTGCCGCCCTGGCTGTGTTTTACCTTACACATTCCTTTGCTCTATCAATTAGCCACCTGTTGCTATTTCAAGTCCCTTTTTGCAAACCTTCCTTTTTTTTTAATGCCTTTAATGAAATTTCCTCTCATTGTGTCTGACCAGTAAGGTAATATCTGTGGAAACTGAGAATAAAAAAACTAAAGCAAGCTGACTGATCTTCTGAGACACCACAAATGCTCGCAGTCACGTTTCAATCTGACTGATGCGTGATAATAATGCAATAATGATCAGTTTGTTTATCTCTTCCCCTGCCTTCAGCGCATAACTCAATGCAGATGTTCTGTTAAGATGGAAATCGCATTCAAGTTAGCTTGATTACACTCAAAAATTGCTTGGCAACTGTGATTAGGCCATGACAGATAACATGATTAACTACAACAAAGAGATTAATAGACCCAATGCCGATGCCCCATATGTGAGGACATTAAACCTTTAAGTACCTCTGTGGCAAGATAAAAAAAACCCTGATCTGATAAGGCGAGGTGTAGACTAATGTGATTTAAAAATAAATGCACAAACCCACGCGGAGCACATCTGCACTGAATATCGGTCGTTTTGGCTGGAAAGTTTGTTTGGCAGTCATCGAATGTAACACGAACCATGTGTACCAGACTCCCTCATCCTCCCAGCTCATGATAAAATACAATAATCACTTGCTAAATAATATATAAGTAAAGATTGTAGTCTCTGCTTTTTGTATTCGTTGTGTTCGGTTTTGGTTCGATTTGTCAGCTTTCATCCTGATCTGCTTTTTGTTTTAAAAAGACAAATGGGGATAAAGGACAGAACACACACACACACACACACACACACACATATATATATATATTTAGGCTAGCTAAAGAAAGAGTGTTATTGTGGCTATATATATCTCCACATTCTGCCCTCTGGATAAAGAAGGTTTCAATGAAGAAAGTTTCACTAAGAAACAGTTGCTGTTTATGTGTTTCTTCAGGGTAACTACCTATTGATTCACAGCATAAACATTGTAAAACAACATGCCACTGGAGCAAAAGTGCCAGCTCCTCAATTTTCCGGAATTAAGTATCTGTCACATACCCTATGTATCCCAGCAGCCTCTCTCCAGATGTTTCTTCTATGTCATCTTCAGCCGTCCGTTTACTTGAACGCCTGGCTCAGCAAACCCCTGCCTGTGTACATGAAAATGTCTTGTTTTCATTTTGCTACATGCTTCCCAGCACTAAGGGGCCCTTTAAGCAGATTAAGCTTCTGCGTGGTGCATGTTGGCAAAATGGAAGGTGTTTTAAGCAGCGAGAATTGGATGGAAAACAACTGGAGCATTGAGTGGGTCAGCGGTCCAGAGAAGCATAGAGGACCGCATCTGTGTGACCCTTTTAAGAATGAAGTGAATAACCTTGAGCACCTTGGTAGATGTCCACCTGCATCCAGCCATCTATAGGTTACTCTTAGAGAGAGCAGAATGGGCAGAGATGAAATCAAACAGTGCCTGTAATATAAAAGAAAAACATTCAGTTGGCCTCTAATTTGCTCTATTTTAATTTCTCTATTTTAAATTATCATAATTAATCATTTTGCCTGTAATAATGCCATCTGCATACATTTTGGCTCAGGAATGTATTTTTATTGGAATTGTAATAATTAATTTAATAGTTTCTTTTAAAAAAAATACACTTGCTACAAAAAAGTTCCTTTCAGGGCCTTCATGACAAAAATGTCCTCATTGAAACCCATTAAAACTGCACTTTTTTTACCCAGTGACATTTAACTATAAAATTATGTCATATTTGTTAATAGGCTTGTAAAAGGACATTTTTGTCCTTTTTGGCCCTACTTTTCTACAGGGATGCACAAGGATTAAATATTGTTTTCTACTGTAATTTACCAAATCAACCTGGGCAATATATTTTCAAACCACTAACATTGTCAGTAACACTGTCCAATTTATTTGTTTCATATTTAGATTTTCTGTTTCACTTTAAAGTCAAGTACACATTTTATTTTTATATTTCATTAAAACGTTATTTTATGGCTTTTTTGTTTTGATATTTGCTAGATTAACTTTTTTGTAATATTTGTACATTACACACCCTTTTTTAGGGAACAAACATAGTTGCTTAAATCATCATAATAGTTGTAGTAGGCAACATTAGTGTTTTTCACCATGGTGACCACAGAGCATGTGGAAGACATGCAAGACAAGTAGTCGAGTGATGTTTGTGTTCAGGGCAAAAGAGGGAGAAATACAGCCCCGAGGAGGGTGAATTACAGCATGCTTTTAGGACACTCAGCTAACGTTAGACAACTTTGTTTATTATCTCGCACAAAGCAAATGGGCTTTCTGAGTTACGCTCACGTCATGAGCAATGGCAGCTTATTTATGGAATGTTTACCTGTGCATGTGACCCGAGGGTCATTTCCACACATCCTTTAACCCAGCTTCAATGGAGTGGCAAAACCACCCTTTGATTCACTGCGGCTCTGCTGATTAGGCCCCCAGAAAAGCAGTAATGACCTGGAAAATCAGCCAATAAGTAGAGCGAGGTGTCCTCAGCGCTACAGTGAAGTGACTTTCTGCTTTCCTGCCATTGATTAACAGCTGAAGCAGATCTCTCCTGCCCATCCCACTCAAAACAATCCAAGCTCTGATTCTCCTGGTTGCTATGCTATTTTGTTAGGATTGCGATTGATCTAATTAGATTTGCCAACTTATGTCAAATTAATCACAATTGATTTGAGATATCAATATTTGCAGAGAAAGAAAGAAGATTCAGATCATTTAGATGTAATATAATAGATTATAATTATTCCTCTCTGTACACTTGCATGCTTTGGTAATTTCTTCTTTCTTTAGATAACTTACAGTTTAAACTGATATTTCACTCAAAAAATGTTAATTTACTCATCCTCAGGCCATTCAAGATGTGGGTGACTTTTTTACTTCAGTTGAACATTAAAGAAGATTTTTACATTTTAACTGTAGTCCTTGGTGATTCATATTACGCTAGTTAAGGCACTTTAAACAAAACAAAAAAACATATGTACTGGCAAGCAAAATTAATACCCATGACTTCTCATTTTACACTAAGGTCTTATGTGAAAGAAACTACATTCAGCTATATTCTGTTGAGTCTGCTGTTTTAAATTGACAGCCTATTTTTTTGCAATCTGAAAGATAAGCGCTTATTTAGAAAAGTCACTGAGAATGCAGTGTTCACAACTATTCATAAGTATTCATAGGTATTCATTCCCCTGCGGGAAGGTTGCCGTTTTCAAACAGCGCTTTGCCCACATCGATCCTTACGAAGCTCCTCGAAGGAAAAGCAGCCTTGGGAATTAAAGACATAAGAATCCCACAGCAGCCTTTAAGGGACTGAATTATGGCCATCTACAGAGACAGGGGCACAAGAGTCACATAAATAAGTGTAGAGAGAGAGTGAGAGAGAGAGGCAGACTTTGTGTGCTTTCTAGTTATTTACAGTGGATTAGACATTTTAACATTGCAGTGAAAGCTTAGTGAATTCCTGTTCAGTCATGCTGTAAATCATATTAATAGTGTGTGTGTGGGGGTATCTCACCAACTGTGTGTGTTTGTTTTGCAGCCTGGTGTCCATTATCAGAGGGCAGGTGCTCACTGCAGATGGCACACCTCTGATTGGAGTCAACGTGTCCTTTGTGCACTATCCAGACCACGGATACACCATCACACGACAGGACGGCATGTAGGTTGAAAACACAGGCATCCATACTGTTCCTGTCCTTGAACATCACAATACAGCACAGGGTACAGATGTCACCAAAACCATCTGTTTAGTTACATTTAGTACTTATGCATAAAATATACATAAATGTGTGAAAGCTTTGATTGAATATGCACTCTCTTATGGCTCCACAACAGTTTGTGTGTGTGTGCGTGCATGTGTTTTACAGCACGCTATCTTATCTACAAGATCATCTCATGAAAATGTCAGCCATTGCTTCAGGAAGCAGTGCTTTAGCAAACAGCCTGTTTAAAATGCATTGGATTTACAAGGGTGGAATCAATCAGCCAATGGCCCGCACTTTCCCATACTGTTAAACCAGCATTATTAAGAAGCTGCAGGACTGCAATCATGAAGGCCTCGGGACTGTAACCAGCAAGCTGTTTAAGCAGACATCTTTGCTGAAGGAAAAGGAAATGTTAGGAGCCACCATCATGTACTGTCATGTGTCGGTGCTGAAAGGCAGCAATCAAGCAGAGAAAAAATGTGAATGTGAATTGAGTTCAGTGAAATTAAAGAATTAAACAGAAAAGGTTTAGGTAGAGCTAGTGGACTGAATGGGGTCACTTGATAGAGCAGCTGAATGAAAAATGACAATGATGTCATTATTAACTCACCACCATGTCGTTCCTAACCAATTTGACTGACTTTCTTCTGTGGCACACAAAAGGCATCACTGACATCAGACCTGATGCAATAAATCTAAAGGTGCCATATTTCATTTAAGGGCTACCGTCACATAATTGGTACATCTTCACAACACTTTAAACGGAGCCCAAAAGAAGGTTGTTCTGTTGCTGCTTTGAAATTTTAGGTCAAGTGTTATATATACAAAAGAATTTTAGATGCTAGAATACAAAAGAGTTAAGATGCTAGAGAACAAGCATCTTAACTCTTTCCCCGTCTGTGTTTTTCTAAGTTGCCAGTCAGCACCAGCATTTTGAATGATTTTCCAGAATATTTTGTTGTATGAATATCGAAACAATATATACAATGAAAATTATAGATTCTATTTAGCATATTTTGGAAAAAAAATAAATAAGTAAATTGTGGACAAACACTCAATGGCAAGGAAGAACTGTGTCATAAATTCCATCATTTGAGGGGAAAGAGATAATGGCTTGATATGACACAATTACAGAATTTGGGATGATTTCACCTGCAGTTGTTTTCTTTTAAGGAGACAGCAAGCACATGAGTAGCACGGACGAGATGGGTTTGACCATGACCCTGCATCCCAGCGATAGGCTGAGAGAAGTGTTAGAAAGAGACCGCCAGAGAGATATGTTTAATAGAAAATGTGATGAGAGAAGAGGTTAGACTGGAGAGAGGGGACCCAGACTGAAAGAGAGAAAGTGCAGAGGAGAGGCTATAGATGGAGGGAGTGTGTCTGAGATTAGTCCACTCAGCCAGCTGTTGCAGCTCTTGAAAACCACAGTGGGGCAGGCCATAAAAATGGCACTGAATAATCATGCCCACACCTCTTCCACATCCACTTACTCCAAAAGGAAATCAGAGTACCAGCCACGCAGCTGTTGGGGACCAATCACCAGCAGCCTATACTTCAGAGCCACTGTGTATATGTGGGCACACACACATGTGAGCCAATCTTTACGCTTCTGCGGGCATATTTTCTGCCCTATCTTGCTTTCTCCCCTGCAGCCTTTGCAGAATATGGGAATATAGGACAGTATGCTCAGTTCCTGACTAATTTCCTTCGTAATAAGTCTCTCATGGCAACAGAGAGAGAGAGAGAGAGAGCCGAGGGAGGGTTTTGGCTTTTACACAAATGCAATGATAAAAAGGCTCAGCCGCATTATCATGCATTTTTCACCGTGGCAAGACCCTGTGTCAGAAAGGAAAGGGCCTTCTTAGAAATGCTTGGCTCAGAGGAGACATGCACTGAGATCAGGAAGGTTAAAGAAAGAGACAATTAAACCAAGTCTAGCCATCAGCTCTCATGCCTAATTCATCTCACTTACTCACCTCCGTAGAACATTTCCTGCATATTACCCATATCTAGTCCTATGTCTTTTTTTTTTCGTAAATATGCATTTCAAATGACCAGTGAAAGATCATTTTTATCTCTGTAGGTTTGACATTCTGGCAAATGGTGGTGCATCACTGACACTGAGCTTTGAGCGTGCACCATTTCTGACGCAATTCAGAACCGTATGGATCCCATGGAATGTCTTCTATGTCATGGACACGCTGGTAATGAAGAAAGAGGAAAACGACATCCCCAGCTGTGACCTGAGTGGCTTCATTCGACCCAGTCCTCTCATCGTGGCCACACCTCTCTCCACCTTTTTCAGATCCTCGCCCGAAAATGGTCCGATCATTCCAGAGACACAGGTAGGGATCAGTCGTTCTTCTTGAAAACCAGGTGTATGTGATATTTCATATTTACAGCTCACAATGTGCTTAATGCAGATCCCAGAAATCGACTAACTTACCATTCTTAATGGCTTGGATTAAAGGAGAAATAAATGGAGAATGAATGGTCATTAATTTGCATGTATAGAAAAGGGTATCATATGGCAGTAGACAGTATGAGTCATCATGAGGAACGCAGTGAGTCTAGACGTGCTTTGTGTAAGTGTGTTCAGTCAGTCAGAAAAGGAATCTTTGAGAACAGTGATGCCGCTTAAAAAAAATCTAAGAATACAGTCTGTTCTCTGCCCTCAACCTGCACTCAGTATGCAGTACTAAGATAATACAGAGTTTTGAATCTCAATGCAGCAAGAACTAAAAATGACCACAGCCCTCAGTTCATCTCCTCATATTGAGGAGATATTGGTCAGCATTTTATATCCTCTTGCACACCCTCCTTTTGTTCTTTTTATAGTGCAAATCTGCACACGCTATCCCCTACCTAATCTTTACAAAATAACCCAAGCCTCTTGCTGCCTGTCTGTAAAAATGAAAGCTGGACCCACATCAGACCACGCAAAGCACCATGTCTTTGGAGAGATGAATATAAATGCATGCTTGCTTTGTCTTGCACAAAACAATTTTTGAGGTCTTAAAGGAATAGTTCAGAAAAAAAGAAAGAAAATTCTTCTAATATTGTGCCCCCTTGTAGTGCAAAACCCCTGTGACTTAAGTTTATTTGTAAAACACAAAAGGTATGTAAAAAATATCATTGCTGCTCTTTTCAATAGAATGAAAGTGAAAGAGAATTAAGGATGTTTAATTTTTAAACAAGGAGCTTTTAATGAAGGATTTGCCTGTTAGCAACCCATTTGAGCTGAGGAATAACAGCTCAAATTCATCAAACAACATTTGTATGGCTTCATAAGAATATAGCAGGGACACCTTAATACTTTCATTTTACTGTTATCATACTTTTGCACCCAATTTATTGTGATAATATAGAAACTAGCTCTACTTTAAGTAAATGTAACCATTTGTTTTCAAAGAAACATAAAAAAGAAGAAACCGGTTCTTTAAATAAAAAGAATGACAAAAAAAGTTAAGTTACTGATTGAGAGGTCCACAAAACTTGGCTCTGTCCTGTCTGTTTTCTCCTCTACTCTATCTACCTTGTGTCCAGATGTGTATTTGATCCCTTCCTCTATAGCCTGGCTTTTCCACTCTTACCGTTCTTTGGCATGCAGCGGGGGGGAACATCCACTGTAATGCGAGCATTCAGGGCCAACACATATGCTGTCTTACGAGTTTGCTCCGAGACATAAAGGAGAAAAATTGTTTCCTTATTTTCGACAGCACAGGAACAGGCCACACTCCTCTTTCCCTGTTTCTGCTCAGTCCTAACAGGGGCGTCTGTCCCCTCTGTGGAACCCCACTCATCAAAGTAGATGGGTCCTGATTTGAATTACAGCCTGCTTTGAGAGCAACTCTAAACAAGGGTAATCAGACCCAACCAAGTTAGCATTTAATATGGGGCTTTTGGACCTCAGCTGTAATGGCCTCCAAGGTCTTTTTTTACCCAAAGCGTCATACATAAATGGCAAACAGACATCCCTCAGCCCCACTCCGCCAGCGCTCGTAATGCTTAGCGGCCATGACACCGAACGGGCAGGCATATTGCTTCCACTTGGCCATTGCGCAGAGCTGGAAAAAATGCTATTTGGCTGGAAGAGAATGGCACGTTTTCACATCCAGAGAAAACCTCCATGCGACAGTGGAAAATCAGATGAGACATTTAGTGAATGAAATATATGATTTCCCATAATGCTTTGTGTTTCTGCTTCTATAACTACTGCGTCATATAAGGCATAACACCTCGAAATACATTAAGAGTGCATCGATTCAGCTGCTTCTTGCAGAAAAACACTAACTTCCTTTCTTACCATGAAAAAAATGCCTGATGATAAAACTCAATCTGGTCTTTATTACTGTGCATTTAATGGGCTGTATCAAATGAACTTTCAAAGCCTTTTTTCATCTCCCCTTTCGTTTGGCAAATGAGAAAACATTTTGCTTTAATGCAGCCATATGCACGTATGGCCCTTGCCCCCGTGGCTAAGAATAACACGGCTGCACACGTAGAGAGACGGCAGCGCATGCGGTGCCATTTATTAAGAGTTTATAGCAGGCAGAGTAAAGCATGTTATTAGCTCAGACTCTGTAATCAAAGTTCACAGAGGGGAGGCTGGGTGCATAGCATGAATGCATTGTGGCTTATAGACGCCCTTAAGTACCTACGAGCATAGGATATGCACACACATGTGGATGGCATCAACTGGTGTTAGGGTTGCAGCGTGGGCCCTTCAAATTGAGAGCATAATGCTTCAGTCATGTCTGTGTGTGTGTGTGTGTGTGTGTGTGTGTGTGTGTGGGGTGTGTGTGTGTGTGTGTGCGCGCGTGTGTGTGTGTGTGTGCGTGCGTGTGCGTGTGTGTGTTTGAATGTAAAGTCTTAACTAGCTGCTATTTTATTTCATCCCTCACCTACCCTTATTTGCCTGTTTGCCTAGGACTAGTTGCAGCCACAGACTGCATATCAAAGGTTCTCTCAAAGCCATCTAGCCCCCTCTACTGATCCCCAGAAAAGTGCAGCAGCATCCAAACTAACAAAAAAAGAGAGAAGAAAAGAAATTCCCTCTGGCTCTCTTTGTCCTCTGTGTTAGAAAAAAGTAAATGTCCCCTCCCAGTAGGACACTTGACAATGGCATGAGCTGGAAGACAGGGGGATTACTGTCTTTCCACAGTGGCTTGACTGGCTTTTCATTAAGCACTTGAGGAGAAAGCTGTGATGCAGAATTTCTCTGTTGATCCAAGCTGCTCCTCATCTCCTGTGCTCCTTTTGTGCATCTCAAAGAGGGAGAGAAATTAGCGCTAATGCTCTGAACTTTGGTGACTCCTCACCAGGGGCACCTTTAAATGCCGCTAACTGTATGCTTGTGTTTCATCTGGCATGGCAGGCCAGCTGTCTAAAAGTCTGAAATCAATCCAGATTGGACTCTTCTACTGAAAGTTGTGGCCCACACTCCTCTGTCTGTTGACTATTTCTCGTGGTCGAGCATGTGGAATGCGGTACAGTAATAGCCTCCGACAGTGATGCAAATATAAGCATGTTCCGCCCGTGAAAATCTCCCTCATTAGATCCAAGATGTCAAGTAAATGGCGGTCAGAGCAAACACAGGCACAGATGTGCTTTAATCCTGCGGAGAGAAAAATCGGGGGCCTCATCCTCGACTCTAATTCCTCTTCCAGATGCTCTTGAGTCACTCCTTCTTCTCTCCCCCGTCTTCATTTATCTTCACCTCTTTCTCTCTTTGATGTGCAGGTTCTTCAGGAGGAGACGGCGATTCCCGGTAGCGACCTGAACCTCATGTATTTGAGTTCACGGGCAGCTGGCTACCGGCCAGTGCTCAAGGTGACCATGACCCAAGCCACTATCCCCTTTAACCTCATGAAGGTGCACCTGATGGTGGCTGTGGTGGGACGCCTCTTTCAGAAGTGGTTCCCTGCAGAACCCAACCTGTCATACACCTTCATCTGGGACAAAACAGACGCATACAACCAAAGAGTCTACGGCCTGTCCGAGGCTGTGGGTGAGTAACCACACAGATCAGAGACTAAATTCAAAGCTTAAAAAAATAAATCCTTTACTTTGCTTTTATTTTATTTACTTTACAATGTTAAAATAACAAGTAAATGTGAAAACTTTAGCAACCAAACCTATTTTTGCAAGATCCTTTTGAAGTTGACTAGGTGTAAATTAACACAGCATCACACCTCTGCTTAAAAACTCAAAACTAGCACAATTAGCAGCATTTGCACATCTTTAAAAATATTTTGTATTGAATTAGCTGGTGTTGTCAAGCTGATAAAGAAGCAGCGCACTATATATCATTTACCGCTCTTCTAGATTCTCAGCATAGAGGTAAAATGTAATTGCCCTCTGTAGAAAGACTGAATTTGTTATATGCAAGAACGTAGATGTGCTTAATGGCCCGTGCCACTATGACAGTTGCATTATGGTCTCCTTAAACATACCTATGCAAATAGGAAATGTAAATGGAAAACAATGCAGTTATAACTGAGGCTAACAACAGCATACAGTAAGAAGCCTTTTTCCTTTCCTTTTTAATTTTTTTCTTTAATTTCCACAGTGGCATTTTTTATGCTGACAGTATTTTGTAGCTTGTATGATTCCCCATCAGCAAAACCACAGAGAACAACATGCTTCTTTCTGTTCTGAGGAAGGTCAAGACAAATCTGTGGCTTTGTTTTTCACTTAAACATTGAGAAAGACGGCCAGCTGCTGATGACAGCGCTTCAGTTTATTTTCAGCTGATGATGTGGCAGGCAGTAGGCCAGACCAAACTAGACATGCTTTTCAGCGCCTTACATAAACAAACTCACAAGATGTTGAGCCACAAAAGACATGTTTTTCTCTAAACCAGAATTCATTCTGCCTTTGCAAAGTGAACAGTGTAAAACTGTAAATAGGTTAGCTGAGTTTCATGAGTATTGATTGGCTTTCACCTTCTCATCAGGCTTTGGTATGTCAATTGCATTAAGCAGGTAATTTTTTTGCCCAACGAATAGCAGTACATTTATTGATTCTCTCTGGGGGACATAAGGTCACTTTCTTAATATGATCGGCTGAAAACAGTTATAAATTTGAAACGATTTGCACCTGGTGAAGTGCAGATCTGTTATGAGATTTACGAAAGTTATGATCGAGACACTGCAGTGTTCAGGCAGGCTGCAGTAAAGATGAATTGGTATTGTGTAGGACATCTGATTAGGCCCCTGCACCGAGTTTATCAGCTCGATGTTTATATGATGATTTATCTGCATGCCACCTAATGTGGTGTTTAGACTTATTCTGTATTGATTACACAGGTTCCCAAGAAGTCTCTATTTGATATGATGTTTATACAGTGTATTTGCATTCATGAATAACACCGGTCTGTCTTTCTGCAGTGTCTGTGGGATTTGAGTACGAGTCTTGTTTGGATCTGATCCTGTGGGAGAAAAGAACAGCCATACTGCAAGGTTACGAACTCGATGCCTCAAACATGGGAGGGTGGACGCTAGACAAACACCATGTTTTGGATGTTCAGAACGGTAAGCCTTTCTCTGACCTCTGACTTCTTCAATGAATAACACAAATATCGCACTCCTACGCTGATTTTAGCATGCACAGCACCACAAGTCACATCGATCTTGGCAATCAGCTGAAATCATTTTTACCCACGCACTCCCAAATATCAACAAAAATCAATTAAAATACACTTGCCTTAGCTCTCCTTCCTCCACTAAAAGTGGTCCATTATCTGCCTGTTAAAAGTTATTAATATGACATGAGTATAAAACCTTTAATAAGGAGTAAATGAGAGATCATTAGTGTCATTGCTTTTAAATGACATTGATGAAGTGGAGCTATAGCAACACAGTGTTCTTATTGTCTCAGGCATGCCAATGAGGAGACATTTGACATTTCCACATGAGTGACCTTCACCCAGACAGAGCAGTCTAGAGTGCTCTCTGCAGCAAACATTTATGGCCACGTGTCACAGGGGAAGAGACTGCCTTGATGAATTCTTAAGGAGTCTCTCATACCTCATCTAGCCTTTAAAAGGGTGATCAGCAGAGGTTGTCCCCATGCACCTTGTTTAAGGGTTGAAGCTGTTTATGAACTACCTACCCTTGAGGAGACATGATGAGCTGCTTTTAAAACATAGTTTTCATAGCCAGGTAATAATAGTGGTGAGCATGCTCACCTTTCCAGTAATGAATGTTGGTTGTAGGATACTACTTAAAATGAAGTTATATGATAAATTAAAAAAGCAAAAAACAAATAACCACCCAGTATTATTTTCTGCGTAACATTTTGTTTTGGCGGTCCACTTCAGATATTCTGTTCTGTCATTATATCACTTGTAGGCTTTATTTTGATGCTCTCAGTTTTTGTCTTCCAGGGGATACTAGAATGAAAATATTAGATTAGTTATTACTTATATGTAAAGTACAAATCTTTTTTTAATCAAAGAGTACAAGCATCTTAAAAGTAACTTATAAATCTTAGCAGTTAGGTGTTTTTTAAATGTAAAATGTGTTAATATTAGTTTACATTAACTATGAGTAATATATTATAGAATTTAATAACATACATTTTATTTTCAAAAATACAGTTTGTTCATTGTTTGCTTTTTGTCACCAAGAACTTATACAAATCTTGATTTTAAACTGTATTAGGAGATGTAGCGATTAGCATTAACTAATTATTAGCAATTAATTATTCAGTGTATTCAGTGTTCATGTTAATTATTTCAACAAGTGAAACCATAATGCAGTGTTATTAAATAAAACTCTGAAGACGTCTGTGTGATTAACAAACTATAAAATATTTTATTCACTAAACATCATCTACTCCATTGTAACTGGTAAATATAAGATGATATTTTTGATCCATACAACTTTTGCACATAAATATATTTTACAACATTCTGTGAGATTTGACACGGAGCAATATAACACATTTTAGTGAGTCATAAAAAGTGAGAGAAGCAAAAACTGTGCATTACTGGGACAGCTGCAGACAGTGATGGGCAGCTGGGAGCTGGTGAATCCATGCGGGCAGGCCATAAATTACCCAATGAAGTGGGCCTCTGATGGAGGTATCTGAGCAGGCCCAGTACACTGTAATGATTCTGAAAATGATCTCTCTGGAGCGAAACAGAGAGCACTGAGGAATTGTCAACCTAACTAAATCTAAGAGTATGATGTAGATTATAGATGTGTGGTTCATGTCAATGCTATTATCAATACCTCTTTGTAACAACTATAACTACTCACCTGGGTTACGTTTTGCTCTGCTCGGTTTGCATTTCCACTGTAGTTTACTACCATTTGTAGTGTGTGGGATTATTATTATAGTTGTGCCACTTCTACTGCTGTGACATCATAAATCATTGGTTTGGTGTCTCAAGACACAAATCCAATGGCACTGGTAGCAACGCTGGTATTGATGATTATCTTGAACCAATCAATGATCAGCACCCGATGCATACTCTACCAAAAAGGTACCAGGTACTAGGTATAGTAGGCATAGAAAAGCCCCCAAAAATTGAGCCATTCTGAACTGCATTGTACCATGCAGCAGAAAAGCACCTTTTGAGGACCTACTACTCTCTGCTCTTTTAAAAACAAGAACCTGAAATAAATTACTGAAAAATCGATGAAGAAATAACACTAAAAACAAAGGTTGAGAAGCTATCTGAAACTAAATAATCAACAAAAATAATGATTTGAGCAAACATCAAGCATTCATCAAATGTCAGAATAATCTGACCTGTCTGTCTGTGTGGGCGAATACATCCCACAGGCAATATGGCATGAGGAGATGCCAGTAACATTTTCTGATACTGACACAAATACATTTGCAGTAACTGCTAAGAAATGGTATTGGAAGCATTTAACTTTCATTGGAAGTAACATCTCCATTTCATTTATTGCTTTGTGTATTTAGAAGCTATGACTCTAATTCTAAATTGTTTCTTTATAAATGAAATGCTGAATATTCGCTTGTGCTTTTAGAGAAAAAATTAGCCAACTAACAGGATGGTCACATATACAGCTCTTGTTGTCCAGATCTTCGTTTTGCTGTCTTGAGTGACAATAAGCCCTCTTTTACTTCACTGGCTGAGAGCCAGCGCTCCATACAAATTTTAATGGTCTTTCATCTCTATGCTTGGTGCCCTTGCTTCGTCCCTGACCCCCCTTTACCCACCAGCCCTTTTACCTCCTGATCTCTTGCATATCTTGCACCTGCCTTACCTAGGGTATCCCAGAATACACTGCTGCAGTCTATTCAAGCACTGTTGGTTGTCTCTGATTCACAATTGTGGGTCCTCAGTTCCACCAGTATATTAAGTCAGCATGCTACACCAAATGTGTTAAAAAGAGTTTATTGAACAAGTTTTGTTTGTTATAATAGCATTTTAGGCAAACACATACCCTATATAATCTTTAGTAGAAGGCAACTCTCACTCTTTAAGAGGAGCACAATGCCATTTGAGACCTCTAATTACTCTCAGTGGTCTCAAAATGGCCATAACGACCTGATAGAAATGAATTGCAAATATCCAGATCCATAAACATTTATTGTGTGCGGCGAGGGAGCTACAACATATATAATTGTAAGTGTCTATCTAAAATGTGTGCAGTTCTAAGCTTTAGGCCCTGTAATCTAAGCTTTAGTTGTAATAAAAGGAACAGAGAAATGGGACCTAGAGTATGGTCCACTGGGGTTTGGTTAAGTGTAGGAGTGTTTGTTTGCATTAGCTTCCCGTCTCTGGTGACCTCACCCTGTCACCACACTTTTCATGCTGTCTCACAGGGGGGAAAAAACTGCATGCTTACATCCAGACAACGCCCAGCCACAAACTTAAACATAAACTCTCACTGTTTTAGTGTCCACATCTGTTCACATTCACCGGCTTTTCTAAAGAAACTAGTTAATCTATGGTCTCTATGGTTTGTTATCATGAAATAAACCCTGACAGGTTGATCAGGACCCGACAGGAAGCTGAAACATGAGACTAGCACAGCTGTGTAAAAAATCGTTGACAATTATACGGTTTAGTGATCATTATACTAAGGCATTTGACCGCACAATTCGGAAATTGAATAATCTGAATAAAATATGCCAGAGAGCTGTATAATAAATATTTATACTGCCATCTTGAATGTGGCTGATTTTGTATTGCCCCTCAATTGGACAGACTATGCAAGTTAAAGGTCCTTTCAATTGGCTCACTTAATGGGCACGGTTATGAAGACTTTAGGCCGTCCCATATGTTTGTTTTTTAGATTTCAGCATGAGTGCTTCTTAGTGGCCATTAAGTTCTCAGTGTAGAACAGGACTCTGGGGTCTTTGGACTGGAGTTGGGACAGGGCCCAAATGAAATTATGTGCTTCCATCGTAGTGGTTAGGTAATGAAGATGATTAATTGGCTTACTTATATTAAAATCACCAAGCAGACAGGAGAGTTCCTTTAATTGACTGTGAACAGTGTTTCTCACTGGCGATGAGCAACTTTCTCCAACTTTCTGCTTTGACCCGGCTTAGAGAGTCAGAATCCATGTCCACATACCACAGCTAGCACAGGCTCCAGTCAGGCATGTTATCTTAAAGAGCTCATTCACAATATCCCCAATACTTATGAAAAGCCCCCTTACTTTCACTGCCACCTGCTGCCTTAATGTGCATATACATTCGTTCCACTCTAACCTTCTTTACCACATGTGTACACACATACACATACACATGAAAGGTGCATAATCGCATTTTGACTCCTCCTTTCACTCTCTTTTTCAATTGAACCTGAAGGCCGTTGCACCGACGTTTGCATCTCACCTCTCACACAGAAGCACTCACACACTTAGACTTTACTGCCCTTTCAAAATCCCATTGAGTTTAGCTTTAGTCGTGTGCAGGCATGTAATGCAACTTTGAATCTGGCTGCATGAGCCTGGCACAACCCGCTCTCTGATGTGGACCACTACTGCCTACGGGGCTTACCTGCATCCTCTCTCACCATCTCAGCCTCCGATTCCTTTCATCTGCCCTTATCAGGCCCTGTCAGTGCTCAACCACTACACCTCCCCTCCCTCCACCAAACAGCGGGAGGTCAGAGAGAGAGATTCAGACACCTCTCTTTGGGACTGCAATTACTTCCAGTCAGGAAATCTTCAAAGACAGAGTGTGTGATTGAGAGAGAGCATGTTCACAGATTTGCTCCTTGTTTTCTCTGCAGTGCCGCATGTGTGATACAGGCAATCCGGAAGAAAAAAATTGCATCTCCTGCTTATTACTAGTTTTGTCCTGATTCCAAACACACTGTTTTCCCATTATTCAAATTGACTTTGGACCTGTCGGGAAGGAGTTAGTTCATGAAATATTAATGACAAAAAAACGGCAGAGAGATGTAAGAAATGAACACACAGGGAGAGGCAAAATGATTAAATTAAATTGATTTTGGTAATACTTGATAACCACTAATCACTCTCCCTCTACCCATACACAAACACGATTCGCACGGCTATGCAAAGATTTATTGCTGCCTTTCCATAC
>CAIGQW010054073.1:5671150-5714128 GCA_903798125.1 Danio choprae | reverse complement strand
AAAGGGAAAAGGCTAAGTGTTGTCTGAAGAGATTGAAGTAGAGTTGTTGAGACAAAAGAAGTGAAGTAGAAGATGAGACATGAAATGGTACGCTGAGAGAAAGAAAAGGAGGCAGTGACAGATGGTTTGTGAGGCGTAAATGGAGGAAAATTGAGTAGACTACAGCTCCAGCTCTATAATCTCATCCAGTTTCTGACCCAGCATAAACACAGCAGCTATAAACTCCAATTCAGCCCTTTATTGGCAAATCACTGCTTTCCACTCATGACCTGTCCCCCTCTGTCAGATTTATATATAAACACACATCACGCATATCAAAGGAACATGTACACACAATCATTGTGAGCTGAGGGCGTTCTCTCTGCATGCCTGAATGAATAATCCAACACGTCCCACATCATGAGCCGGTCTCATCATAATCTGTGTATGTGTAATTGAAGACATTCATTGTTGTGCATGTGGGTGTACATGTATCCGCTTGTGCCATTATTCCCAAGCCCTCGTATGGCAGATCAAACAGGTGCGGTGTGGCTTTCATTACTAATGCGACCATGAGTAATTTGTGTGAAAAAAAACGACCCATGTGCATGGCTCTGATTAACCATTGAGAATGTTTCTGTATACACTTGTTTGTGTGTATATATCTGGAGCGACCTCCCTCAGAGTAGCCTGGTTTGAAGTCAAGGTCGTGGGTCTTTCCCAGGGCCAGTGGGCCTCCCTCGTCCAATTTGTCTTTGTTAGCGGAGCATTGCTACAGTGCTACAGCCTAAAAGTAGCTCCGAAAGCAGCCCTCCGTCTATGTACCTTCATTCCTCTCACTCTTCCGGCCAATCCCTCGCTCAATGGCTTAATCAATGGTGGGTGGTTGATCAGAGGAGGAGGTATATTGAGATTTATGGGGACGTTTAGACCACGATGCGGCTGCTGTGTGGACCGGTGCCCAAGCACACCCGAGAGGAGGCTTAAGATGGCGTCATTGATCTCACTCATAATTAGCGCACAGAGAAGCTAGATGCAGAATTCCAGCACGTTGCCCGATGTGAATAATTTAGCAGCACAGCATGAAGTCATCCTTTGAAGTGCAGCTTTGAAGACCCCCTCCCCCCCCCAGTCTCGAACACCCCGCCGTTTTCAAAGCAACTCCCAAAAAGCAGTTAACTGTGTTCGCAAGGGCGCTTTTAGAAAACATTCTATTGACTTGGACACTTTGAGTTCACCTGCACACGTGTATAAGAACACACACTTGAATTTCTTTGGTTTTGTCCAGTCTTATCTTCAATGCACACATGTGTATGCATAGCAGATAGACTTCCTCTCACAGAAGTTCACATTTTCCATGTTTTGGGCACAAACTTTATCTCTGTTCTAAAACAGTGAGCCTCCAAAACAGAGGTAACATTTTTAGGGATCACAGGCATGCTCCCAAGATGCACAAGAGAAGTTAATTTCACTGACTATTAAATATTGTCACGTAAAGTAATTATTTAACACAATATTAATGTTCATTAGTTTTGCACGGAGTTCATGCTGAACTGTTTCTGCCTCCTGTGACATAAACAAGAGTTGTTGACCATTTCAAATCTGACACTTCCATGACAGTCTGGATGTAAGCAGTATAGTGGCTAGGTTTGGGAACACAACTTCTCTCTCTCCTTCTGGGTGGAGGGGTTGTGCTGAGAAGGCAGTAGGAAGTTAGTGGAGTTCACAGCTGACAGGAGACTTGTGGTGGACTCTAATTTGAGCACTCACAGTGGATGACAGCGGTTTGTGGTGGCACATGTTATTTCTGCTCCGTCTACGAATCGCTTCTCTCCCTGATGCCCTCCATCTCCTTTCTCGCTCTCTGTCTTGTTTGCTTTCTCTATGGGAACCAAGAGCCAGCAACCCCATTAAATTCAGCATGCTGGATGAAATTCTGAGGCCTGGCTTAGCAGGTGTCATGTATCCTCAGCTCTCTGTGTTGGTTCTTGCCATTTAATGTGATTTGTGGGTTTCTGCTAAGAATATAAATGTGAATATAAACTCTACCTGACACATCTTTTTCATTTTAACATTTTTAAATCCCGTACTCTTAATTTCTAGACTTTCAGAAGTGTCAGGCCAGATATTTGGAGTTTGTCAAGAAGTTCATCTTGTACTTAAATATGAAGTTTGCTAAATGTTTTGTATTACAGAAGTGTGTGTTACGTTTATGCAGTATTAACCTGCTTAAATGAATGGAGAAAACATGCTCAAGCAACATGCTATTTCAACACTCTCTACATTTCAAAACTAGTTGTTAAAACTTAATGTTTTTTCCAACAAACCATTCAATAGCTCGCAAATTCCTTATTGACCACAGCTGCAAATATATAAAAATTTCAAAGGCTTGCTGGCTTGTGTAACTTTTAAAATATGAGGATGTTTCATATACTTAACTATGCAGAAGGTATTTCTAATAGAACATACTAGTGGCAAGTTAGATGTCAACAAATAGATCTGCTCATTTATTAGATGTTTGTACCATGTTGATGCTTGTCATCCTCCTCCAACATTTGCAATTCACTTTCATATAACATGAACATATTTCACTCTGTAAATGCATGCTTTAGTGATGGTTCCTGCTGACCCTTCTCTCCTGGTGTCCCCTTGATCCTAACCAACATTAAAGAAAGATTCAAAAAAAAAAAAAAAAATCTTCATACCTTTTTTTACCACTCTAAATCCTGATAAAAGACCCCCTGTGCTCTACTTATTGCTAACCAGTAACTTGCCAAGAAAATTGCCTCTCCATTCAAATACTTGCCTACCATATATTGCCCATATGAAAAAGGAAGCTCCTATAAATGTATATGCAATTACAGTTTTTTACAATTGCTTTGCTACAAATTTCAGAACCCTGATGTCAATTTTCAAAACTCTAGACACAAAACTCTAAACAGTCACTGCTTTTAACACAGGCTCTCCAGTGTTCAAAACTCTGCCTGCTGCGTTCATTTCCTTTAAGAAGTCTTTCATTTCCAGAATCACTGGTTCATATAATCCTTTTATCATACAAATACCACAGGAACATAACTTTAGTTCACCAGCACACAAGATACACATTGTTTCAATAAACAATCATTAACAATCATTCAATATTGATGTTTATATGATACAGGTTTCATTATGGTTTATACATAGGTGTAGAGAGAACAGTACAGACAGTGGAAACACTGAACTAACGTTTTATTCATTCAATCATACCGTAGCTTTACAGTGTATTCGGCATATGGTCATTTGCCACAAGATGACAAGCTTTGTTTGAGTTCAAACTGATCATAGTTCATTGCTGTGCACATGAACTCTGTGCAGCATTTTATTGTTATGGTGTTGTGTTTGAGCTGTGTATTTAAAAATGACACTTCCTGTGTTGTCATCTTTCTTGTACCAAACATAACTGACAATTCTCTGTAAACCAGTAAGTTCCAATCGTTAGGTACTGTTCTGTTGTACTAGTTAACCTGACAAAAAGGTCCAAAAAAGTGGCATGCTACAGTTCACTGTTTTGGTACCACTCTCATTCTCTGACTGTGGAAACCTTAATTGTGTCCTATACTGTACTGTAGTAAACCATTCCACTCAGAAACAAGCCATTAGGAACAGGGTAAGGGCATAAGGGAATTCTAGTGGGGTTTACTAAGTTTGGTACTGCCATTAAAATATGTCCTGTGGGAGAATATTAAAACACAATGTCAACAATCATATCCAAACTTGGGGTCACTCAAGCTCATCACACAGCACAAACCCAGAACCCTAAGGCACAGATGTCAAATCCAGTTCCTGGAGGGCCGCAGCTCTGCACAGTTTAGCTTTAACCCTAATTAAACACACCTGATCAAACTAATTGAGTGTGTTGAAGTAGGGTTGGAAGTAAACTGTGCAGAGCTGCGGCCCTCCAGGAACTGTACCTAGTATCTCCACTGCATTTTGCATGCACACACACAAACATTATGTACATGCAAAACTATATACTCCCCCATATATACTCAAATTTACAGGCATGCCAATTCACAATTTTGCTGTGGCTAAAAGATTAATCAGAGAGGTGCAGCCATAGTTAGAAAAACAGAAAATAACTTTAGTCATGATTTGTAATAACTTGGTGACACAGTTAAGCAGCGGTCACACTGCCCTTTTCTCCCCATAGACTTCCATTCATACGAATGCGAATGGGACAGACCAGAAATGCAAGCTTGTGCAGTTCGCTGCATTGCAAAGTTCAAGCTTGATGAACTCTGACCTACGAAATCGTATCACGTATCGTATCACTGCATGAAAACCAATTGAAGATCAAAACATGATCTCTCTGTACAGAAATTTTAAATGTGGACCAATCGCTCACCTTTTTTAATGTCTAATCATCTTATTTGAACCTGCCCCTTTTGGCAGCACCGTACGACAGAATTTCGCACACACAAACTCTAGTGTGACCTCGGCATTAGTCTTAACATTTTATTTAACATTAATAATGGTATTATATATGTTCTTATACACAATTTTTTTATAAAGAGGTAAAATGACTAAAACACGAGTCACCAACCATGTTGCTGGAGAGCTACCTTCCTGCAGAATTCAGCTCCCACCCTGGTCAAACACACCTGAACCAATTAATTAGGACCTGAAGCAGCACTTGATAATTACAGACAGGTGTGTTTGGTTGCAGCTGAAATCTGCAGGAAGGTAAGCTCTCCAGCAACAGGGTTGGTGACTCTTGGTCTAAATAGAATAAATAGCTTTTTTAACAGTATTAAGCTAATGAATACCTATTGTTTTGTTTGAATTCATAATAGAAAACAAAAAAACATATATTGATACAGTTTTTATTATATAAAACTTACTGTGATGTGATCCAACGATTTCTTTAAATTGCCTGTGCAATATAATCATTAGTAATTGGAAGTTCGGATCCTTTTACTGACTCAGACATTTGAGTCTCGTTCATTGAGATGAACGAATCTTTTTTCGAGTCATTTGGTTCATTTCGTTCAATTTGCCAAAATATTATTAAAATGTTACGAGTTGCTTCCAAACACGTCTACAATTACACCAAATGTTGATCACGCTACAAACAAGTCATAACTAGAATGCCATAAGAAAGAGAAAATAAATATTTATTGTTTACCTGGTCTATTTACCTTTTGTCTATGATTATGTCAGTTCACCTCTTCTGACAGGTCTTCAAATTTGAGTGGTTCGTTCACATCACACTGACAGTCCCATAAGCTTAACCAATGCACACAGTCTGAGCCAAAAGGAGCTATGATTAGTTCACCTTTTAAGTCTTCTGGTTTTTGAGTCGTTTATTCATCACGTGACAGCATGTAAAGAGAGATGACTCAAACCCGAGGACTCAAGAAATGAATGGATCGAATCTTTTTGCTTAGCATTGCGTCTGTCTTTCACGTGATAAACGAATGACTCAAACCCGATAGAAGACTTGAAAAAGGAACTATTCTTCTACTAAACCTGCACAAATGTGCGAATGAACGAATCACTCACTGAGAGGACTCATCTTTCTCGAGTCATACAAAAGATTTGTTTAAAATGAATGAATCATTCAAGAATGACCTATCACTAATAATCATCCTATCAGCGTGTGTTTGGGCTGTTTATTGATTCTGAACTCTTGCCAGATTGCCCCTCTTTTCCCTACTGAATATATTAGCACTAGAATTATTTGAATGTTATGTTAATATAAACCAGACAGTTTTGAAAACCAGTTTAAAATGTTAACACCCTTTGATCACAATGCATAAAGATGCAAATCATCTAAGAATATAATATTCAAAAGCAACAATTAGTTTAAGAAATGCTTATTTATTTTTTAATTGTTCACAATATTAGTTCCTTGTTTGTCACTACCAAATTTATACAATTAAAATGACTACAATATACTTATTTACTATCTTGTTTAGCCAAAATATGGATAAGGTAGAATACTGAGTGAACTACGCATCTTCTTGTGCATGGGATTTATTATGGGTTATTATAGCAGTAACGCCTCTGCATAGATCATTGCAGATAATCTCTCCTCTATTTCAC
This sequence comes from Danio choprae, assembly GCA_903798125.1. Taxonomy (NCBI): domain Eukaryota; kingdom Metazoa; phylum Chordata; class Actinopteri; order Cypriniformes; family Danionidae; genus Danio; species Danio choprae. The sequence goes on along the minus strand of CAIGQW010054073.1, from coordinate 5,708,065 downwards.
TGAATGTGTATTGCTGATTTTACAGTTTTGATTTTGTATGATTGGTTTGGAGGGATCTAATGCATAAAGATTCTGACATAGCTCAGTCCTTATAAGGGGTTCTCCATGAACCATCACATTTCTGCTCTTAAGCAAAGCCAATCCTCACGCTGCTGCTGGCAGGATTGTGAGATATACTTACACCATGATGTCTGTGTTTGCAATGTTTCAGGCAAGCTGTCAGTGAATGTTTTGTCTATGTTGATGTGTGATTTTATTTATGTTTTATATATAGATAGATCTATTCAACAGACAGCCTGTCTGGAACACAGCAAACAAAAACAGAAAAACAGACCAATACAAACTGTGAACATGCTTATCTAATCAGATTAAAGTACTGCATCTAACTGCTGTTTAATATTGTATATCAAACATAGACAGTAAACATTTGGAGGGGGGGGCTTTTCCACACCGTAACTCTCTCAGATGTGAAAAAGACAGTGAAGGTGGGCTCATCAAAGAACAATACGTGTTTCACATTGTCCCCAGCCCAAGATTTTTAATGCTGGTACCATTGAAACCAATGTCCTTCTTGGTGGTATGCTGACATTACCCTAGATAGTGTGGCTCTTGATATATCACAGACTTGCTGTCTTGGTCACAGATGCATCAGTGAGATGTGCACCAACAATTTGTCCTCTTTTGAACTCTGATATGTCACCCATAATGTTGTGTGCATTGCAATGTTTTAAGCAAAACTGTGCTATTACTCCTTGTGCTAATTAAACTCTCACACTCTGCTCTTACTGGTGGAATTTCCAATCAATGAAGATTGGCCACCAGGCTGTTCAACCCCCATATATATTTTTTTCTTTTAATAATGGCATGAATTTGTCGCTTTATCCTTTTAGAATTATTCTTCATTTCTCTTGTCTGGCAGGCATCCTGTACAAAGGCAACGGTGAGAATGTCTTCGTCTCTCAGCAGCCTCCAGTGATCAGCACTATTATGGGTAATGGGCGCAGGCGCAGTATCTCCTGCCCCAGCTGTAATGGTCAGGCTGATGGCAACAAACTGCTGGCTCCAGTGGCCCTAGCCTGTGGATCTGATGGCAGCCTGTTCGTCGGTGACTTTAACTACATCCGACGCATCTTTCCCTCAGGAAATGTTACAAGTGTTATGGAGCTGAGGTAAGAAATGCATGGAATGGAAGAGATATAAAAGACAGTATGATGCCACCTTTGTGTTAATGATAAGAACACACTTACATGTTGTTGAAGAGTAATATCGCACACTCAGACCAGTATAAGGTTGATGTGGTCTGAAAAGAACTTGCTGACAGTGACAGTTCTCATCTGTAGAGAGTGACTCATTACTGGTGCTCTCGCCTCTACTAAGCCATAAAGAAATACATATTCCCATACCTCCCTTTTTTATACTCCACCACAAGCCTTCTATTGAGTTCGTCCAGCCCACATCAAAGGCTCTGTGTGTGTTTGTGCGTGTGTGTTTATTTACTGGGCTCAAAGAAATAACAGTGTTTATCTCTCAAAGTATTTCTGCCAACTAAACATTTGTTTGTTTGTTTGTTTGTTTCTTCAAAGAGATTAATCGCTGAGATTTTTAATATGGCCATAAAGCTTATAATTTCAAGAAGCTGCTGATTCCAAGTATGACTATTCTTTTACTGAAATGCAATTGTTTGCTACAGGGCATTTCCGTTTCTATTGTTGTTGTGTTTAATTTTAGTCTCAGCTGACATTTAGAAACTCTAATCTCATCATTCAGTTTGGTTTTTACAGCAATTTAGCCAAAAGTTCACATACCCCAGATTACAGCACAACCTCTAAATGTCATAAAAAACGCATTCTTAGAAGTCTTTGAATCTCCTAATTGCTACTAAAATGTAAATATATGAAAGTGTTTTAGTAATCATTAAAAAACAATCTTTGTTGGAACACATTTGTTGATTTTGCACATCCTGGCTTCTCTTCTCCAGTCAGTGAAAGTGAATTATGACATGGTCTGTCTTATCTCAAAAACATTATTCCGATTTTCTTTGTTTACATATGAAACTCAACAGCAGCAACCTCCAGTCTAGGGCTTCACAATATATTGTTTAACATCGATACTGCAATGTGTGAATCCGCAATATTCACATCGTAGGACGTGCAATCATTTCAGAGTCATTTCAGTTTAACCATAATAAAGTGAAAGTTTATGTTTATAGGTTTATAGGTGTAAACATTTTAAGTGAGTTTAAAGCATTTGGGCACAAGGACATATTACATTTGTAGCTTTAACAAAGATTAATTGTATTTAATTATTTATAAAATGAAGACTATACAGCTTTACTGTACATTTGATTATTGCTGCTACTGAATGCTGTTAGACTCCTTCATTTATATTTGCTCTACTGTATTTATCTCTGCTTGTTAATTGTATCTTATGCATAATAAACCCTACAAAAATCATCCCAATCCATCTAAAATGATAATTGTTTTTGCAAATATAGCTATTCAGGTTATCTTGTGAAATGTAGCAATATAAATCATAGAAAATCAAATACCACAACCAGTTTTTTTCCAATATCAGGCAACCTTACAGTCCCTGGAAGAAAGCGTTGTTGGACTTAATATAAAAAATAAGTTTCTTTTGAAGCACAGAGATGCAGGTTTAGAGTGACATGAAGCTTAGTAAATGAAGATAGATTTTTTCAGGCAAATACCTCAGTAATGGAAAGATTGGTTTCGATTGTTCAGGAATTACTTAATTTCTCCATACAGCATGCTTAGACTGATTTAATAATCGAAACTATCTCAAATATTCAAGCTATATTTTCTCCCGACTGTGATCACAGTGTGTGTACAATCTAAACACCGTGAAGTGCAGAGCTGATACATTACAAGCATGAGGTGAACACATGTGCCCTTTTCTTTCAAACCTCAAGACCTGTCATTTCCTTCCCTTAGATCTAGAGTGGGCTCACACATCCACACAAAAAGGAGCCACGTAGATTTTCTTTCAAAGTGCTCTCTCAGGGTCCCTCTATATGAAATCAGAGCCGTGTCTCGGGTCGTTTATAGACTTTCGCTGAAATGATCATAAATTCATCCCTCACACTCGCCGGGGCCTAGAGGGCCCTCCATGTCACTCTCCGCTCTCCTGCAGCACCTCATTTAGCCATTGCAGTGATACATGACCGCTACCTCTTATCTCCTCTCTTTCCTTATCTCTTATTCCTTTCTCTTTCACCCTAAATTGTCTGTCTCGTCCTTTTAGCCGCCTCTCGTTTTCCATCTCATGTTTTCCCTGCCTGTGTCTTTCTGTCATTGACACTTACTGTATTTTTAACCTTATCTTATCATCTTCCTTTTCTTCCATCTGCCCCCAACTTGATACCCGCACATAAAAATCTCTCATATGTGTGCTCACACAGCTCTCTATAAATGGCCCAGCACTTAACAGGTTTGGGTATCATCGTTGTGTGTCTGTGCTGCTCTTGTAAATTAAATTCCTTCATTAAAGCAGTAAAACATATGGATGAAGCAAATGAAACGGTGGTCCTCTGTGTGACATATTCACAGCGTGGCTTCTGTGCGGCTAAAGGCAATGTTTAAGGAATTGCTTTTCATTGTCTGGGACACAATCAATTTGCTATTATGGGCCAGTTAACCTCAGCATGTGCTGTGAGCTCATACTGTTCTTCAGTTCCCAGGTGGAATATTCGCACATCCAGCTCTGTTTAAGAAACAAGACAAAGTACGGTTAACAGCCCTGTCTCGCTGCGTTATTTCTCGTCTGCGTGTGAGAGGGAGAGATTAATATATGCACACCTGTTTTTTTCCCGTTCTTGACAAGATTAATGTGCTTCTGCTGTATTTTTACTCTCTATCCTTTTCTTATCTCTCTTATTTCTGCTGTTTTTTTTCCTCTGCTACCCTAAGAAATAAAGATTTCAGACATAGGTAAGCCATTTCAACTATATCATGAATTCACAGCTCTGGTGCAGTCGATTTCTCATAAGGATTTTTGCATGTCTGACAAATGCTATGTTTCTGGTGTATCAATTATATTTTGTGTAATAAGTAAATTTGATTATTATTTTACTTCGCATTCTTCATTTTGATTAAATCCCATTGCAAAAATCTCTAATCTAGTGAGGTCCAAAATGAAACGTCCAAAATGTTTAGACCACTAGTAGTTTTTGTATTACTACAAATTATAGTCAACCTCGAGAACAGTGCTCCGACATATAGCCCACTTGCGCTTTGGCTGACCCAAGTTGGAGTTCTGTGTTTCCTGATCTCGTCTCTTTTAGAAGCTTTAAAGAACATCATGTGTCCGCAGTAGACTTTTTCCAGTATTAAATGATGTTTTGTATCCTAGTGGTCTCAAGACTTTTGGATTTCGCTATGTAGTAAAGGAGTTTCAGATCAGATATTCCTGCTGATGGTGCAGAAGTGGTTTTCTTTCCTTGAAAACACTACTGTACAGGTCAGATCTGAATTCTTGACGAAACAGTGAAAATAATCCAACATAACAGCTATCGTTTTTCTTCAAACACTATAAGTTAGTCAGTGGTCTATGAATCATCACAAATCCTCTGGGAAAGTTTCCATGTCTTTCCAACACAATAAGAAATTCCTTTTAACTCTTTTTGCCTGGCTCTGTGAATTCTCTACTTTGTGAATATAGGAGTAGCTTAGCTGTGGCATTTATATAGAACTCAAGTAAAACATTTTCTTTTACTGTGGCCTATTGCAAATACCAGAAAGACAAAAGATACCTCTTGTAGCTTAGAAAGAAATAGTTTGTTTTTTTAATTCTTTCTCCGCCTTTGATTCTGAGGCCAAATCTGTCAGAAAAGATTTAAATATAATACACAGACATCCATTTTAGCTGACACTGGCATAGACTCACTTTCTCAAGAAGGATTCAGGACATAAACTTCTCTAGACAGATCTCCCGTACTTTAGTTAACTGCTCCAAATGTCTCTGCCCTGGACAAGCAGGAGTTCCTGATAAACACTGCAAATTGGCCTTCCTCATCCCACACATGTTTGAATAGTTCCAGTTGAGGGCCGATGTACAGAGTGCTGTAGATGTTGATATCCTACATTAAGTTCTGTTTGAAGTCCCTGTAGGGTATAAATCGCAGGTGTATGAAGCACATGAATGGAAATAAATGCGAGTAATTTGAAGTGGGCGAGCCAAAGCCATTAGAGCCTGTTGAATAAATTTCCAACCACAGATAAATTTAGGAATCCCATGGACATGCTTACCATTCCTCTTTGTCTCCTACCAGATCATTTTAAATAGAATTAGAGGCCAACTTTACTATAAGGCTATACTGTGTGTGGGCAAAATATTTTAGTTTAAGTAATTTAAAGGGGCCGATTCACTCTGATGTGGTGACCCCTGATAAAGCAGGGACTAAGCCGAAAGAATAATTAAAGGGCGTATTTTTAGCCAAATCCGATTTTTCCCAACTTTTCTTAGTGGTTCTGAAAAACAAAAAGGAGCCCATTAAGCATTAATGACTCTGAATTAATAAGTGTTAAGTGTTATTAATTCACAAGCACGGTTTCTGGCTGGTGAAAATTACAAGCCACCTAATTGCTAGCCCTTTTGTCCCAGATGTCTCGGCCCATCTGTATGTGTCATCAAGGCACACCCATATACCCTAATGTTCCACAGAGCCTCATAAACTTCGAAGATTATTGATCCCAAACCTCTTTAAACTAAAGCCATTGCTAAGCTTCTGTCCTCCCTGTTTCACTCCCAGAACTCACATTTGTTTTCATTTGGCACAGCAAAACGTTTTATGGTAAATTAGTTTTAGACACTTTGATCTTTATTTAATGCAAGTGTCATTGTACCACATAGCAACAGTAAAAAACATCTTCCTGAGATGCAGAGATCCAAATGGTAACCAGCATCGTTGCTTCCTTCTAAATGCTACTAAAATGAGGAATCTTGGGTGACATTCATATCACCCCTGTGATGTATTAAACTCATATCTCCATAAGAAGCTCACTAGGGTTTTTTTTGTTTGTTTGTTTTTTTTTTTGAAAGGAAGTAAACAAACAAAAAATGATGTGTAAAAATCAGTGTGTAAATTTGACCTCAGCAGCCCACATCTGTTTTAAAACATATATAGAAAATGGCCTGCCCAGAAGCCAACCCTCTTGCGAGGTGTCTGTGCGCTATTCTTAGTCCTTAGTCACTTCTAATTGAAACACTGCGACAAGTTGTTGATTTTCTTCAACAGATACATCACTTCATGTAGCTCACTGGCTTTTTCCTCTGTCGTAGGGGTGCGGGTGGGAAGTGCAAATGATTGAAAGGATGTGACAGTTTGGTGGGCATCATTATGGTCGTGTCAGACGATAGTGATTTCCAGTCATAACGCATTAGGTTCACTCTGACAGAGTGCTCAAATCCTTTCCCCTCTAACTGCTCAGGCCAAACAAGCACATTCAAAACACAATAGCTTAAGCTTAATGGTCATGTTTTTAAACATCTGTAGGTCTTTACCAAATTAATACTTAACATTTGTGGTTGTAATTATATGTCTATTATCATAAATCTGTTCAAGATTTAGTATTTTTTCAAGGTAAGTAAGCCTTCCTCTTATCTTCTCTCAGATTCACCCTTTCAGTTCTCATTTTAACTGTTTGTTTATGAATATAAATTTGTATGTTGGTGTGCTGTATGTATTTGTATGCTGGCATTCTTGTAATTGTGAAATTTCAACCTTTGTTCCACCAGCAATAATCCTGCACATCGATACTACCTAGCAACTGACCCAATGACAGGTCAACTGTATGTTTCGGACACCAACTCACGACGTATCTTCAAGCCTAAAGCTCTGACAGGAACCAAAGAGCTGCTGCAGAATGCAGAGGTTGTGGCAGGAACAGGAGAGCAATGTCTGCCATTTGATGAGGCTCGATGTGGGGATGGAGGCAAGGCTACTGAGGCATTACTGCTGGGACCAAAAGGTAAAGTTACGGAACTCTCCAAATATCAAATAAGTAGCGAACTATATCTAAATATAATACACTTTCTAAATGTTCTGTCACACACAAATAAGTAGTTCAAATAGAAACATTTTTTTATGAGTGATCAAGTGAGGCCCGCAATTCTCGCTGGATCTAAACACAAGGGGGATTCAGTTCCTTGCCTCTTGGATTTAGCTCTGACTAGATGAAAAACAACTGCTTTCTGCATATTACTTGCTCTCAACATCACTCTTAGCTCAGGAATAATTCACCACCCAAAAGCACACAGTGAATAATTCACCAAGTGCTGCGTCTTCAGTGACCTGGAAACCACAGGGGCAAGCATGACATGTGTACCAGTTGTGTTTTCGCCTGTTTGCAGGTGCAGTGTGTGTGTGTCTATTTGCAGCTGTCTCATCTGCCCCTCTCCTTTCTGTATGTAGGCATTGCTGTGGATAAGAATGGGTTCATCTACTTTGTGGATGGTACCATGATCAGGAAAGTAGACCGGAATGGCATCATCTCAACATTGCTGGGGTCTAATGACCTCACATCCGCTCGCCCGCTGACCTGTGATAACAGCATGCATATTGGACAGGTATATATCCATACTTACTTGCTCATATTATTGCTTTAATGCATTTATATCTTAAATATAAATAAATTCACATTTATTGTTGCCACAAAAGAAAGGCTGCAGTACAGCAAACATTAAAGTTATATGATTTATAGAGTTGAATTCCATCCAGTTATACCACTGGCCTAAAACAAAAGATTAGAGGGCAGAAAGGTCAAACTTTGATTTGTTTTAGAGTGTGATCTGTGATTTTCACTAGAAAGAGTTGGTTGTTTAAACCTAATAATCTGGCTTCACCACTGAAGGGGTGTTTGTATGACTGGCCTCGTTTCAAAGATAAAAGCAATTGAAACAGTTACCTCATTTGAAATGGAACTTCTCATGTTGTTCCTGTTACAATTTTTCATTGGTCAAATGTTACATTTAAAAAAAAAATTATTTTATTTGTTGTTATATATTTTTTACATATTGTATTATCATAGAATCCATGTAAGAGTTTATTTAAAGGACAAAAGCAGAGTTGCAGAGCTTGCTGAATTTTTAAAGACTTGAAGCTGAATTAGTTTGGTTTTTCATCCAACCACTTATAGTAGACTGGACTACGAACTACTATCTTTTAACTGACCTCAAGACACACTAAAAGGTCCAAATCAGGAGCATTCTTAAAATCAAAAGCCTGAGATCAGTCCTCTGTGTCAACCTCCACCCAGATGATAAGCAGAAAAACGTCCTTAAAGACCTGGAGCTCCCCCCTCTGGCTGCTCACCTAATGGTGATAAGTGCATCTAATTGCCTGAGCTAAGTGAACCTATGGAAAATACATCATCACTGAGAATTTCTAGACATGATTGACAGGTCCAAAACACTATTTACACATGAATAAATAGTACATTTTGAAAACATGATTAGGATGATGATGAACATTCCTATGAGATCAGTATGAGAAGTCGAATAATTGAAGTCAAATTAATTTACTCTGTGAAGTTTGCTTTGTGGGGGCCATGTTGATATCACACAATCAGCTACTAGTTCTATCTCAGAACACATCTCGATATCTATCTTCTATCTCGATACACATACAAGCAAGCACAACAATTTGGAAACAAATCTCATTTTCTTTGGATTGGGGAAGACTCCCTTTTACCAGTAGATTTATTATCAAGAATGTCTTTTGCTTGAAATTAGGGTAACATGCAGTGAAGTAAACTCTAAAATTCATCCACAATCTTCAGCAGAAATGATTCTACTCCTCTTTTTCTGTTTTCTGGTGTCCCCACCATCCCCATTTGTCTTTGTCTAAATGATGGAGGTGGGGGACGAGACACAAGGCTGTACCCTTGGGTCCAGGCTCACTGAAGCTCAATGAAGTATGGACAAACCTAGACAGGTGTTGTCAGCCTTACAATTACCCAAACGTTTGCTGTAGTGATTCATCGATGTGCACCATTACAGATATATACAGCTCAACCTACACAACTGTCAACTACCTCAATAGGGCCAACAGGGACAGCTGAAAATAACTTAAGAAGATCTTTAAGGAAATCTTCTGTTCACTCTTGGTTTTAAAAATGTTCAGTCTAAATCAAGTTTGTCCCTAGAGCACATAAAAAGTACTCTTGTCTGCTTCTAAGGCTATCAAGTTGGCCTTCTGCATATCAAGTTGTGACCTGAGAGTTGATGAAACATTTTAGGTGGCATGTTGTGGTGTACCCAAGTAAAATCCGTTTGCCCTGAGTAAAATCTGGTCTGGAGTTCATGCATTATGCACAAGGTGGAATCACAGACGGGCCATGGCTGAGCAGAGAAAGCTTTTATCCACAAGAGCTGCTGTAGTTCAGAACCATTACGTTTTAATGTGGTGCTCTTCAAAGACGCTTAACCTGCCTGTGTGGTTTGGGTGCAGGTTCAGACCTGGAAGGAAAATAGTGAAAGAAAGAGAAGCTAGGAGAAGAACTAGTTGAGGAATGTCTCAATCATGCCACAAATGTTGATTTAATTGAGAATCAGTCTCCATTGGTGTTCATTCAAAGCTTTAAAAACAAACTGACAATTATATTGTCAAAATTTGTAAGAGTGAATTCTAGATTATGCAGTAGCATAACTTTCCACCACTGGCACTTGACATTATTATTTGTTATCAAGACTCTCAAGTATTCAAAAAAACATTGAAACCAGATAAAAGACGAGACTACATATGGGCACAAGAAGAAAACTTACACTATGTCAGACAGAAAGCTTGGTGCTTGTGTCCAATCTTATATTCCTTAATTCCTTATATTCCAGTTAATTAAACTCCTTGCAAGCAATCTTCATCTTTCTTTGTGAAGCAGTGGAGGTATTACCGTCCTCAATGTGGACAACGTTATTCTGGTTAGCTTTTGTTTGCTCGACAGTTGTTCCCTGTAGGCGCTGAGGAATTGCATCCTGTTGCAAAATAAATGACCCAGCAACAAGCAAATCGAATGAACTAGAGGCACCCAATGTATTAAGCCTCCAAAGTAAAGGATCCTTCTTCATCAGTGTCAGACTCAAACATCAAATACACACAGAGTGAGAGAGCAGACGGCAGATGTAATAATGTGTCTCTGTGTGTATGCATCCCAAATTCCGTAAGTGATCCACATCCCTGTTTGATCTGTCCTTTCCCCAGGTGCGTTTAGAGTGGCCTACAGACCTGGCCATCAACCCTATGGATAACTCCATCTATGTGCTTGACAACAATGTTGTGCTACAAATAACGGAGAACAGGCAGGTGCGCATTGTGGCAGGCAGACCTATGCATTGCCAAGTGCCAGGCATTGAGTACACAATGGGAAAGCGTGCCATTCAGACAACTCTAGAAGGTGCGACAGCCATCTCTCTGTCCTACAGTGGAGTGCTCTACATTGCAGAGACAGATGAAAAGAAGATCAACCGCATCAGACAAGTCAGCACGGATGGAGAGATTTCTCACTTAGCAGGAGCTCCCTCTGACTGCGATTGCAAGAATGATGCTAACTGTGACTGTTACCAGACAGGCGATGGGTATGCCAAAGATGCAAGACTAAATGCTCCTTCCTCTCTAGTAGTCTCTCCTGATGGAACGCTCTATGTAGCAGACCTAGGTAACATTCGAATCCGTGCCATACGTCACAATCGACCTCCACAAGGCTCCTCTGGTCTTTATGAAGTTGCATCGCCTGCCTCACAAGAACTTTATGTGTTTGACTCCAATGGAACACACCAGTATACCATGAGCTTGGTCACTGGTGATTATAAGTATAACTTCAGCTATAGCAATGAGGACGATGTCACAGCTGTAACAGACAGTAGTGGAAATACACTCAGAGTACGCCGTGACCCTAATCGAATGCCAGTGCGTATTGTGGCCCCTGACAACCAGGTTATCTGGCTGACAATTGGCACGAATGGTGGACTTAAGACCCTCACAGCACAGGGGCAGGAGTTGGTGCTCTTTACCTACCACGGTAACAGCGGTCTACTAGCCACCAAGAGCATTCAAATTGGCTGGACCACATTTTATGAGTGAGTGATATTTTGTTTTTACATGCTTGACATTGCAGCCTTTATTATGAATTTTTAAATCTCAGATACTAAATTGACTTTTTCATATTTTTCTTTCCTCCTTAACATTTTGTGCTGCTGTTGTAGTGTGTATTCATGGTATAGGGTTTAGTGCCTAAACTCTTCTGCAAAAGTGCAGCCTGTAGTTACAAAACATAGCATTTAATTTCACCACATGCTATTTAGAGCATGGTGAAAATTCTAAATGAATTTGAATGACATTTTCCGGCTAGTGGTATACCAAAAAGATTTTGCATAATGTTAGTCTGGGGTAGGTCCTCCTGGCCAACATGTTGGAAACAGTGTCTGTGCACTGTCCCTAACCCCAAAGACACTGGAGGAATTGACTGGCCTTTAGCTTGTAATGTCACCAAGTTAGCATTTTATTGTTTGTGGGTAAGGATTAATCTCCATTTTATATAGAAAATGTCTTCAGGCCAGTTCTGAAAGTCCCAAGAAATTCTAACTACCCAGCATATATATATTTTTTTTTCTTCTTCTTTCTTTCTTTACTGTTGTACACAAATCAAATTTTTGTTTGACCTCTGTCAGACAGCATACATACAATGGTTTCAGAGGGCCTAAACAAGACTGACTTTAAACTGTACATCTTTAATGTCATTCCTTCATAACTGCTTCTCAGTGAGGTCCAATTGCAAAGGTGCTCTCCATCTCTAATAGCATTTTTGATTTTCAGCTATGACAGTGAAGGACGTCTGACAAATGTGACTTTCCCCACTGGGGTTATCACTAGTCTGATTGGAGAGATGGACAGAGCCTTAACAGTGGACATTGAGACCTCAGGACGAGACGACGATGTCAGCATAACCACCAACCTCTCCTCCATTGACTCCTTTTACACATTAGTTCAAGGTACAGCAAGTGTCTGCTGTATTATCATCATTAACAATGACCCATGATGGCTCTATAAATTGACCTGTTGCTTTAAGTCTTGGAAATGTTCCACACTGTTAATCAAGCTGTAACTCACAAGTTAAATCAATATTAATGACCAAACTCTCATTACTCATTCATTAGAGCTAAAATTGTCAGATGGTAATTTATGGTTTGACTATAATCACAGCACCACAGAGAACAAAAACACACTGCATACCTGGGCTCTGAAATAATACATCTACAGTCGTGGCCAAAAGTTTTGAGAATTATATAAATATTGTAAATTGGAAAAGTTGCTGCTCAAGTTTTTATAATAGCAATTTGCATATACTCCAGAATATTATGAAGAGTGATTAGATGAATTGCATAGTTCTTCTTTACCATGAAAATTAACTTAATCCTGAAAAAACCTTCCGCTGCATTTCATTGCTGTCATTAAAGGACCTGCTGAGATCATTTTAGTAATCATCTTGTTAACTCAGGTGAGAATGTTGACAAGCACAAGGCTGGAGATCATTATGTCAGGCTGATTGGGTTAGAATGGCAGACTTGACATGTTAAAAAGAAGGTGATGCTTGAAATCATTGTTCTTCAATTGGTAACCATGGTGACCTGCAAAAAAAGGCGTGCAACCATCACTGCGTTGCATAAAAATGGCTTCACGGGCAAGGATATTGTGGCTACTAAGATTGCACCTAAATCAACAATTTATAGGATCATCAAGAACTTCAAGGAAAGAGGTTCAATTCTTGTTAAGAAGGCTTCAGGGCATCCAAGAAAGTCCAGCAAGCACCAGGATCGTCTCCTAAAGTGGATTCAGCTGCAGGATCGGAGTGCCACCAGTGCAGAGCTTGCTCAGAAATGGCTGCAGGCAGGTGTGAGCACTTCCAGAAGATGGCCTGGTGTCAAGAAGGACAGCAAAGAAGCCACTTCTCTCCAAAAAAAAACATCAGGGACAGATTGATCTTCTGCAAAAAGTATGGTGTATGGACTGCTGAGGACTGGGGCAAAGTCATATTCTCAGATGAAGTCCCTTTCCGACTGTTTGGGGCATCTAAAAAAGGCTTGGCCGGAGAAGAAAAGGTGATCGCTACCATCAGTCCTGTGTCATGCCAACAGTAAAGCATCCTGAGACCATTCATGTGTGGGGTTGCTTGTCATCCAAGGGAGTGGTCTCACTCACAATTTTGCCCAAACACACAGCCATGAATAAAGAATGGTACTAAAACACCCTCCAACAGCAACTTCTTCCAACAATTCAACAACAGTTTGGTGAAGAACAATGCATTTTCCAGCATGATGAAGCACCGTGCCATAAGGCAAAATTGATATCTAAGTGGCTAGGGGACCAAAACGTTGAAATTTTGGGTCCATGGCCTGGAAACTCCCCAGACTTAATCCCATTGAGAACTTGTGGTAAATCCTTAAGAGGCGTGTGGGCAAACAAAAACCCACTAATTCTGACAAACTCCAAGAAGTAATTATGAAAGAATGGGTTGCAATCAGTCAGGATTTGGCCCAGAAGTTGATTGAGAGCAGGCCCAGTCGAATTGCAGAGGTCCTGAAAAAGAAGGGCCAACACTGCAAATACTGACTCTTTGCATAAATGTCATGTAATTGCCGATAAAAGCCTTTGAAATGTTTGAAGTGCTTGTAATTATATTTCAATACATCACAGAAACTGAAACATAAATCTAAAAGCAGTTTAGCAGCAAACTTTGTGAAAACTAATATTTGTGTCATTCTCAAAACTTTTGGCCAAGATTTTTTTTATGTTAAAGTATTTGTAATAACCATGGCCCAGCGTAATATGCATTGACAACAAGCATCTGCAGTTTGAACTTCATTAAAAATGGAATATAATCACTGTGGTGCTGTCAAAACACCCAATACAGGAAATGCTGGCTCCACCAGAGGCTTGAGTTTGAGATCAAAAGTACTGTCTGTTTTTCCAGTCAATGGCAGATTGGTTGACCTGTTAAAATCTATTTTGCCATTTTGTTTGATTATGCAGAAATTACACACTTTTAGTGAGTGAGAATGAGGTAACAGGCAGCTATACGGGTAATAAATTTGCATTTGGAAAAAGTAATTACATTAACGTGAATTTAACAAGATTAAAGAAGATTATGTATTACAGCTCAACCAAATAAAGTAAATGTCTCAAGATATTATCTTTTTACAAATCCTTTTCTGACCTCTTCTGAACTAAATTTGCCGCTTGAGAATAAACAACAAGTTGGTGGTGCCACAATGAATTCACAGTCTTAATATAATCCTTATATCCCTCCTGTTTTTACCATTTTCATCCTCATAGATCAACTAAGAAACAGCTACCAGGTGGGCTATGATAACTCTATGAGGGTCATCTATGCCAATGGAATGGACTCTCACTTCCAGACTGAACCTCATATTCTTGCGGGTGCATCAAACCCGACAGTGGCCCGAAGAAACATGACACTGCCTGGAGAGAATGGACAGAACTTGGTGGAGTGGCGCTTCAGAAAAGAACAGAACAGAGGGAAAGTTGTTGTGTTCGGCAGGAAACTCAGGGTATGTAAACATTAACATAAACTATTATTTTCCTTTGTTAAAAAGAGCAGCTGAATTATAACAAAATTCTCTGTTATAATTCAGAGATTTTAATATTTTATTTGTTTCACAAAAGAGGAGTGGATTACCTCAAAGCAGCAATAAAGTAACCTTTATTGTTATAAGAGAAACTGCTTTGGCAAATTTAATCCTCTGGGTGACAATCACAGAATATTCTTCAAGAATATAACTTTTAAATATTTAGAGATTTAAAAAGTGTTAAATGTGTATGCATTTTTTAACTTGTATGTAGTCTTAAAAGTTATACAAGTAACAAAAGTGGGGTAAAAGTTGACTCCAAATTGTACCTGGCATAAGCAGTGAATTTTCTAAAAAATATGAAAATTGTTTTCCTTTCATAAAGGTCAACGGCAGAAATCTGCTGTCTGTGGATTATGACCGTTCACTGCGCACAGAGAAAATATATGATGACCATCGAAAATTTCTTCTGAAGATTGTCTATGATGCATCTGGCCATCCTACACTGTGGGTGCCCAGCAGTAAGCTGATGTCTGTCAACCTGACCTATTCCAGCACTGGCCAGGTCACAAGCCTCCAAAGAGGCCCCACAACCGAGAGGGTAGAATATGACAGCCAGGGACGAATAGTCTCCAGAACCTTTGCTGATGCCAAAATCTGGAGTTACACTTATTTGGACAAGGTGAGATTTGTCAATCTTTAAAAGGTAGATGCATTTTTGGAACTTGGTAGTACAATAATGACACATGAAGAACACTGGGTTGAAACAACAAAGTTGATGGACAGAAATCTTGATTTCTGGGTGATCTGTCTCTTTTAGTTCAGGGTGTCCACAATACTCCACCATAACTGAGATTTACAGATGGTACTACCTTTGAAATGGTTCTCCAGAAGCATACTATTATTACTGTGTCAACAGCACAAACAAGTTTATTCCGAGAACTAGCTGTACTAAAAGACCCCTAGATTTCCAGAGGTCGGATATTTCTGTGGATTTATGTGGCTGGTTCATAGACTTAGACTTAAGAAAGTGGTGTGTGCAGAGAGGGACAAAAAATCTGTATGCTTGTTGTGGGTGAAATTGCTTGGTAAGGTCTTGTATAGAAAAAATTACAGTATCAAAATGAAATTGGTTTTACATAAGGTATAAAGGGGGAAAAAGAGACAGAGTGATATGAACAGAATAGCTTGCATGTGTTGAGCTCTGTATTCTTGCAAATAACTAATAATTTTTAAAGATGGTTTACGGACATTTAGTTGGGTACAGTTTTTACAGAGTTACAGTTACCAGACAAAAAGTCAGTTTCCTACAAGAAAGCACTCAACTGGAACCACAGACGTTTTGTGGAAAGAAAAACACTGTGTGCAAATGTGTATATTAAATATG
This sequence comes from Danio choprae, assembly GCA_903798125.1. Lineage (NCBI taxonomy): Eukaryota > Metazoa > Chordata > Actinopteri > Cypriniformes > Danionidae > Danio > Danio choprae. The sequence continues at coordinate 5,692,083 of CAIGQW010054073.1, read as the reverse complement.
CATGGGTAGTCTGTCTTTCCGTCGCCTGCCACATGTGCAGGTAGCGTGACCAGTGAGAGTATATCAAACATATGCCACCAGCAGTGCCTAGGGAACTAGAATAATGTCTGTCCAAGTATGGTTGACAAGGTGAAGGCATTAAAAGGTTGACACCCACTGTAGCAATTCCCCAAGATGGAGAAGACTAAGGATAGCCCTGAAAATCTGCAGACGTCAGTCAGTGTGCTTATTTTACCAGGCAAGACATAAAGATATGTAGTGATGCAGCAACTCTGAATGCCACAGTCTCAGATCTATTCAACAGAAGGATCCCAGGGATGTCAGTACTTAAGCCCCACAGCAAGAAACACTTATTTATCATCCTTTGCTTCAACTTACCTCTCGCATTGCCCAACAAGACCCAAAACAGGCACAGAATAAACATGAGGCCCCCGTCATTCATAACTTAAAGGCAACTTGCTGACTTGTTTGTTTACCTCAAGCTTCCAGCTTAGCATACAGATGCAATTTAAAACCCCTTCTTTTTACTGAGGCTGTAGTTCCATAATATTCAGAGCATGAAAACAACACCTTACCCTCAGTAAGGGTACAGGCACATCATGAGGCTAAAGTCAGTAATTGCAGAACATTTTATATTTATGCAGGGACACGCATTAAAAACAGACCTGCATTTAGCAGCTTGAGGGTCAAGGAGAACTCAATTAGGCAAGAAAATAATCACTAAATGGAGCGTTAATACCTGCTATTGCACACCATTTGCATTGTAATAGTTTGCAAGGAAGAGTAAGCAATTGTTTAGGTTAATTTCTCTTTTTTCCTACCTTTTGATTTACAGTCTATGGTGCTGCTTTTACATAGCCAGCGGCAGTACATCTTTGATTATGATCTCCAGGATCGACTCTCTGCCATCACCATGCCAAGTGTTGCCCGTCACACCATGCAAACTATCCGCTCTGTTGGCTACTATCGCAATATCTACAATCCACCTGAAAGTAATGCATCGGTTACAGTAGACTACAGTGAGGATGGCCAGCTCTTGAGGGTGGCACACTTAGGCACTGGCCGGCGTGTCCTCTACAAGTACCGCAGACAGAACAAACTGTCCGAAATCTTATATGACAGCACACGAGTCAGCTTCACCTACGATGAGACAGCAGGTGTGCTGAAAACTGTCAACCTGCAGAGTGAGGGTTTCATTTGTTCAATCAGGTATCGACAAATAGGACCATTGGTGGACCGGCAGATATTCCGCTTCAGTGAGGATGGAATGGTTAATGCCCGCTTTGACTATACCTACGACAATAGTTTCAGAGTCACCAGCATGCAGGGAGTTATAAATGAAACCCCACTCCCTATAGACCTTTATCAATTTGATGACATTTCTGGCAAGGTAGAGCAGTTTGGAAAATTTGGTGTCATCTATTATGATATAAACCAGATCATATCAACAGCGGTAATGACATATACAAAGCACTTTGATGTTCATGGTCGCATCAAGGAGATCCAGTATGAGATCTTTCGCTCCCTCATGTACTGGATCACTATCCAGTATGACAACATGGGCCGTGTCACCAAAAGGGAAATTAAGATTGGCCCTTTTGCAAACACCACCAAATATGGCTATGAATATGATGTCGACGGGCAGCTCCAGACAGTCTACCTGAATGAGAAAATGATGTGGAGGTATAATTATGACTTGAATGGCAACTTACATCTGCTGAATCCTGGCAATAGTGCAAGACTTACTCCCCTCCGCTATGACCTAAGGGACCGCATCACACGGCTGGGCGATGTGCAGTATCGTATGGATGAAGATGGCTTTCTGCGCCAAAGAGGTGCAGAAATCTTTGAGTACAATTCCAAGGGCCTCTTGGTTCGGGTACATAGTAAAGCCAGTGGCTGGACCATCCAGTACCGCTATGATGGGCTAGGAAGACGCCTGGCCTCTCGTAACAGTCTGGGCCAGCACCTTCAGTTCTTTTATGCAGACCTCAACTATCCAACGCGAATCACCCATGTGTACAATCACTCCAGCTCTGAAATCACCTCGCTATACTATGACCTACAAGGCCATCTGTTTGCCATGGAGATCAGCAGTGGTGAGGAGTTTTACATCGCTTGTGACAACACGGGAACGCCACTCGCAGTCTTCAGCAGTAATGGGCTTCTCCTCAAGCAGGTGCAATATACTGCTTATGGGGAGATCTACTTTGACTCAAACCCTGACTTCCAATTGGTTATTGGATTCCATGGTGGTCTATATGACCCTTTAACAAGATTGCTGCACTTTGGAGAGCGGGATTATGATATTCAAGCTGGTCGTTGGACCACCCCAGATATTAGCACGTGGACAAGGGTGGGAAAGGACCCAGCACCCTTCAACTTGTACATGTTTCGAAATAATAATCCCATTAGCAAGGTTCATGAGGTCAAGGAGTATGTCACAGGTGAGAAAAAATACCCTTTCCTGCATATATTTCTATTAAAAAAACATTAATTTCACCTACATTTACAGAATTTACTCCATTAAATAGGGCAATGTGTGAAGATCATTTTTCTTGTCTGTCATTCATAGATGTCAACATCTGGCTAGTGACATTTGGATTTCATCTGCACAATGTCATCCCTGGATTTCCCATCCCTAAGTTTGACCTCACCCAACCCTCACTAGAAATGAGGAAGAGCCAACTATGGGATGACCTACCAGTAAGACATCTAATTTTAATAGTATTTTTGACATCTTCTTTCCAACATTAGCTAGTTTGCAGGATCTTTAAAAATTACTATTGTAATTTTAATGCAATAACAAAATGTGTAACTTTTTACACAGGTAAAATGTTTGCCCTAGTATATTGGTTTCATTCATGCAAAGACTCTGTTTATGCATTTTTTATACATTCATATGATATGAATTTGTATTAATGTGTCTTGTTTTTTTTTATGTCCTTTTCAGTCCATTTCAGGGGTGCAGCAGGAGGTAATGAGGCAGGCCAAGGCTTTTCTATCGTTTGAGAGGATGCCTGAGATCCAGTTAAGCCGACGACGTTCAAGCAGGGAAAAACCTTGGCTGTGGTTTGCCACAGTCAAATCCCTAATTGGTAAAGGTGTGATGCTTGCCATTACCAGTAAGGGCCAGGTGGCCACCAACGCGCTGAACATAGCAAATGAGGACTGCATTAAAGTAGCCACTGTCCTGAACAATGCCTTCTATCTAGAGGATCTGCACTTCACAGTGGAAGGTCGCGACACACACTACTTCATAAAGACCAGCCTGCCTGAAAGTGACCTGGGTGCCCTGCGACTCACAAGTGGTCGCAAAAGTCTAGAGAACGGTGTCAATGTAACAGTGTCACAGTCTACCACTGTAGTCAATGGGCGGACACGTCGCTTTGCAGATGTGGAGTTGCAATATGGCGCATTGGCGTTGCATGTGCGCTATGGCATGACACTGGATGAGGAGAAGGCACGTGTCCTAGAACAGGCCCGTCAGAGAGCACTGTCAAGTGCATGGGCACGAGAGCAACAGCGTGTGCGTGATGGGGAGGAGGGAGTGCGTCTATGGACAGAGGGGGAGAAGAGGCAGTTGCTCAGCTCTGGGAAAGTGCTGGGTTACGATGGTTACTATGTACTATCAGTGGAGCAATACCCTGAACTGGCCGACAGTGCCAATAATGTCCAGTTCTTGAGGCAGAGCGAGATAGGGAAGAGGTAACAGTCTGACTGCACAGACTATTCGACAGACTACTGCCCCTCTGTTCCCCAAGCTCCTCTCTCCTGTGTACACTTTCCCAGAGACTAAAGGGAAGGTGTTTTGTTCGAGAAGTGAGGAGTTGTGCCTAAGTGCCACACACACACCGCAATTATACAAAAAAGAAACATGAGGCACTTCCTCTCATTGACTTAATCACGCCACCAACCTGCATATTTGTCCACATTATTGCATTGAATGGAGAATGGACTCTCTACGAGAGCAACCCAAGAAAAAAAAAACTTAATTATTATTTGTTTTTGTCTTCTTTTTTGCTTTTTTTTATATATATAAAGTGACTTGGTCAGTGATAAAATGGAGGAAAAAAAGGAAACGTGTTTACATGTGAAGACCACTGCACCCAGAAGAACTAATATAATGTTGCTAAAAAAGTTTCACAAGGCTGTGACTGTAATTCAGTGGTTCTCACTGTCCTGGGCATCCTTGTTCTCAGAGAAAAAAAATGTCTTTTCAACTAATAAGGACTGGGTTTTCAGACTGTGAGCTAGTTGATTGTCTTTCTTTTGCTTTGATTTCTTAAGGGACTCAGCCGTGGTTCATATAATCAAACCAGAGTGTACAATCTCATTACTGAACCAACCTAAGTGGTGAAGAGAGCGAAAACTGACAGAACAAAATATATAAATATATATCTCAATACTGACCGGTACTTTGACAAGAGATGTTAGAATATCTTTATGGATTTTTTTAAAAATAAAAAAATTCCACTTATCCGTACAACAATATTAGTCGCAGAGAAAGTAATTTATGTACAGTGTTTATACATAAAAATAAAACCTTACAAATATTGAGACTTTTTCGTCTTGTCATGCATTACTGTTTATACTCATGAATTTTAATATTTTATCTTATCAAAATTTGTGGTAATGCTAACTGAAATAAAATCAGCTGTACTGTGTCATTGAATCCTCAGCATTGTTTTTCTCTTGTTTTTTCTTCCCATCCTCTGAACTGATTGTTGCCATTTTTTTTCTTTCTATTTTCCAGATTGTCTAAATACGCTCAGTGTTTTCATGGCATTACTGCCATATCTATAGGTTTAGAGTAGCTGTTGTCCAACCGTGGGTTGGGTAAATACTACATCCTAACAAGGGTTTAGTTATTTGCCAGAAATGATTCTTTTACAGTAATGTCATGGTATTGTTCTGTCTTTAACTGGAATGAATTTCAAGATTAAAGCCTCACTTTCTGTCCAGAAATAGCCTTGCTTTCTACCCAGAGATAAGAATTTTTTTTTTATTATAATTTTCCGCTCTTTTTAATACTTTAGATGAAGGACATATCACACTAACATTAACGTGTGTTGCCACTAGCAGCATGGGGGAAAACTTACAAGGAGTTTATATATCTGCATTTCAACCATGAACAACAAACTCCTTTGACAAGAAGAAAAGCTCTACTGAATCAAAAGGGTCATTTGACAGCAGCTAGAGTTCTCCGGCTTTTTCCAGTGCTCTATGATCATGTTTCAATGTCAGAAATAAGTGGTTGGCATGGAGCCGAATTTATGTAAAGAAACAACAAATCCTACAGCTAGAGCAATTTTGACAATGCTAAATATGAATGAACCGTTTCTTTAAAGGATAATTCCACCATGACCCATGTGAAGGAGATTGATTCAGGATTTCTTTTAAATATGACAACCAACACATTCATCTGAAAGCACCACATTAAAGTGATCACCCCAAAAGAAAAACAATTAATAATTTGTATGCCTAAATGGACTGCCTCCTTCTTCAGATACTGTTTTTGTAAAGGCTTTTTAAAGATTGTATAAAATAAAATGTTCTGACTAATGAATGAGAAAATATTGTTTCCGTTGTAGTTTGTTGTTTTCCTATGACAAGTTTTTAAATCAATCATGTAATTGTACCTATTTTTCTATTCATGTGTGAGTGCAGGTCTGAAGGGGATGTTTCCTACCTGTGAGGTTTTGTTTGGATTCTCAGTTTTTGACTGATGGGTAGAGGTCTGAGCTCATTGTTAGGTTGAACTTTTCCTTCTGTAAAGAGAGGGGGAAAAAAGGGAGCACTTATTTAATCCACTAGTAATAACCAGAACAAGAACCACTGCAATATTAAAGTGTTTGTCCTAAAAGGATTCTGCGAGGTTGCTTAAGGAGTGGCAAATGTACTCAATCAGTGTGTATGAACAAATCCCAGTGTTCAACAAAATGCTGAAAGTATTCTTATCAAAACCCAGAACTAGCTTAACGGAAGCAGATTTGGGGAAAACGTTACAGAGTAGCAGGGAGAATATAAATGTCTGTGAGAGGAGAAGTGAGAACAGAAAATGTCCTGATATGTTTGCTATTGCATGCATACGGTGTAAAACCCAACGAATCAAAGGAAGGACACTTTTCTTACAGCATATTAGTGCCAATATGTATGTGGTCTGTTTTGATATTTCTTTGCACTAAAATGTATATGTTGAAGATGATGCCTCTACATTATACATTATTGCAGTCGCCATGTCTCTGGTCTGATCTAAGGGAGATTGTAAAAACCGGTTCTTTATCCTGAGTTAAAAGGAAAGATGCCTGTACAGAAAAAATCATCAGTATTTAATTTAACATTTTGAAATAAATGCCATTGTTATCACAGTTCACAGTCACTTAACTTGTTCTCATATCAGATTTGATGTGGGATTTGGTACTCCTAAAATGTGTGCATTGTGTGACTCAATTTGTCGGAGTACTGAAAATGCTGTGTGTGATAAGCTTTGTTGCCATTGCAACAAATAAACCATTGTTTTGTTTTATTCCTTTAATTTTGTTTTGGGTTTTTTCAAACAGCCTCTACATTTTGTGTATTTTGTATTACCTGTTTTACATGTTCCAAACAAATACTACAAACTGAAGTGATTTCACCTGTAAATTCTATAACTTATCTTACAATCTCTCGTTTGTAATGAGGATTTAGAGGAAGTTGTATTACTGATGTTCTTCTGTTATTTGTTTTTGCTCAGTTTTGCTTTTGTAGCCACGCAGCATTTGGAAAAAGGCTCATGGTTTCCATTTGATAGACACGTCTGTTTAGAGTGCAATTAAAGTGCAATTTTGATGTAATCTAAACTAGGTCACTGCTGGATTCATTACCTTTTATCTTCAACATGTTTAATGCTCCACAGAGATCAATCATAAAAATAAAATCTAATATTCAAAAGGGTTGTGTATTTATTAGTCCATTACACAAATCTGACCACAGCGTTTACACAATTAGCCGGAAGAATGCAATTGTGGGTAGCGTGTCGTTTTTAAATCTAACGGGTCTCATTCTCTAAACATTCGCACACACACATTTGTGTGTAAAATGTGCGTATCAAAGTTTTCACAAATAAAAACCATTATACTAAAATGTATTCTAAATATACAAAAAAATCTACTTACACCACACATAAGCAATAATCATAAACGCCCGGAGCCTTCTAAGCATGTATAAAGAACCCTACATATAATCAGATGTTATTTACAAGGTGGGTGAAAAGTAACTAGACATAAAAAAAATCTTTAAATACAGTATAATTAGAGGTCCAATTAAATAGATATCATATTTATTTTTTTATATATATAATATATAATTATAGAAAAAAACAAAAATCAACTACCTGAACTTTCCCTATATAAATGGTAATTATATTGTCTTGCATTGTGTTTAGAGGCTAGGCACACTGGGTTCTGCTTGAAGACATAGTGGCGCGTGCTCTAAGGAGAGACTGCATCTTTAGGCTGTACAGCTGCTTTAGCGAACGATCACACCAATCAGGTTTTTCAGTTCTGAAAACGGTAGGTGCACCACACTGCAATATTGTGAACTTTAGAGCAGTGCTCCTTTATGTTGCTGGGCAACCACTGTATCAACGGTCTTACTGCTGGAGCGCATGATGTGGGGCACTTTTTCCACACAGTTGACTTTTTGTAAACTACAGGCCTCCACCGCCGAAAGCAAAACCTCACGTTCATACATTAAAGTAATTTTTCTTGTTTCTGTGCCATAATTGTCTTTATCCAGACGATGGCTGCTTTGTAGAAAGCCCTTGTATAGAGGTGGTTTGGCCATGCATAATGCAAATTACTAACCTCATGCACGCCGATGCTGATTTACAACTTGCCAAAATCACTAACAAAAGAACGGTTTTAAGAACAAACTCATGTGCATACACACATGTTGTAAATTGGGAAGTTTTCATGAGAAGTTTGTGAGAAGTCCGTATTTACATATGTAGGGAATTATTAGTGAATGAGACCCATTGTCTTGTTGCTATCGTAGCATGACTGTAGTTTTTTTATTAGTAATCAGCAAGGAAGGAAATGTATCTTCAGAACACCAACGAAGATCATTTGAATTAAAATTATAAGATTTCTTTCCATTCAATTAAATTATTTTCACCTCAAATGCTGAGCAAGAAAGTTTAATGCAGGCCTTCTAAAAAAAGAAATGATTGATTTATGTAATGAACAGATTTTATTTTGTCCTTTATCTGGGCAATGCATATAAACATTGCAAGCTTGCTAGCTGCACAACAACAAGTTCAATCTTGTGCATCACATGACATGTTTGAGCTTCTTGAAGAACCAATGAGGTTTGTTCTAGCACAGATCATGTTGAGCATCTATTTAAAGGGCTATGAAGCCCCCTGTCTCAGCAGGGAGTTTTCACACCTTTGGTTCACACCTTTTGTTGAGGTGGGAGTGTCGCGTGTGGACAGAGGGAAGGGTTTACATAAAAAAGGGGGTAACTCAATTTTACGTGCATAAAAACAGCTAATTAGCACATCAGCAATACCGCACTCGCTGAGGAAATAGAGGGTGATTCTGAGAGCAGCATTTACAGCGGATCTGAGAGCTGTGAGGAAGTGAAGGATTCGCCTCACCAGAATCCCCTGAATCACAGCATTATTGATTATAGTACAGGTACACCACCTTATAAATTTGAATCAATGTACACAAGCATGAGCGTGCATACAGGAGAAAGTGAAGATGCTGCCGACGAGGCAAATATTGAAGTCTCACAATGGTATTATTCAAAACTATTTTACACTGTTAAAAATGATGAAATAAATAATGCAAAGATCATTCGGCCACAAATATCGCGTTGCACTTATAAAATGTGGATTGTGTTGTATTGTATTATATATTGGTCACAGTATTGTAGTAATATTATAGTAAACTAGTACCTTCATTCACTTTGACTAAGATGTGTATTTTTAAAATTTAAAGTACTAAAAAGTAGTAAAAAAAAATCAGGATTTCACTATTCCCAGATTCAAAAAGCTTGCAGGTAAAGAAACTAATTTTCCTTGCATTTTATTAGGCCACAGCAAGCCAACAGCTCACACCATGCAGATCTGCCTGTGTCACGGAGAAACAGAATAAAACATTTTTGTGTTAGCACACTTAAAAACGGAGCACTGACGACTTATGTCACTGAACAATGACACTGTATCAGGTAAGTTACTCACTAAACTTAAAATGGAAGAGACGGAAGAGTCAGATAAAACTTTCTCATGAAGTTACAGCTCATTCATAATAATGCATGGCAATTGGAAAAAAAATTTTCTCATGAATAAATGCACAGAAATGCTGAAAACCCAATGACATCACTGTGTACTGGCGGCCGTCCAACACTCAGAAATTGCGCATTTACCTCATGGCCATGATGTTGCTTCAAAAATTCTTTTAAACCCAAAAAAACGAATTTGCTCTAAGCAACGCAAAAATAACCAATTTTCAATCGATAGTGAAATATATGTGTCCCAACAGTGTTAGCAACATGCCACACATGTCAACATCTCAAAAAATGTGTTTTTTGGGTTTCATGACCCTTTAAGATCACTGCTGATTGGTGTTAATATGTTAATAAAACCCTAAAGTACATTTGTTCATAAAGTGATTAAGCCTTAAATTATACTGCTTTATTCATGAGAATTTATCTTATTACACGGTACAAAATGCTGGGTTGTTTTAAAATGTGGACAAATATAGACAAACCAAATGTTGGACAATATGGACAAACCAAATGATACCTTTTAACCCAATGTTTGAGTTTGTTCATATTTGACACAACATTGATTTAAAACATAGATTTTTTTGTGTGTATTATTGTGAGACTTTCAATGGTGAGAAAGAAATTGTACTTACAAATATCTTCATTTGTGTTCTGAAAACAAATTAAACAAATGTTTTTTGGGGTGTGGGACAATATTGTGAATTTTTTTTGGGTGGGGGTAATAAGGTGTTTTAGGGGTGTTTACAAGACACCATCTTAAGTTTCACAATTTTCATAATGAAAATTCAGCCAAGATGGCAAAACAGATAATCGTAGCTGTACGGGCACAGATTGGCAGAAGTGTATGATTTACCAGCAACAGTAGAAGCAGCATGAGGATGAACAAGGTGCTGTGATGACAATGTTAATAAAGTGCATTATTTTTTTATTATCTGTGTTTTACTCCGCTAAAATGGCATATTTAAATCAAATTTAATATACACACATTAATTCTAAATCCTTTAGTTTTGAATGATGTCTTGCATTTATATGTATGACAAAAACAGTGTCATTTAGCCTATAATGGCCGTAATTGCAGAGTCAGCCTTGTCAGCTTGTGATGATGTTTTACTGAAACACAAGTGAAGTACAAAGCCTCCCGTAGCTTACATTTCTGTAAAAATGTGTAATAATATTTAATAAAAATTTGTATCTGATGCTCGAGTCGACATAACCTAATTAAATTTGCATATGTGCAGGATTTGAAAATTGGATTTATATCCATTTAGCAGAGACAAGTTTACAGTATGTGGCAAATGTTAATGGAACCGGTTTTACAAATTTACACTTTGTTCTAATACCACTAACAGTTGATCATGGAATATTTGAGTGCCTCAAAACTTTTGACAATATAGCGCATTTTCTTAAGCGCAGTATAAAATCCTTTTTCCATCTTCCTTTGATAAAGGAAGAAAAATAAACACTTATTATTCCTTTTCAGATTGGACTTTTCAGAAAAGTCCACTCTGCAATGACCAAAAACCTCTTCAGTACAAAGACTCAAAAGGCATTAACCTTCGCTGGGGAACATGTTGTGTAGACAGAGAACTGGTCCAAAGTTCACTTTAGTGATAAAAGAAAGTTACATTTATTTGGGTCAGATGGGAAACATATTTCTTGTCAAACTGGGAAAGACGGAACACAAAGTGTGTGAAGAAGTCAGCTATTTGTCGTGGTTTGAGGGAAGGTTTCCTGGAGTGATTACAAATGTTTATCAGAGATTTCATCACCAACATGAGGTTTTTCCTGCATTCATCATTCAGTCTGCCAGCAATTTTGATGCAGGACAATAAACATTGCCACTGAGCATAGCAGGTAAAACAGTTCTTTAACCCTGAAAAAGCTGAATTAATGAAATGGCAGCCCAGAGTACTGATCTAAACCCAACTGGAAATGTCTGGAAAATCCCTGGCAATTTCCTTTACATTTCTAATAACTTTAGATTTTATACGTTGTTGTCCAATGTTTTTTCTGGTTGACTTAAAATGATATTTAATGAAAGAATCACTGTAGCAGACAGTAAGCATGTTTTTGTCTCTAATTGAACATCAGCTCGATATTCACAACAGAACACATAAAACAGAAATAAAGAAAAATTAATAATTGATAATGTTCTTGGAGTCACTAATTTTCAAAACACAAACCCTATGAGGGTAATAAATATAAAATTATGTTGTGGAGAAAGTATGCGAGAAGGTTCTGATTTCACGGTTTCATGAGTCTGTATAATTCATCAATTATCCATATGTTTTAGAACTGCTGGGAAAAAAGTGTCTCATATTTGATATAGTACATTCCAATTATGGATGTTTCATCCAACACAGCTCTCCTGGAAGCCTAGAAACTGAAGGTCAAAGATTAATGAGTAAGTTTGATACTCCACAATGAGCATTCACATATACCCGACAAACTGACTTAAACCAGCCCAATCTAACAACCTTTTCCCACCTCACATAGCAGTCTGTGCCCCTCATTCACCTACCTCATCAGTAAAACACTGCCCTACAGTAAGACTTTTATGAAGAGAAAGCCTAAAGGGTTTGGCCCAGAATACAGTCTCTGATTTCATGGGCAATATCCCATCCCTTACTGCAGAGCAAAGTGTTGCTGCCCCTTTGTTGTTTTGAGAGCACCAGGCCAGATGTGCTTTCACAACAGTGTTTGAGGTTCACAGTGGCATTGTGCTCTCAATCAGAGTGGGATGCAGTCCAAAAGACCCCACATCTCAAATGCGCTCTTGTTTCCAGCAGCTGCAGCTGCCAAACAGAAGACACAAAGCACACTTTGGGGATATGGGAAAGCTTGTGAAACTGACTGACTGGTTGTAATGGCTTTTCCAGTCACTTCTGCTGCATGCCTTTGAGGGCAAGCACATCTCTTATGTTTGTCATTTATGAGAATGTCTGAAGTGCTGATCAAGGCCACGTGGTGAGATGCCTCACAGGACTGCGTGTCCATTTGCTTTCATCACTAGGGCTCCATTATACCCTCACAGCATCCAGCTTAGCTTAACCCTATAGAAACGAGTGTGTTGCAAACAAATGATATACACTTGTAACTTATAACCGCTGATTCGTTTTATTAATAGGAGTAATCAAAAGTAAATAAAGCTCAAAGCAGCAATGGCAGATCCAAGCACTGGTGCCAAAACCACCTTCTGGCTTGAAGAAAACCCAGTGGACAATATTAAATTGGTAGATATAAGAAGACTATACACTACACTGTAATATATATTGCCACATTTCCTACAGACAGTTGGTGGAACTCAAAGAGTCAACCACAAAAGCAAAACAAATTAAGTCGGTTCAATTTCAGATTAATTGAATCACAGCTAAGGAGGAGTTTAACACAAAGGTACCAAGTTCAACGCCTTTCCATGCTTTATCTACAGCTTAAATGTCCCTGTACTAGGGGTGTGATGAGACGCTTACTCCACGAGACAGGAGCTTGGGTTTACAAGAACGAGACGAGATTTTTACACAATTTTTAAGAAATCTTCAATGATGAAATATATGAATGGTCTTTTATTCAACTAAAGAAAAAAAAAAACACAAATTGGAAAACAATTTAGGTGATTTTTTTAAAATCAACGTTAAAAACAATTTAGGTGCTTTTTTTAAAATCAACATTAATAAATAATGTTATTTTAGTTTTAATTTAATGAATTCTATGCTGTAAAGGACATTCAAACACTGCAAAACATTTGCTAATATATAAATGGAAAATGGGCCTCACGGTGGCGCAGTGGGTAGCATGATTGCCTCACAGCAAGGTCACTGGTTCAAGCCTTGGCTGGGTCAGTTGGCATTTCTGTGTGGAGTTTGCCTGTTCTCCCCGTGGTGGCGTGGGTTTCCTCCGGGTGCTCCGGTTTCCCCCACAGTCCACAGACATGCGCTATAGGTGAATTGGGTAAGCTAAATTGTCAGTAGTGTATGTATGTGTGTGAATGAGTGTGTATGGATGTTTCCCAGTGATGGGTTGCAGCTGGAAGGGCATCCGCTGCGTAAAACATATGATGGATAAGTTGGCGGTTCATTCCGCTGTGGCAACCCCAGATTAATAAAGGGACTAAGCCGAAAAGAAAATGAATGAATGAAAAATAGTTTTTACTGAAGAAAAGAAAAAAAAAGATTTTTTTTTTTTATGTATGTAATCATGTAATTTTTGGTATTTAATTTTTTATTTCGCTTTCATTCAGCAACATTTCATGCCCCTGTGAAACTCAGAGCTACTGAATGCTAGTATGAAGTAAAGACTCATAGGAGAGAGTTGTTTTAATGGACAGCCATGTTTTTTATGGCTTATCCTATCGCAAAATGCATCTAAAAGTCCTACACGACGGTAATAGTTTGATTAAGGTGTTTACATGTCTGTACTGCACTTCAATAATGCGACTAAAATAGGAATACTCCACATGTCTTAATTTCCATTCCATCGCATGGTTACGAAAAATGGTTAATTTGTGTAGCAGCCTCTGCTATTAGATGCGGCAACCTTTGTACACCACAACTCACAAAACAACTTTTCACGTCGACGAGAAATCTCATCATGATTTTAGTCTCGCGAGATCTCGTAGCCCAGGATTTCATCACATCCCTAGCCTGTATGTACAAGAAAAAAGCTCAACACAAGTTTATATAAAAAAAATAAAATAAAGTTGAGTGTGTATTTTTTCATTTACATTTTTATTTTCTTTTACTTTAATTAGCATTACACAATATAACATTACGATTACATGAAGTTTTTACCGTCACTTTTCATTCTGCTAACACTACATCAGACACAAGTGGCAATGACTAAAGATAACAGAACAATCAGTGATTCTGCTAAAGTGGACAATGGTGACGTCTAGTGCAGATATAGTGCAATGTTTACAAATGTGTGTTTTTATAACAAAAAAAGCTTTGTAAAACAGCTGTGTTGTCATCAGAGCCTGTGCAGTCGCTCTGGAGAAGTTAGACTAAATAAGCCAGACAAATCTCCAATTTGCTCTCACGGTAATTTGATGCCATATGTAACAGTGACATGGCGTTGTCACAATGTCAAGTGAAATTTTATCATTTTGTATGTAATTATTTGCCTGCATAATAGCACACCTAGGTGTGAGCAGGCACGAAAAAGCCTTAATAATAATAGAGAACAAACTGCTGGTCCTCAGCGGCTATTATTTATTTATTGAGATGCAGGCAATTGCAAGTTTTATAACTCCAAGTTTTCTAGTTTTTAGTTACTAGTTTAGCTTTTCATACGCAAAAAAAGTGGTACAGCAGCTTATCTGCTTTCAATGTGGAAAACTTTACACACAAAAAAGATATTAATGATACTACCACTGATTGAGTCAACGTAAGAGCACTTGCAAACAAACCAAACCTTTTCAAAAGCTGCAAACAAATGTTCTTTGTCACTTCATTCACCCGCTAGTCCAATGGCTTCCAATTGCTGAATGAGTCAATAAAAACGCAGACAGATTTGAAGATCATAATTAGCCGTAGTAATCAGATGTTGACTGCAGTCTGTCTTCTGAAATCTGGATAGAAGCCAATTGGAAACTTTATTTGTGACAGCTTTGGCTTTGTGTGCTAGGGATTAAAATGTTTCTTTTAAAGCAGAGGTTAAGCTGATTTGTGCTTGCACAGTCACAAACTGCCATCAGCTCTTTTTTGATTGAGCAATGCCTTGGTATCGAGTTCTCAATTGATCCAACTGAGTCTGACAGAATTCTTCTTTATAGATGGCACCTTATAAAAGATAAACTTGTCAAGAAATAATAACATTTTGCACTAAGGCTACAAATACAAAAATCCAAAGATATTTTAAACAGCGTTTTCCAAAACTTGATCATCCACACTGAAGTTTCTAAAAATGCTTACATGCCTATAATACATGAGAAAAATGTCTTTGCATTATGTTACCAAAAACAACTGTGAATAAACATACTGTCTTTGATGCAGAAATGCAATGTGAGCATCATTTTTAACAACACTATTAAACTGGAGAGCAGCCAAAACAACAGTGTTATAGTGTTTTCCACCAACTTGCTCTACGTGGATGAAAAAAAAAAGTCTCCACTGTAAAGTCCACATTACAGAACAGTGCTCTTCAGTTTTTGGCAGCCCAAAATTATTTACTAAATTAAAAAAATACATAGATTTATAATTTTTTAATTATTTCTTAAGATATAAATGGCATTCATTTTAAGCTACATGTATATTTTTTAAAATAACCAAATTGTTTTGTTTTTTAAATAACGCCTGGCTCACGCTGTGATGTTTAGTAATCATGGATGATTGTAGATTGTCAGACTGCACGACTATGTTGGCCATGTCAGACTGTAAGGTAGCAGTTGTCATAATATCAGATTGAACGACAATGAAGTCGCACCAAACACAGACACAGAAAAAAACTTGCAGAGTTTGACGTCACCCATCCATGACACATTCAGCAACCCATGTTCTGAAATATCACATGGCACACATAAAAATCTGATGCAATTTTTGATGCAAGAAAAAAAACTGTTTTGGCATTTCCCCTGAAATGTCATCGGAGGAAAAATTTGATCGCAACAGCCATTGTGCAGCTGTCGGTTAACATGTCTAATCAGACCAAAGATCACAGATTTTAGCCTAAATCTCAGGAATATTTGGGCATTACCCAAATTTGTTTCATACAACCAAATCATGGCTGAAATCACACTGTGTGAGCAAGGCTTTAGATGAACATACTTTTTAGGTCATTTTTGCAACTATAAAATAATGTTTCTGGGTGGATATTTAAAAATAACCTATATAAAATGTTCTCTCGTGGTTATTTTTCGCAACAATAAAATAAATGTTCCCAGAACACTGCAGGGTGGATATTTTAAAAATTGCCTTAAAAAATAACCTATACAGAATGTTCCCTTTTGTTTATTTTTAGGTTATTTCTTATACACTCCTTACAGACAGGGTAAATACATTTTTGGTAGCCTGACTGAAAAACACAAGAGCACTGGGACGTCAGGCTAAAGATTTGATATTTTTTATGTTTTGTGTTATTTTTTACTATTCATTCTGAGTACGACCAGTTGTTTTTCATAAACCTATTTAAAGCATCTTTGTAAAGTGGGTTTAATGTATACATATGTCAATATTCAACAATTCTATATATCCTGACAATGAACATGCATGGACCGGCACGTCACAATATTGCGAATAATTATCTAAATGCCTAAAAAAAAGAATAAGATTATTGTATAATTTAAGAATATTCAGAGAGTAGTATTGGTAGTGTTAATCCGGCCTACGACTTTGAAAAATATTTGACTATTTATAGATTACAGCAGTTAGTATCTAAAGGCATTTCATTAAACTATAAAGGCATTTACTGATCTTAGCTGATTTCTTAGTTAATGCCTATTAATGCATTAAAATCACAAATCACAATCGTTTCATTAAACGGAGTAAATAACTAATAAAATTCAGCATGCATCGTTGTCATCCTTGTTGAGAACAGGCCTTTATTTAAAACTTCAGTATAAACAAAGCTGTTTTGCATAACAGCAAAGACCATAATTATACTGGAAAATTGCAAGTAAGCTCTGCAGGGTGGTATTATTTGAACAAATCTATAATTTGAGCAAGAATCATTTGAACCGAGCATGCAAAACTAAAATGCACGCAATTTCTGGAGCAGGAGGGCTAAAAATAAGCAAACGGAAATAAACACATTCAGAGCTTCGAACACAATCTCTCAAGGCCATAATAATCCATAAAGCAAACTATGTATATTCTGACTAGCCAAATACTGCATCACCTATGCATATTTTATTTATAGGCAGGTGGAGAGGGTCACATGAGCATAATTCATTAACTACCTTCAGACAACCTCCTCACACTTTCGGAATTTTAATAGGATCATAGGCTTTAGGTGCCAGATAGTGATTAGGTTAAGATAAAGTATTCATGATATAAAGACATCCAACCTTAATATTGTTCCTCTAAGGGCCCACATAAGCTATTAGACATCCTGTAAAAACTTAACTCTTTAGGGTCCAAAAGAGCCATATGAAGGACAAAACATGATCAAACTCAAAACTCTGTTCACAAAGGTGGTAAAACTCCATTTTCTTGGGCCTATCAAGTGAACATCTTTGTAAATAAAAAGTAACAACATAAAGCAATGTGGGGTAGCATAATACATGTTTCTATTATTTATTTAACTTATGTTGTAATAAAAAAAACACCGAAAGAGACAAGTCAAGACCAAAAAAAAAAGACCAGAATTTCTTTGTCACCGCCAGCGGAAAATCTTGGTATAACAATAAAAATGTGATTTAATCTGAATTATACGGAATACATACAAATATAAAGAAAAAGAAAAATCTATTTCAACTACTCAAACAGCTGACACATTAACAAATCATTAGCTTTGTGATGCATAGAAATGCAAAAATATTATTCAACTGATTTGGTTGGAACTATATTTGCAGTAAAACAGTTAATAACTTAAAGGGAATGACCAAAAGTGAACGACTCAATATTTACTCGCTCTCAAGTGGTTCAAAATCTTTATGCGTTTCACTCTACTGTTACATAAAAGAAGGTATGTTGAATAAAGCTGAAAACCTTTCATAGTAGGAAAAACAAATGCCATGGAGGTCAATGTTTACAGGTATACAGCTTTCTTGAAAAACTCCGCCCTGGTTGCTGGCAGCCATCGACTTCCATAGTATACTGCCAAAAATACTTTTCTGACTTAGATTTTTTAGTCTTGTTTGTAGTTCAAATATCTCACAATTCTTAAATTAAGAAGCATTTTCTAGACAAGCAAAACATTGTCAAAATTATTGTCTTGCTTTAAGAAAAAAATATGTCAATATTAAGTTTTTCCTTAAAACAAGTAAATTAATCTGGCAATGGGGCTAAATAGTCTTATGTCAAAAGGAAAAAACAATATTATTTTGCTTACCCCATTGGCAGATTATTTAGCTTGTTTTAAGAAAAAAACTCACTTAAGTTTGGGGTATTATTTCTTTAAACATGACACTATTTTTTGCTCATCTAGAAAATGCTTCTTGATTTATGAACTTTTAGATATTTGACTTAGAAACAAGACAAAATCTAAGCAAGAAAACATTTTTTCAGTGTAGGGAAAAAATAATAATATGGAAGTCGATGGGAGCAAGCTAGCAGCATTTTTCTTCTTCTTTTGTGTTCAACAGAAGGAAAAAGCTCAGATAGGTTTAGAATAAGTAAAGATGAGTAAATGGTGGCAGAATTTAATTTTAGGAAAACTGTCAGCTCAAAAGAAATATTAAAATAAGATTAAAAATATTGAAATAACATTAAAGCAAAAATGAAATATTCATACATAGATGTTTGGGAGATTGACATTTTGCTGTATCTGCATCTGCTAAAGGAATGAATGTAAACACGCAGAACAGATTTTATGGAAGCCCCATTAGCAAAGCTGTATGAGTTAATAGCAACTGCTAAACAAGTGTGAACTGCAAAAACAAAACAAAAAAAGCTCACTCACCGCAGTCAATAGCAGAATAACCTCTCGTTTGTTTTCCAGTGAGTGATGAAAGAGATCCAAAGACTTGTAAATTTTACCCAAGAGCCCAGAGACTTGTCCATTTTTGATAAGATTGTTAAGATCATCTGGAAGCCTGTACATGTATAAATATGATGCACTGTGTTACTCTTGTTTGCATTGTTTACAACATGCACAGGAGAAACCTTTACATAATTAATATCACTAAATAATTACAAAAACTACATTGTTTAACTGCTCATTAACATTCCTTTGATAATATCTGAGATATATGAGGTCTTCAATAAATAAAAATGTTTGTGGTAAACGTACCTTGACGACATTTTATCCGTCACGTGTGAGTGCATCTCGTGAACTTAATCTAGGCGTTTTATTTGTTTTAGCAACGAAGAGTTATATCTGTCTGACAGTATGAATGTAATACGTTTTGGAAGATTGTGTGTTATAATACGTCTTGTTTGGGAGGTGAGCGTGTAGACCGATAATTCAAGCGTCTCTTTCTGGTCTTGTTACACATTTAAAGTGGCGGCAAAATTAAGTACTACAGGAAGAGGCTTGATACGGCTACCCAAAGCTGATGTGGCGAGTTGCGCCCTCTGGTGGTCAAAATAAACAAACGCTATATGGTCTTCCTCTTGAGTCATCCGGGAATTTAATAAACATCACTAATGGGTTTTTTTCTCTTTATCTTTTTTTTCTTACAGTTTTCTTATACAACAAAATCACTTTACATTTCTTAACAAGAATGGATTAAATGAGAAAAAAAAATATATATATATATAAAAAAACAGAGAGGGTACATAATTATCAAATTACATAGAAATATATTTCCAATTTTAGTTATTAACAAGAGTTATTAAATGCACTTACTACAGAAAATGCATATGTATAAACATTTTTACGCAAAAATGTTAAAGGTGGAGCATATATCAACTGTTTTAATTGCTTTTCTATTTTTACACTTATAATCACTTTTATATACATGTATATACATCAGAAATCACTTTTATATACATTTATATAGACCAGAAATCACTTTTATATACATTTCTATACATCAGAAATCACTTGTATATACATTTGAATCTCTTTTACTAGCACCATGAAGAGAGGTTTGCTTTTGGCAAACTTGGATTTATGTATGTGAAATTTACATAATAATAAAATCAAGTTTATAATAAAACCAGGATCTTTTAAAGAGCGATCCTTAACATCATAACCCAAAATCTAATGTTTATAAAAGAAGGAAAATGAATTGAAAATATTATGAGCAATAAAAGCTTCAACATTAATCCAAAAAAGTCGAGTATAATGGCAAGACCAAAATAAATGTGAAATAGTTTCATTAAAGATTTCACAAAAACAGCATTCTAACTTAATATCAATTTGATGTTTTTGTAGAAATATTTTTGTAGGATAAACTCTATGAAGTAATATAAATGATATTTCTTTAGCCTTATTTGTAATTTAAAAAAAATTGAGGTAATGACCACACTTGAGTCCAGTTTACATTATTAAAAATGCTGTTCCAGTAAAAAACAACATACGGTATAGACCTATTTTCTTTTAAGATTAATGATCTAATTTTGTGATTATTAGAGAAACAGATAAAACCGACTGAGGTCTGTTCAGGTCTAGGAGGACAAACAGAAAGCGCTGATGTACTGTATATACACTGCTTTTGTAGAACATAAAACATCACTAAAGTCACACAGTGCACTTGAGATGTGTTACACATTTGTAATATTTCCGCTAGACTATAAAATCAAATGCAATTAAGTGTTAAATTAAACATTTTTATAACAAGGTATATTCATACAATAATGAACACTGCAGGCATAAGTGTGAGATTGAATTTTTTTGAAAGTCTCTTCTGCTCACTATGCGGGAAAGCACTTATTCGTTCAAATATATTAGTAAATAAAATACAAATACTACATAAACTACAATAAAATTTGTCAAGTTTTGATATTTTAATGTAAAACAACCATTATATGTGTGAATGTCACATAAAAAGTTGTATCATTTTTATGTGATTCAAAATTTTCAGCATCCAAATTCTTAACGTAATGCGGTTGGTTAAT